>CM062816.1:612070738-612670738 GCA_031772625.1 Pinus tabuliformis | reverse complement strand
TTACTTAATGGGCAAAGAAATAGTGATACATACTAATCATCAGCCACTTCAATACCTACACTCCCAAACTAAGTTGCAACAATCAAGACATTACAGATGGATGGGTTTTCTACAACAGTTTCATTTCGTCATTAGATATAAAAAGGGCATACATAAAAAGGTTGCAAACATGTTATCTAGACCCATTATAAATGCATCTACCCTACTTAAGCATAATTCTGTGTTCTATGAAAGCTACATAGAACAGTATGCTTAGGATATGGACTTTAAAGATGTATATGCAACTTTGAGTCAAGGCAAAAGAGTAGAAGAATTGGACTATCATGTGAAGGACAGACTCTTATATCATTGTGGGAAACTCTGCATTCCACAAACTAAGAGAGTAAAGATAATTAGGGAAGCACACACTTCTCTGATATCAGGTCACTTTGGGGTAAGTAAAATAGTTGCACAACGGTAAAGGTTCTGTTATTGGCTGAGAATGAGTGAGACAGTTTCTAGATATGTAAAGGGATGTGTTATGTGTGCTAAAAGCAAGCCCAACAATAGAAAACTAGGCTTATACACTCCATTGTCAGTTCCTTCTCACTCTTGGAAAAGCATTTCCATGGATTTTGTTGGGGGACTGCCTAAATCTAAGAAAGGTCATGATTATCTATATGTTGTTGTGGATAGGTTCAGCAAAATGTGTATTTTGATACCCTGTAGTAAACAGACTATAGCTGAACAAACTGCAAAATTATTCTTTGAACATGTATGGGTTCATTTTGGATTACCCACTTCTATTGTATCTAATTGAGACACCCGATTTGTGGGAAATTTTTGGTCAAGTCTGTGGGAACTAATGGACACCAAATTAAATAAAAGCACATCTTTTTATCCACAAACAGATGGTCAGACAGAAATAGTTAATAGGATGGTGATCCAGTTAGTGAGAGGATATTGCAGCAAACACCCTAAGCTTTGGGATGAACACTTGTGTTATGTGCAGCATGCTTACAATAGAGCCAAACACTCTTCTACACAGAGATCTCCTTTTGAGACCTGTTTTGGTTTCATACCAATGTCTCCTTTGGATTTTGTCTTTGGTAAAGATACCATGGTTGATAGACACAGTGATGTGGACAAGGCAACTAGGTTCATTGAACAAATCTAGGAGATCCACCAGGCAGTATAGGAACAACTGGAAAAGAGCTAGGCCAAGTACAAGGCTAGGCATGATAAGCATCAGATGGAGCATAGTTTTCAGGTTGGAGACCAAGTCTGGCAGTATATCAGCAAGGACAGGATGCAAGGTGAAAGTAAAAAGCTAAAGCCTATCAGGTATGGACCCTTCAGGATACTTGAGAAGATTGGTGAAAATGATTTTCGCCTTGATCTACCAGCTTACAAGCACATCTACTCAGTCATGAATGCAGATTGCTTGAGGTTGTTTGAACCTTCTATGATTGAGGACCCTGAAGAGCAGAGTCAATTACCTTCTGTTGATGACCTGCTACCTAAATACCTTAGTGAATTACGGGAAGACACAGTGCTGGACAGGAAGGTAAGGATGACGCGCAGTGGACAAGTGGAATACCTCAGGATTGGGCTTAAAGGTTCGAAGCCGAGCAGTGCGAAGTGGATTGGGATTGGACAAGTGAGAAAGAAATACCCTCACTTAGTTGATGCTCGAAGAAAACCAACTTTTGGTGGTCCAAAAGCTTTTTCAGTGGGAAGGTCGTGATCCGAATCGGATCCATAAACGACTTTCAAAGAACCTTGACTATATCGGGATGAAACAAATCTCTAAAGAATCCAAAACAACAATCGAAAACACCCTGAACTAGTGGCAATGGCAGCCAATGTGGAGCGACGAGGACCTCAGTCAAAGCACGCTGACCGAGGCCCATGGAGACTACGCAGGAGGTCAAAGTAGCCCCTGGGAGCCCCGGATCAGGAAAAGGAGGCATTTCTCCTAAAAATGGCATAAAAGGACTTATAAAGGAAGAATCACATCGCAAAAGGTTCAAAGAGCGGACTTAAGGCTAGGGTGGAAGGACCCCCGATCAGCGATCTCCGACTCATCGCATCGAAGGCAAGCATGTATGTGATATTGGGACTCCAGAATTGGCGATTGAGATAATGAGATTATGCGATTGTGATAATCGACGATTGGAGCAATTGTTAGATCGGTAGATCGGTGGTCAGCGTGGCCAAAGGAAGGAACCCTCGGGGCCGTTGCAATTGTGATATGTCGATAGCGATACGCCGATATCAACAGTCGGGAATCGGGCGATCAGTGATCCCTGATACAAAGGGTCATTGGGCACGTGACTTGCAATAACCCGATATGGGCCAGACCCGATGGGAATTATAAGCCCGATTGCATAAAATTTGAAATCTGGGATTTTCAGATTTTCTGTGTATTATTAGTGTATTGGGTTTTTAAGCCCCACACCATGCAATAGCGATTTGTGATAAAATGGCGGACCCGATGGGTTTATAGGGGCGATTTCATAGAATTTGAAGTCTGGATTTCACGCCCGATAGAGTATTTCTGGTAAAACTCTGTGTATTGGAATTTTGTTCCATTTTCGGGTTTTGCCAGAAGGAAGGCCCCGATTCCTGTATAACTGCCCCTGATCATTGTGCCATGCTACAAGCGGGTGTTTTATAGACAATGATGCATTTGTAACGCAAAGAGAGCCACAGAGCCAGATGGCCAGTCGAAGAGACAAGGAGCAGAAGAAGCACAGCTACAGAAGGTGAATCAACAGAGGCGGAAGAGGAATCGAGTGGCATGGGTTCGAAAGACAAAAAGCCATGAATAAAAACAAAATACACAATCAAGTCGGAGGAAGTCTAGGAGACGAGGGAGAAAGGACCAGAATCCCGAGAGGAGGACGGAATACAGAGAAAAGGCAGTGAAGCAAGAGAAGAGCAGAAAGAGACAGAGGGTCGAGCTGACCAGTGATAGCATCGAGCACTAGAGCTTGAATATTCAAGCCATCCCATATGGGAATCTATCCGGATCGAGCATCACATTTGGCTCTTTCCACTGTAAACCAGAAGGTCACAGAGCTGGTAGGAAGAAGAAGAGTCTATGTACTCCAGTGGCTTGGGGGATCCAAGAACCACCCTGCCAAGAAAAACCCGCTTCAGGAGAACTCACATTGAGTCCCTGCATTGTAATTCTCTACTAAAGGCATAATAAAACAAGGCCACCACTGAAAGCTGGACCGGAGACGTAACCTTGGAGAATAGGGTGAACTCCTTATTAAAATTCTTTTGTCTTTGTGTTGCTCACTGTATTTCTCTGCTGTCTTTCCATTTAAATATCTGTGTATTAGCAATCTAATCGATCTGTTGCTTAAATAACATAGAACACACACCAGCACATGAGTCTGTAATACCTTTTGTTTAATAAATCTTCAACTGAGGTCACTCATAGGGTGATTATTAGATCAATCACTCAATCTTCTTACCTTCCTTGTAGAACTTGGAGAAGAAGTTGGACTTGAGCTTGATGTTGAAGAAATTGATGAAGAGCTGCTTGGTGGAGTTAAACCGCTAGTTTCAGAAACATTAGTTGGCTGCTCATGATCAATATCAACAATTATATCATCATTCAAAACAAATTTTGTCTTCTCAACATGGCCTTTTTTATGACCATAAACTCCCCCTTCATAAAAAGATACATCTCTTGAGACAATAAGCTTGTTAGTTAGAGGATTATACAATTTATAAGCCTTGCTTGTCTCACTATACCCAATAAAAATACATAATTTTCTCTTTGCATCTAACTTTTTTCTATTCTGATCAGGTACATGCACATAAGCCAAACAACCAAAAACATTGAAATGATTAGAATTAGGCCTTTTTCCATACCAAGCTTCACAAGAAGTCATCTTTTCTAGTGCACTGGTGGGGCTATGGTTGAGGATGTACAATGTTGTAGCAACTGCATCTCCCCAATAAGAATTTCTCAACCCCTTAGTTTGTAACATGCATCTTGCCATTTCAACCATAGTACGGTTCTTTCTTTCAGCTATGCCATTCTGTTGGGGTGTGTATGCCATAGTATGTTGCCTCCTGATGCCATTTATATCACAATAAATTTGGAAAGCTTTTGAGCATAATTATCCTCCATGGTCAGTCTGCAAACATTTGATCTTGCACGCTTCCTCATTTTCTACAAGGGCTTTGAACTTCTTGAATGTATCCAGGGCCTCACTTTTGGCCTTCAAAAAATATACACAACAATTTCATGAGTAATCATCAATAAAGGTGATGAAATATGATGACTGACCCAAACTTTTAGTCTGCATAGGACCACATATGTCTGAATGAACAAGTTGAAGTGGGTGATGAGCCCTCCATGAAATTCCCTTTGGAAACCTTTCCCTTGCATGCTTTCCTTTAGCACATCCTTCACAAACCTCCTTATGCTCTTCTACCTTGTGCAAATCACAAACTAATGCATGTGAGGTTAGAAACTTCAAACTGTGAACATTTAAATGTCCATACCTGAGATGCCATAACTAACTTGAAACCTCATAAGCCATATTTGCAATATTTTTGTTATGTTCATCAACCTCAAGGGAAACATCCTATTTATTGTCATAGGCACAACAATGATCACCCTATTTCCCTTATTCTTATCATAGATAGTACATGTCTTATTTTCAAAGACTACTTTATAATTTTTCTCACATAGCTGTCCAACGCTCAACAAATTATGCTTCAATTTTGGAGTATAATAAATGTCATGAATACTCTTTATACCTTCTTTTGTTTGGACCTCCATAGATCCTTTAGCAGTAACCTCCAATGATTTATCATCGCCAAGCTGGATCTTGGATTTGAAACTTCTATCCTTTGCTGAAAGAAACATCTCATTCCCTGTCATATGGTTAGAGCATCCAGAATCTAGGTACCAAACATCTTTACTAGTATTTTCACCTTTGGCATAAGATAAAAATAAGTGATCTTAAGCATAGTTAGCATTTTTGCCTTCTTTCAATCTGTATTCTCTTTCAAAGTGGCCATACCTATTACAATAGTAACATTGAACATTTCTCTTATCAAATTTACCTCTACCTCTTCCTTTGAAACTACCTCTTCCACTTGAGCCACCTCTTCCACTACCTCTTAAAGAATTTTGGCTTTGCCATTTACCTTGACCTTGATTGATTTTGGCACTACCACTGCTTGCATCTTCATTCTTTGTAATTTGTAATTTAGAGGAAAAAGATTTCTCTACACCTTCAAAAGTGTCCTTCAATCTTTCTTCATGAAACATCAAAGATCCAACCAATTGATCAAAATGTAGTTTTGTCAAATCCTTACTTTCTTCCATGATTATGGCAACATGATTCCATCTATATGGTAAAGATCTCAATACTTTGTTAATTAAAACTTCATTACTTACAATTTCTCCAAGTGTAGCCATTTTATTGACCACATCTTTGACTCTCACACAATAATCACTCACACTTTCAGCTTCTTGCATCTTCAAATTCTGAAATTCTCGCTTCAATGTTTGAAGCTTCACCACCTTAACTTGATCACTACCTTGGTAAGCTTCTTGTAGAGTCTCCCAGGCATCTTTGGCAATTTTTGCTCCTAATATTCTTGGAAATAAGCTCTTATCAAGAGTTATCTGAATGTGAAACAAAGCTTGAGCATTCTTCTTCCGTGCTTCCTTTCTTGTTGTTCTTTCATTGGCTATAAGGGCATTCCAATCAGTTGGCTCCTCATAACATGATTCAACAATCTCCCACAAATTGTTTCTAATCAAAAAGGTTAGCATCTTAATGCACCAATAATCATAATCGTTCCCATCAAATTCTAGAACTGGCATCTCGCTAGAATTCGACATGATTAACTTTGGCGAAATTCCAACAATACAACTTTAACCCAAAACAATTTTACTTTCTTTGATACCACTTGTAGACTATGAAATGGCTTCTTTAAGCTTGCTGATAAGCCAACATAATTATGAAGAAAAATACATATATATAAAAAAAAAAAAAAAAAAAATTAACAAATAAAACACAACTATTGTGTGAGCTCAAAACTGATGTAAATCTCATATATTAATTAAACCATTAACTACATTCTTATATAGTAAAATTATTACTAAAATTATTATCAATCAAATTTGAAACAAATCTACTAACACTACAACTAATTTCCAGCACTGACCACCCTAACGATTTGTTGCCCTAATTTTGCACAAAGAACACAAAATCTACTGACCAAATTGTCAGTAATTTACATAACAAATTAAGCATCATTCCCAACATCTCTTACTTTCTGGTTCTACAACACAGATGTTATCCCATTGGTCATGATGAATCCCTTAGCCAAACTCCAATCCAGTGCATCACAAACAATGGATGCTTGCATCATGTCATAAAAATATCTTATCAGAGTCATGATTGGGCATGGAAATAAACCAGTTATTTGTAGCAGAAAAGAAACAACAAAAATGCAAAGGGAATTTTTCATCACACGTACCCAACTTGTATATGCTCTGGAAGAAAGAAACCACTTACCATAAAAATGTAATGCTTTTAACGTAGATAGGAGATATCTGCACAAAATATCGCACATGTGGCCATGGTAAACCCTGAAGTTTCCACCATTACTTTAGATGAGTCATATTTGCAGCGACTGGAAAGAGTAGATGTTTCATATTTTATGCTAAAACATAAATTTGTGACCCTTAGTCATTGCAGCAAGGATACTGTTGGACATCAAATTTAACTAATAGATATGTATTTAATCATTATTTATCAAATATTAGGCTAAAACATAAATATGTGACCCTTAGTTGTTGAAGCAAGGATATTTTTGGACATCAAATTTAAGTAGTAAATATGTATCTAATCATTATTTATTGACCAAATGTTGAGAGAAAAATTAATAAAAATTTAAAAATAATAACTAATATAAAATTAAATATTAAAAAATAAAATTTTTCAGTGAGGAGTGGCCACATGAAGGTTGCATGCAACGCACGTATCCCTCTCAACACTAAAGGTTTGGTCGTATTGAGGGACAATTTATGAGGTCGATGCATAGATGAAACCTCTTTACTTCTTGGCTTGGCTTGGTCGGTGAGGGCATAAAGCATAAGGCTTTGCAGGATCAGGGCTACCATAAGCTGTAAGAGGCCCGAAAATCATCTTTCAACTCTGAAATTTTGATAGTGTTACCTTGTCCTACTAGGAAGAAAGGGAGAAGTGCTATGGAGGGGAAAAGGAGACCATCATGAAGATGTATAAAGCGCTCAAGGAACGGGATTTTCGAGCCAAGTAAGGCCTTATGTCTTCCATATCGCATGACCACCAAACAAGGACTTATATTGGATCGGTCCCCCAAACCAGAATCGGGTCAGGTTCCCTACCCAGCCACTTCACCGTGCTGTGAACAAGTATTATGGACAAGCTTATAATAGATGGTATTTCATGGAGAAATCACCACCCTGTACTCTATACTACACAACTATCACTTAGATCTCCCGGCAACAGGCTTCTGTCAACAAATTATGTTACCCGCTTCTGTTAACAAATTATGCGAGGTTCTTGTAGAAGGTATGTATTAACAAATCTGAACTTCATATTAATCTGATATTTGCTTGAGAGTACAGAAATTTGGAAAAAGTAGGTGGAAAATAATAACCCTGTGAAGAAAAGATGGGAATTAACTCCAATTTTTGCATTCACTTCTTCATTCCAATTTCTCACCGAACAAAAATGAATTCTAAACTATAAGCCTCCTCTGTGACCTATTCTTCTGCTGGTGTAATCTCAACAACCACTTTATTTCCTTATCAACATGAGCTTTCATATTACTGACTGACATGGACAATGTATCTTCTTGGTATGCCAACTCCCTAACCATTTGTGATCTTCCAAGGAATCTTACCATAATCACAAGTGTCCACGCTTCTTCTATCTTTTCCTCAAAACCCCTCTATGTGGCATCTAAGTAAGCTTCCTCAAACTGCATCCACACTTGGTCGAGCTCTTGTTGTACTCTTTGCTCCCCTAGAAATTGTGATCAATGAATCAATAATAGGGGCCCTAATGAAGAGTCATACTTGAAGGGAACTCCTGTCATGTTAGTTGGGAACTACATACTGTGTAGCCAGAGAAAGTTGTCTGAGATCAGTGCAGCTAGAGAATGTTGTCTAAGATATGCAACTTCCTTCAACCACAACCGCTAAGAGAATGTTGTTTGATATCTTCATATTACTTCAACCGTGATTAGCATGGTGGTGTAGAGGGCACCGACACTTGCATGGCGAAGGTGACACTAAAACTTGCATGTCGATGTAGATGACACTTGGATGTCGATTAGGTGGCACTTCAATAGAATTGGGTTGTGGATGGTTATTTTTAGCCTTTGGAATAAGTATTTAATGCTAGCCAAGTAATTCTAACATTAATCAAACATTAGTCTATTATAAAAAATATGTTTTTTAAAGTAATCCTTCGATATATTATGCACCTCTCCGCCTCGATAAGAGGCCAAATAAGATCTAAAATCTATTTGTTGGCTACGAAAAAGAGATATCAATATTACACAGGGTGGAGAGAAACCATACTAAAGAAAAAATTTCTCTATCTCTTTTCCCTTGAGTCAAGCCACAAAGGGAGGAGCAAAAGAAAATTTATTTTGGTCCAAATCCCAATAGAAGGTGTTTTCCGAGTTGAAGCATTGTCTCTGCTATGCACCAGTGCTCACATTACCATACCTGCAACAACCATTTGAGATCGAGACAGATGCCTCATACTATGTTATTGGAGCAATTCTTAATCAACAAGGGCATCCAGTGGCATATCATAGTGAGACACTTTCAAACACAATCTGAAATTATACCACCTATGATTAAGAGATGTATTCCATTGTGCAAGTTTTCTGACAATGGAAGCATTAAATTCTAGGGAAGGAAACAATCATCCAAAGAGGCTACCAACCCTTGCAGTTCATAAAGACACAAGGGAAGTTGCATAACAATCACCATTAGAAATGGTCGACATACCTGCAACAGTTCCATTTGAACATTAAATATAAGAAGGGAAGCACCAACAATGTTGTAAGCTGCCTCAACCGACTGTCGATAATGGTGCTAACCATTATGCTCGTCTCTTGTGGGCATGAGACTATGAGGTGGCAACATCTTCACAAGAGCAATATAGAATTCAGAAACACATACCAGATGCTCCTAGAAGGCAATAAAGTTCCAAATTTTCACCTCCAGGATGCACTATTATGCCACCTAGGACATCTTTGTGTTCCTTCAAGTGAGCATTCCAAGATGATTTGGGAGGTGCACTATAGTTGGGTCACTAGACATTTCCGGGTAGAGAAAACAATGGTAGTGCTGCAGAAGTATTTTTATTGGCCAAACCTTCGACATGATGTTAGGATGTACTCATATCCTGCACTGCCTGTGCCATTGCCAAACTGACCATCAAGAAGAAAGGCCTATATACTCCTCTGCCTACTCCTAGTTGACCTTAGGAATCCATCTCCATGCATTACATGTCAATCCTTCCTTCTACTAAGCATGGAAACAACTATGTTTTCATGGTCGTCAACAAATTCTATAAGATGGCCATTATGGAGGCCTGCAAGAAGAGTATCAGAGCAGAAGCCACTGGTATGCTCTTCTTTGAATGGCTGTGGGTACACTTTGGAATCCCATAATCCATTATCTCATATCGAGGTAGCAAGTTCCTAAGTAAATTTTGGACAAGTATTTGGTTGATCATGGATACGAAGCTCATTAATTCCACAACTTTCCACCCCCAAACTGATGGTCAAACAAAGGTTGTCAATAGGATGATCGTACACATTCTACGCATGTACAACTCAAAGCATCCACGCACATGGGATGAAAGCCTCCCCAATTTCCAGCACAGCTACAACACAACTCTCCATAGCTCAACTGGCCATAACCCATTTCATGTGGGATTGGGATTCCACCCACTATGTGCCATTTATGTGGCCATACCATTTGCAACTACTCTAGCAAATTCAACTCATGTCCAATCTGAAGCTGACAGGGCTAACAAATTCATTGAGTGCATTTAGTACATCTGCTAGAAGGTCCATGACATATTGGAAAAAGCTAATACTAAGTACACGTAGCATCGTGATCAACATTGAGTGCCACACAAGTTCTAGGTGGGCAACAAAGTTTGGCTACATTTACAGAAGGAGCGCTTTGCTAGGCCCCACCACAAGCTTCATCTGCTCTGATATGGGCCTTACACCATCACTAAGGCTGTATGGGACAATGATTTTGAGTTCAATATTCCACCATTCCTTGGCCTACACCAAGTGTTGAATGTGGATCGCCTTCAACCATACTTTCCACCATCACTGGACACATACGACATTGTAGAACAACTTGAACCAACATACTTAATCCCACAATTGATCGGATCATGGTCACATAGATCAATAATACTCGCCAACAAAAGATCCAACTGTATCAGGTTGTCAAAGCTAGCCAAACCCTGCACCAAGGGAAGTAGCTCACTAAGGACCAAGTTCAGCAAAAGTTTCCCCACCTCATGGAGGAACTCAACGCAATCGGGACCATTGCTTCATAAGTCAGGAATACTAATCTAGGTGGATATTGGTGGCCACCCATCTATTCCACTTGGACCCCCACCACTGTTTCTTTCAATTTTTCAATTTCCTTAATTGTAGCACAATTTACTAATTTTGGCAATTTTTTGGGTCTTGAACTTTTGGAGCCATTTTGAGGCCCAAAACAATTTTTTTTTGGAAAACAGGTAAACATATGTTATTAACTCATTTTTTAATCGAAAATTTGTATTCCTCGAATAGATATTTCTAATGGGGTATTGTGAATGTCGAACAGAGATTGTATACCAAAGTTATGACCTCGAGAAGTTGATGTACCAATTTACCCAAATGGGGCCCATAGTTTTGGCGCTTTATCTCCTAGGGTTAGGTTTTTGGATGTTTAGGGTTTTCCATTTATTCTCAATAATAAATAGGCCTTTGAGCATCATTGTAACATAGCTCAGAGGCATGTAGCTGCCACATCTCTTCTTAGAGATAAACCACCATCACCTGAGCTAGTTTATTTCCCTTTCTATATGTAAGAACATTTCAACTCTTTGATATTAATGAAATGAAATTTTATTTCTATTGCATCTCTGTGTATATGTGTATTTATGTATTTTGTTGCATTTCAACATAAGTTCGGATCAAAGTACGATTAAATTTAAATAGCATTCCTTACCAATTAGATCCACCTCTCCATTGAAGGAATATAGGAGCATGATCAAACATATTTGATGGGGAGACCCATACTTGCATCAATCCCTATTCTTCTAATAGACTTTCATGAACCACAAATCTATCTAATTGTTTAGCAATCCCATCCAAGCTAGTACACTCATTCCTCTAGGTAGGAATAAGAGACGTCAACAATATGTCTACTAAATGATTCCACTCAAATAACTCTTTAAAGAATTACCCCATTGGGCCCATTTTTCATTTCAATCCCCAGATCTCATCTGTAAAAACCATTACATTTAAATCACTGGCCAATATATGAGAGCCACTATTTAATAATCCACATATGTCTAACATGTTCTAGAACTTTGATATAGAGTCATATGGTGCATATAAATTTAAAATGTGGAAGATGAGCTTAGATCCTCTAGATAAACCAATGATAAATATACTTTCAAAAGTTTTAAAAGCCCAAAAATTAACCACCCATGGATCCCACATAGTAGTCAAACCCCTGGATTAACCAAGGGCATCATTAGAGCAGAAACACCATCCCAGACATAGTTTAAAAAAATATGACCAAGACTTCTCCCTACTTGCCAAAGTCTCTTGAATGAGGATCACAAATGACCCTTTATCCTTAATCAATTGTCGCAGGGAAATAAATTTATGGGTATTCCACAAACCCCTTATATTTAAAGACATAAATTTCATGGAAGCGAGGTTAGGATGGGAAAATAACCTCTAAGATCCCACACGTTAGTATCATCAAGGGATTCATAATTATGAGAACACAGACAATAGGTTGACTTTAATGATATAACAGTTGGATTACGTTCCCTGTACAAGGATAATTTCTAACGACCTCTTCGCTTCTTCCTAACAATAACATTCTTCAAGGAACCAAGACTAATGGAGGGATATCCCAAGGAATTCAAATTTGGGTGAATGGTTAAAGGCTCTATATCTAGAGCAAGGTTTTTCTTCAAGAATTCATTGTCATTGTTGATGGAAATTTTAGGGGATAGATCCCCTGAACAAGACCCAAATCTAATCACAAGATAAAGTGGTTCAGTTGGTGGTCAGAATGGTCACCCATATTGCTAGGACCAGAATCAACCCTACCTTCCAAACAACATATAGAACGAGAAATAGAGGATCGGGTTTGCATTTTGGGAGTGATTTAAAAATAGAAGAAGTACACAATTTTCTCTCATGAATAATAATATTTTAAAATGGTGATAAATGTGGTTCTAATTCAGCCCTCGATTCACAAACATAATAATCTTTATCCCCATTCGGAGGGCCAACATTAGGAAGAACTAAGGATTACATTCCCTTTTTGGAATAAAGAACAATACCTATAACCATTGGATGTACTACATAGGAATAAAGGTCGACACTACATCATTGCCCGAGGACCCATCCCCATGCACCAAATGGAAAACATAAGGAATAAGGACTGACATCACTTACTTACCCAAGGGCCCATCCTTACACACCAAAATTAGTTATAAATTCACTCGTTGCCTATGAGTAGAACCCCCATAGCTCTGTATGTAGTTTAAAATCAAGTGTCATGTCCCATGGCACCCCAGAAATGTGAATGAGATGCCTATCTAATTAATATGCTAGCATAGAGGTGATACACACCATAAGATATCTAATTACACTGGAATACTGCCTAAATAATGCACTTCCACTAAAAACTATGCCATACACTTATCTAGGCCAATTAAACTACATTCCTTAAATTAGATAAATAATTTTTCAATGGAGTTTCCAATCTGCACCAGAGCCTATTGAGTCCAAAGTTCCAAGGGAAGCCCCAGTAGCTTACAATATAATTTTCCTCTATGAAACCATTGATATCATATTGAAGCCTATGAACTAGTGTTGGAAAGACACGAAACTCCTCCCATTCACCCACAACATATTGAGATTGTTTTTCTCATCCTCAAAATGCAAGAAATGGAAACAATGCTAATTATTTAGTAATAAAGTGATCTTTGACTCTTATTGAATATTTCACTCCCAATGTTCTGTAATCCACCCTTTTAATTTCAGACTATCCATAATAGCATATTCCCTCCTCCCAATCAATTCTCACTATTGTGAACTAGAGACTCGATCCCAAAATATGTCACGACTGAATAGAAGAGATCAAATATGTTCAACAACCTTAACTTCTTTGGCTTTACTATTATGATAAATATGCCCATTACTAGGAACCACTGGAGTTGTAGAATGATCAACAGGTTAAGAAAAAATGAGTAGTTTAGACAATTCTGAGCAGAGGAAGAAAGGACCGTGTTAGGATGGAACCTTGCAGAAACTTGCATGAATAGATCCTTTGTTTCTATTGTAGCCCAGATCAAAGAATTAGCATATGGGGATTTGGGCCCTTGCATGGCATACCCAGTGACATTTGAAAATCTTGACATGTTAACCCCATCATAAGCCCAACCACTAGCTATGTAGTCACCCAAATTCCAACAAGTATGGGAAATTCGATGAGGCATATGAGGATCAATAGTCTAGCTCACTTTAAATGCATAAATTCTCATCAGATCTAAAATAGAATTCTGACAATAAAAATAATCATAGTCTACCATGGTTAGCCCTGGTCTGCCATAGTCATCTATAGGTAAATCATGTTACATTATGGCTTTGCAATTTGAATAATGATAGACAGCGTCACAATGTGATGAAAAACAAAGAATTACTTAATGTGATGAACAATAAATGACATCGAAATTGGACAACAAATATGTTGCATATAAGTTAATATAATCGACCAAGCTCAACATAGTTAACTAAAATCAACCATATTCAACATGGGCATGATGGTGAACTATATTTAAAATGGGCATCATGGTTAACGATAGTCAAGATGGGAATCATAATCAACCATAGTCAACCACAATCAACATGGCCTTCATGGTTAACCATGGTTAGACACAATCATCTATATCTAAATGTTGAGAAACAAAATTGATGTCTTATTTTCACAAACAAATTTTAAATCACACTATGATGAACAATGCATGATGGCACAATGTGACAAACAATAAATGATGTCACAATGTGATGAACGACAAATGATGTGATAATGTGACAAACAATACATTATGTACCAATATAACGAACAAAAAATGAAATTACAATGTCATAAACAACAAACAACATTGTATTGTGATAACATCGAAATGTTATGAACAATTGATGTCTTCATAGTGTGATGAACAACAAATGATATCACAAATTGATGTGCAACAAATATCATTGCAATGTGATGAGCTATAAATAACATCACAATGTGACGAAAAATGAATGATGTAATTAAACAAAAATAATGACATCATAAGACAATGAGAAAATATTGACATTATGATAGAATAAACAAAGCCATTGTTAACTACCATCTACCATGACTAACCCTTTGTTAACCACTATCAAACACGGTCAACCATGGTTATCCATGGTTAAGCATAGTCAATCATAGACAACATGGTCATCATGGTCAAGATGGGCAAGCATGGTCAACCATGGTCAAATATTGCCAAACCATGCAAAAAAATGGCCTACAAGGTCAAGCTTGTTAATTATGGTTAAATGTAGTCAACTGATCTGTATATCAAACTGCTTGAGGTTTACGTAAAATTGCAAGTTGTTAAATTTGAGTTTTGAGGCTCTTATGTTCAATTCATAAACACATAACATGAATTTAAACTTTAGAAACTGCAGAATATTGTAGACAATACCACCATAACAGTAAAAAAAAATAACAAGTGATGAAGGAGTTACCCCTCCTGGGCTACGTCTCCTGGTCCAGCTTCCAATGCTTGGGCCTATATCATTATGTTCATAAAAATAGTGAATACATCAAGTTATAGTGCTCAAATAGCTTCAAAACCCGCTCCAACAGCTTCAGAGCTATCCAAAATCTCAGTCTAGCCTCTTTTTTCTCTCAAAAAGCCAAAAGCTGAGAAAGTTATGAGCTCCCCAAGTTTTACTGCTAGTTGACCTACAAATTTGCCAAGTCTGGCTAACCATCCTACAAAACCACCCCTTTTTCTGCTAACTGGGTGCAAAATTGAAGAAAATCCAGCACAAATTATGGGATGATTAAATTTTCCTCTATCCCCTTGTGCTCCTATGGTGACATGGGTCCCCCATATGCCTGGGGGCTAGCACTCTAGGTCTGGCCCCCTTCGCTTCGACCCTGGGTCTCGGTGCCTGGTCGCATCGGCTGCCATAGAACCTAGGGATGGCCCCCTGTGGCTGACCCCTCTACGGTTGGTGCTTGGTTGCAATGTCAGGTCATATGGCCTTATTTAATGGGGGGCCGGGGCTAAGCCTTGGCCCCTTTCCCCCAACACCTGCATCGTTAAATTTTAAAGGATGTTTTTGTAGAGGGGCTTAACAAGAACCACCCTTGGTCCAATGGTAAGCCCCAACTCTTGTAGGAGGGAGGTCGAGTGTTCAAACCTTTGGGCTACCAATTTGATGCCCCCAACCAATTTTGGTGGCCATCGAGGTGCCACGTGGTAGCCTCTAGTTGGGTCACGTGGCTACCTTTGGTTGGTCCACCTCACCAACTGTCAACCAATCAACTCCAAACTAGTCAGTGCCACCTTGGTCTTCCATGTGTCATGATATAATTGACTCCTTTTGAATCTCAATCACCTTGCACAGTTAGCAGACCCAGACAACTATAAGGATTTTTGACTGGAAAGTCCACACAAATTTTGCCAAAATTTGTCTCTTTGGGAAATTGATCAAAACTTGTTTCCGGGAGAATATGATGTTCGTTTTCCATGAAATGAGTTGTTGGATTCATATTGCCAAGATCTATCCATTCGTTCCATTTTCGATCCATTCATACAACTTTCATTTTTTAGCATATTTTTTATCCAACAGATCACTCCTCACCACTTGAAGCTTTTGGACCCCAAAATATCTTTATTAATGAACAATTAGATGAAGGTACAACCCCCTCACCCTTCCAATCTCAACCCACTAGAATTTGCCTGAATTCAACAATTTGAGCTTTTCATGAAAACCTATCTTTTTCCTTGATTCTGGAGACCTTATCTTGCTGTTTTCGATACCATCTTGTTGCAATTTCCCAAAATTTGCAGAACAACAAATTTTCCTTGAAGGAACAAACATATTCCTTCCTAGGTCTTCAATCAAAGGAAACTTAAACAACTTGAAATTCTTCTAACCTCGAACACTGTCGACATGACGATGTTTAGCTTGTCTTTCCTTGTACTTGGTTTGACTCTAGACCAGGTGTTTTCACCATTTCCATGCACCATTTTGAAAACCCCAAGAAGAAATGGTGGAACCTATGCCTTCTTTGTCAAATTTCTTTGACACTTTCTCTGTGACCTTTGCACTCTTTAGCACTAGCATCTTGTTCCCATCATTGTTCAACAATGATGTATTTTGTTGCAATTTTTCCTCATCGTGTTTACCTCTGTTAGGAGGTAACATGTTATAACCCTAGAAAAACTTATTACAACCATTAGAAACATTAATGAAATCAAATTTCTCATTTGATTCATTTCCTTGAAAGGCCTCATTCACAACATGTTTATGCTTGAACATTAACAAAGCAAATTCTTGACTTGCATTCACAATTCTCTTCATTTGTTGAGCATGCATAAGAGACAAACTCATCTTCTTTCTATGCGTTATAACTATGTACTCATTTCCATTCTTGAACAAGTGGTACTTATTCTCATGGAAATGAAATATTTCTCTCCTATCATAAAGATACGGGCTTCCCAAAACAATACCTAAAATCTCAAGCAGAACTACATCAATTTCAACTTCACCAAGAAATTTTGAATTGCTTACAAATCTTAGGATACACTTCCTTGTCACCTGCAAATTTTCATTCTTACATATCCATCTTAAAGGATAAGGTCTTCAATGTGTAATGGTTTCTAGATTTAACTTCTTGACTAAGTCTTTAGAAATCAAATTTGCTTGAGAACCACTATCAAATAGTGTGTCAATTTTGGTATGCTTTGAAACAACTCTAATATGGAAAAGTTCAATTCTTGTTTCATCATCTTGAGTATCATTCAAACAACTTGAAGAACTAGTTCTTGCTATGTTCTTACCTTTCAAACCCATTGTTGTGATTTTGGTTTCATCTCCTGAATTTGAACCTAAGTCATGTTCTATAATTGCAGATGTTTTCTCCTTCTCTTTGATGTTAAGTTTGTTCGGTCTCATTTCTGGATGGAGTTTCTAGCAATGATCTTCATCATGGCCATTTTTAAAACAATGTTTGCATGTGAGTTTTTCTTTTTCCATTTTAATACAAGCATTCTTCTTCCCTTTTCCCTTAAACCTACCCTTTCCTTTTTCTCTGGTTTCAAGGGAACTCTCACTTTTGTCATCTGAAATACTTTTCCCTCTTTCTTCTAGATGTGTGTCTTGAACACAAACCTCATAGAAATTTGTGGGATTGAACATGAGAATAGTGTGCCTTAGATAGCTATGTAAACCTCTAATATATTTTAAAAAGGTGTCTTGAGATGACAAATCTACACCTAATATTAGTGCTCTTCTCTTAAACTCTTAACTATAGTTTTGAACACTTTGTCCTTTTAATTGCCTAAAATTATTCCAATCCATAATAGCCTTCTGCATATAAGCTAAAGGATAGAAACGTCTTCTAAGTGTAACAATAAAATCAATCCAAGAGGTTGAGACCTTACCATGCTTTTTCATTTCCTCTTGTGTTTTGGCTTCCTACCAAATAAATGCAGCACTCTCCAATCCTAATGAGGTCAGTTGAATCTTTGTTTCATCATCCTTGATGTTTTGTATCCTGCAATATACTTCAAGTTGACAAACCCAATTATCTAGTCTTTCAGCATTAACCCCACCATTATACATAGGCAAATCAAATTTTATATCAAGTTTCAATAAGGGAGTTTTACCATGTCCCTTTGGAGATTGTGGAGGTGTTTGTGAAGGGGTAGTTATGGAAGAGGATGAACATGATTGTGAAGATGAAGATGAAGGTGGAGAAGGTGTTGGTTTACCTCCATTCCCTTTAGGAGGCTTGTCCTCATCTCTTCCTTTTCCTCCTAAAGAACCCTCTCCCTTTGGAGGCTTGGAGCTCTCACCTTGCAATCCTATGTTTCTCTCTTCATAGAGAACTTTCACCATATGGATCATGTCAAAGAATGATCTTCTGAAAGCCTTCTCATCCTCTGACATATTATCAGGCCCTCCTTTATGTGACATGCTTATTGAAGCTTCAGGTACAACTTTAAGTGAAACTTGTGGCGAAGATTGTGGCAAATGTGCTCTCCTTCTCCTTGTCCCAAATTGAGAAAATACACCCACAAGATTTCCTTCTCCTCTCTTAAGCTTCAACCTTGTAAGCATCATAAACACTTGCAAGCAATTAAATCCTCACATAAGAAAAGAAAACCTATGCTCTAATACCAAACTTGATATGTATATGAAACTTCTTGAGGTTTATGTAAAATTGCAAGTGATTAAATTTGATTTTTGAGGCTCTTATGTTAAATTCATAAACACATAAACGTGAATTTAAACTTCCGAAATTGCAGAAAATACCACCATAACAGTGAAAAAAAAAAAGTGATTAAGGAGTTCACCTCTCCAGGACTACGTCTCTTGGTCCAACGTCCAATTCTTGGGCCTATATCATTATGCTCATAAAAATAGTGATTACATCAAGTTACAGTGCTTATATGGCTTCAAAACCTACTCCAACAACTTTAGAGCTATCAAAAATCCCTATCTAGCCTCTTTCTGCTCCTAAAAAGACCAAAAATCAAGAAGTTTATGAGCTCCCAAAGTTTTTTTGCTAGTCGACCTGCAAATTCACCAAGTCCAACTAATTTTCCTACAAATCCGCCCCTTTTTCCGGTAACTCGGTGACAAATCGGTGAAAATCTGGTGCGAATTGTGGAATGATTAAATTTTTCTCTATACCCTTGCAAGCTAGTGGTCACATGGGTGCCCCATATGCCCCGGGGACTGGCGCTCTGGGTCCGACCCCCTCTGCTTCGGCCCTGGGTCTCGGCACCTGGTCGCATGGGCTATCATATAACCTAGGGTTGGCCCCTCTCTGGCTGGAGCTTGGTCACAGTGGTGGGTCGTATGGCCTTGCTTAATGGGACGAGGCTAAGCCCTAACCCCTTTTCCCTAGCACCTCCACCATCAAAGTTTAAAGGATTTTTTTGCGGAGGGGCTTAAGAAGAACCGCCCTTGGTCCAATGGTAAGCCCAAGCACTTGTAGGGGGGAGGTCGAGTGTTTGAACCCCCAAACTGTGAATTCAAACCCCCCATCCAATTTTGGTGGCCACCGAGGTGCCATGTGGTAGCCTCTGGTTAGGCCACGTGGCCACCTCTCAATGGTCCACCTCACCAATAGTCAACCAATCAACTCCGAACCAGTCAATGCCACTTGGGGTTACCACGTGTCATAATATCATTGGCTCTTTTTGAAGCCTAGTCACCTTGCACAGTTAGCAGGCCTAGTCAGCTGTACGAACTGCTAACTAGGTAGCCTACACAATTTTTGCCAAAATTTACTTGTTTGGGAAATCGATCAGAACTCGTTTCCGAGAGCATACGGCGTTCTTTATCCGAGAAATGAGTTGTTCTGGATTCATATCATTGAGATCTATCTAGTCGTTCAATTTTTGAGCCATTCCGACAACTTTCATTTTTTAGCATATTTTTTATCCAACAGATCATCAACCATGGTGAAACATGATCAACCATAGTTAACATGGGCATCATGTTCAACCATGGTCCACCATAATCACATTCAGGTAGACACTAACAACCATGGTCAACCATGTGTACCCATAGCAACCATATGTTGACCGTAGTCAGCCATGGTCAAACAATCTCAAGCACAGTCAAATAAGCTCAAATATGGTCAAATATTGTCAACAATTTCAACCATAGTCAAACACCGTCAACCATGGTCAACCATAGTCAACCATTATCATCCATGGACAACATGGTCATGTATGGTTGACCATAACCAAACAGATCAACCATGGTCAACATGGTTAAATAATGGACTACCATGGTCATACAAAGCCAAACATCATCAAATGAAGGAGAGTCATAGTTTGTGTGGTCAAAGATTGCCATATATGGTCAACATGGTTAACCATAATCAATCATAGTCAACTATAGTTAAACAATTGCAACCATGGCCAACCACAACTTGCCCATTTTCAGCTATAGTCAACCAATGTGAACCATGGGAAAATGGTCAATCATCATCAACATGCTCAACCATGGTCAACGTGTCCAATCACAGTCAATTGTAGTCAACCGTGGTTAACATGGTCAATGATAATTAACCATGGTCAACCATTTTCAGCCATGCTCAATGTGGTGAACCATGTTTAACGAGAGCCAACCATAGGCAATATGGTCAACCGTGTTCAAGCATATTCAATTATAGTCTATCATATACAACTTTAATTTAAGATAGATAACAATGGTCACCCATGTCAACTATTTGTTGACCATAATCCACCCTTCTCGACCATCATTTTACCATATTTAACCATAGCAAATGAAGGTCAATTGTAGTCAACCATGTCCTACTAATCCTCCCATGCATGTTGGCTATGAACTAGCACAACCACATTAATAAGGTCATTGATGTTTGCTGATCAATATCATTTTCCACCTTTCATATGTCGTTTAGAACCATTAATTTTAAAAGGTCAAAGATGACATTGATCAATATATATCAACCACTATATTAATATGGTTGATATATACTAATCACCGCCATATTTTACTTTTAAAAACAATCACTTTTAATTTAGTTGAGCAAACAAAACCATTTTCAATGACATTAATAATCACATGAATATATCCACCACTTTTAATTTGATTGTACAAACAAAACTATTTTCAATAACATTATAATCACAATGATAAAGTAAACGATATACCTTTGATGAACATCATTTTAAACTTTTTGATTAACGAATGAAAGATAGAAAATAATATCAATTAATATAACCACTTTTTAATATAATTGTATTAGTATTAGAATTTTAAAATAAAATAAGTAGTTGTAACTTATACGATATCAAATTTAATTTAAATAAAGGGAACCCTAAAAAAATATTAATTAGAGTAAGTTTATTTCTCATATTATTTAATAAATATTATTATCAAATCTTTTTAAAGTGAAAATCGTGTAAAACAAAAACAATTGATTCATATAATATTGTTATCAAAACTTTTCGAAGTTATAACCACAATTGCATGAAAACTGTCAATAACAAAAGCAACTAATTACTAAAAAAAAATATTATCAGAACGTTCCGAAATTATAACCACAATTACATTGACAACTAGAGATGCTCCAGGATACTTGCGAAAAATAATATAGATACTAAAAAATTATTCCAAGATACTAATAACGAAAATGAAAAGAAATTCAACTAAAAAAGTGTGATGGAGAATGACAGGCGACATTAGTCGACATATATGGAATACATTGGAAGACCACTTTGCATCTTCATTGGAAGACCTGATGAACCCTAGTTAGAAAGCGAGTGCGCGTACCGAATTTTGTTTGACGACTGAACCAGGAAAGCTGGATGGAAATTAAAGTCTCAAAGGGCACTGTCAAAGGTAGGGATGAAATACGTTTGCAGAGGGGAGAATCAATCAAAACCATGCGTACCCAACGACCCTTTGTGTTTGTTTAGTTGATGCTGGGCAAATAAGTCAGTTTTTACGATTGGCTATCCAATCATGTCCTGTTACACCGACTAATATCATGTCAAAAAAAATCTCATGCTGCTACACACAAATGAAAAGAAAAACTGGGAAGTTCAAGTTCGAGTTTGAATTCGTTACCCGAAAAAATTGACTAAGAAAATTTGGTAGTATACACTTTATAGCTACCCTAAAAAAAATTGTTTTTTTTTTTTTTTAATATTAAAAAGTTGTGCTTTCTTAATCTCATTGCTCTGGCATAGACTATTTTCTCTGCAACTTGAAACATTTATTAAGGTCAATTATACGAAATTGCTGTATTATATAAATCTAATGACACAAAGTTGTATCTGTTCAGTTAAATTAGTACCTTCGCCTCAAATCAAAGCTACTTACTTTTCCATAGATTCTCAAATTAGCCCATGAGATTCTCTCACATTAACAAAAATAAAGATAAAAATAAAAATATGTTCATATGTATTGATAAAAAAATAATAAAGAAATATTCATATGCATTGATAAATAACTTTAATATTACTTTTACATTGTGATAAAAAATAAATTAAAAAAAAAATACATTCTATAGGCTCATATAAATTAACTATACATTTGAAGTTCTCATGAAAACTCAATAAACTTTAAAAACTGAAAAATCTAGAAACCCCGTAGCATTAGGCAAGGATGCTTCCAAATATACTCTTCAATTGAATACACCGAATTATGCATGGTGGACAATTACGATGTGACTGGCGATATGCTGCAAACTATTTTGGCTATTGCAATCTAGTTGACTTTGTCATCGTTAATACTAGTAAAATTATCCCCACCCTTTCCTATAGTTAGATCAATTATGTTTCCATTTGAAATTGTCAACCTGATCCACTAAAATTGGATTTGCTTGAATGGACCAAGAAGGGGCCTCTTCAACCATTTGGGTAAATGGAGTGCAACATATTGAAAATTTCAACCGTATCGAATCCAATTTAACATATTACTCATTGAATTGAACCGAACTGACGAATTTTAGAATTTTTTAGCTATATCTTATATGTTATAAAAGAGTTTGCTATCTGTTATAAAAGAATTTGTCATATCCTTGAAAGATATATTGTGGCCCTAATGAGATTGATATCTTGTCTAAGCTACTTATGTGGTTTAGGGTTTGTAACAAAACCTCGGCAAGATGTTGAAGTATGTGTTTCTGGTTGATTATGAGCTTAACTAAGGTTAAGTATCTAGTGTCTAAAGTCTAATGCTTTCATTATTATATGATTATGGTATGGTTAACTTCATGCTTCTATGGATTTGGTTCTTGTTGATTATGAACCTAACTAAGGTTAAGTATCTAGTGTCTAAATTCAATTGCTTCCATTATTATATGATTCTGACATGGTTAACTTCATGCTTCTATGGATTTGGTTGTACTTTCTATCTAAGTTGTGTAGGTACATAATCTTCAACATAATGAAGATGTTAGTAAGTAAAGTTGATAAGCATGATGAAGACAGTTATATGAATGACGATGGTCATGATGACTGTGATAAGAAGGATGGAAGCCATGAAAGATTGTTCGATGTTATAGACAAAATTTGATCTCCCTAAGTTAACAGGGAGGCTCGATAAAATAAATCTTCCCAAGTTGAGAGAGGGCATATTATGATCATACCTTGAAAGAACAAATTGGAGAATGCACTTTGAGATATTGCTAAAAGTGGGAAAGCATGAGTAGTTGTAGAATATGTTACTGCATGTGATGTAGAAAATGAGGTTGTATGGTTGAGGAAGCTTCTAACATATTTGTTTAAGAAGTGATGCCAGCCTAAACTGCATATACCCAATGATGCAACCTAAACCGCATATACCCACGGTATGCATATAAAATTTCATGTTACATGCATGTCACACTATGTGTGTCCCAGGAATTCCAAGTTCCTTACTCATGGAACCCTTCCATAAGTCAAGTTTAGAGCTCTTTAAATAACCGTATGCGGAAACGTTTGACTTAGCTATCCAAAGTCTAAACATTTGATAAACTTTTAAGCGGAACCTTACTCAACCCTTCTTAATATTTGGTTAATTCTTAACTTAACCCAAAATACACTAATACTGCTTATTTCTATTATAATTTCCATATAATAGAAATATTTCATATTCCATATTTAAACCTTACCTTTCCGTCATTCCAGAAACCTTTGCACATACATCAATTCTCTCTTTAGCGCATTTAATCCTTGCTGTTGATATCATTCTTCGATCCGACAGTTATCGCGTCACCCACTCGCCGATTAGTTTTGGCCGATCCCCACCATTGATCTGTTTCATCTGATCCAATGGCTGTCGCATTGTCCGCTCGCCAACAAGCCCGAACAATCTCCACCGTTGATCAATCCTGCTCGATCAAACGAATCTCGCATAGATATTTGCACGACCCATATTGGAATGAGGGCACGTGAGAAAAGTGGTTTTCTCTCTCCACGTAGTGTTACGTGTCGACCGCTAAGTGGAATCACATGAAATTTTGAAAGACCGTTTACCACCTTTCGGGCGTGCGAGAATCTGCTTATGCCTTGCGAATACTATCCATGTGCTTAATACAAAACTTAAAGAAACTTGGCTTAATAAAGGGTTATCGCTTAATCTCTGCCATTCATCTTCTTGAATTCATTTGCATGACTTAATTTTAGTCATCTATCTCCCTTGCTCTCATTCATTGATCTGACTGATCTAATGGTTCCTGTGCGATGATACGTTCTTTTGGCTCTTATTGTGTAATTGCCATTCGACTTTCTCCCTGTGTATTTGTCTTTGCCTTATTATCTTCACTTTTTCTGATCTCAATCTCCGCTCATGCTTTTATGCTTCCTTCACCTTTGCTATAACATTAAATGCTTCCTCCAATATTGTCTATGTGTAAAACCATAACACTCCTCTCTGCACTTCTTCTCTGATTTTTCACACCTCCAACCTACATTACGCAAAATTACTCAAGTTCACACATAACTTATAATTCAAATACATATCACAAAAACGCATAATCGAGTTATCTGTATTAATAAATAACCATTTACACAGGAATTTATTCCTTGGCCTGATTTTCAATATCAGTGGCCTTTCCTTTCCTTTCCTGTAGGCTTATAGTCTAATTCTAACTCTAACTAACCGATTGACTCTTTGACTGTTGACTAACTGACTACCTATCTCTGCCTACCTAACTCTATGCCTTTTACGCTTAAATTTATACAAAAGGTTCTGTTAACCAATTCTGGTTCAGATCCTTAATCTACTGAACTAAATCCTGAATATCCTCTAAATCCACTTTTAACTCCAGTTAATCCCTAAGAATCCTCTCTAGTTGCACGAATCATGACATCAATTCCTAGTCTAAGACTTATAATTGATTTCCAACTCTCTCGTCATCACTCATCATTACTCACGTTCTCCTACATTCGAGAGCATTTACAAATATCCTCACAATATCTAATTAATTTCTATTCTATACTATCAAAACATTAATAATTACATACATAGGAATCCAACTTCCTTGAAAACACAAGACCCCCTAAGTTAACTAGAACATAATGAAATTGTTGAGCTGTATGCTCCTACATCAAACTCCGAAGGTTAAAATAATCATGATCTCCTGATCATGTGCTTCTGACCTTTGTCTTCCTGGATCCCATACTTTGTTCTGTAATTTGTCTTTGGTTGTTGCTGTTGTTTGTTGCTATTCTCCAGGTTTCCACACTTTATGTTGCTTTGCTCCACTAGCTATGCTTTCACAATTTGATGCTGTCAAGTTCTCTTACTGCTGCTTGACCTTCTTATTGTTGTTTTCTTCTGATGCACCTTCATCATAAATCTTATTATTCTTTCAATCTCTATGTCCAATTTATCTTTTGACTAATAATTACTTTGCCATGTGTTGTTGTACTATGTCCACTCATCTTCAAACTGATGTTTGTTGTCTTCTATTTGAAATTGTTGGATGCTTACTACCGCCCTTTCATCCTTACCCTCTTGTTGTTGTCCAAACAACCTCTGTTGAATATCTATAAATTTACTTTCAAAAAGTAAATTGTCCTCCAATTCCATTTGTACTTGATTCCTCTCAAATACAATACTATGTTGTTCATCAATTCCAACATATTCTCTTTCCTCTTCCTTGACAACCCTCAGTAGTTGTCTTTCACTTCCTTGACTGATTCTGACAATCAGTTTAACTTCTTCAAGCATGGTATCTTCATGCTTTTCATCTTCCTCATCAGTATGTCTGACCTAGCAACTTCCTATCTTCTTTAGTTCTAAAACTAACTCTTCAACTTGAAACATGTCTGTCTCATCTTCATCAAATCCCGTAATCATAAAACAATTATCAGAATTAAAAATATAAGGACTTAGTACCTTTTCCTTCTTTGGCAACATCTCAGTATGTTGCTCTAAGTTTTCCTCCTCTATTAGCACATCAGTATGCTAATTCAACCTCTCTAAAGAATTCTCTAAAGAACTCTTGAAACTGTCAGCAAGTCTCTCTTCCACACCATCTGCTTCAATGACATCTTTCTGCTCTTATCCACTATAGTGAACTCCTTCGTCTGCAATAACACTGTCATACTCTGAGTTTTCCAGCAAATACTCCAGTAATTCAATTTCTCTTTGACACTTCATAAGTGTTTCATCATAACTTATAATTCCTGCATTTATACACAATTTATCAGTTTGAAAATTACAATGTTCAACGGTCTCAATTGTTGCTTCACATATCAGTTCCTCAAACTGAATCTTATCTCCTTCTTTCACAAGAAATTGTTCCTAGTTTGTAACAGCTTCAAATATCAATGTATTACTAAATTCTTTCTGTTGTAATAATTCACTGCTTTTCCCATTTAAGAGATGTTCTCCATCCTTCTTTACTTCAGAGTATTCATCTTCTAAAAGATACGCTTCCATACTTTTGATAGCTTCAAAAGACTGCTCATCCTTTGCAAAACCTTCCTTTGTTAGTGACCAATCATCAAATGTCCTTTCTCCCTTTGCTAAATATTTTGCGTAGTCTTCTTCTTTCTTAACATCTTTCAGTAGATGTCCTTCTTCTGCAATACACTTTTCCTTATTGTTTCTCTGTAATCCTTCTTCAAGAGCTATCCTTGCCCCATCATCTGCATTAGTATTCTCCTGCATTTGTCCTTCATCAATAACATTAATCAAATTAATTAGATTACCTCTCTGAGACAATATTCCTTCATTCTTAATCAAAATAAGATCCTAATCTTCCATCTCTATGATAGCTTCAAATGATTGTCTTCTCTCATTAAGCAACTCATCCATAGACTCTTTTCGTTGTAACTAGTCAAATTCTTCCTCTTCTGAGAAATTTTATTTGTCACCATTTACTTCAAGATCTTTAGCTACATCTTTACAAAGTTGCTTTTCTCCTGCGATACCTGCAATCATACACAAACTATCAATTTTAAAAACATAAGACCTTGTGGTCTCACTTGATGCTTCAGTCATCATATTTCCTTGATGTCTTGGATTCTCACAATAATTCATAAGATCTTCCACAGATCTCCAGTCTTCATCTTCACCCAGAACTTCACCCTGTTCTGCTTCACAAATGGAAACTTCCACTCTCAACTCAGCTTCTCTGAGTTCTCCCACCAACAACTTCACTTGCTTTTGTTGTACTAGCCTTCTCTATAAATTATACCACTTCACTGTCTTTTTCTTCAAGATCCAACCTTGTCTTTGGATTTTCTCTAGTATCATCCTTAATACATTGAGTTGTTCTTTTAACTTTACAATCTCCTTGCAATGCTCCTCTTGACTCATTTTCTTTCCATTTGCTTTGGCATCCTCTTTCTTCACTTTTCTTCTGTTGTGGTCTTCCTCAGAACCTTTGTTACCTCTGTTATGACTATTAGTAGTCATCTTCTTCTCTATCTTCATGAGTTCCTCACTCACTTACTATGAGCTACATTAAAGCCTCTGCAACAACAAGCCCTCCCTGTTGCCACTTACCTCACCAAGCTTTCCTTTGTACATGGTCTTTTGGAAAGCACTTGGTTCTTTATTCTATCGAACCTCTTTGAGAACTTCTCTCTACTCCTTCTAGGCTTCAGCTCATCTACACCTTTTAAGAACACAACTGTCCTCTTGTATTTCAATCACAATGAAATACTAGGTTCTGACCACCTCTTGTTTCACTCAGAAATTCTCACCAACTTTCTTCATTCCTTAGCAATTCTACCCACATCCTTTGTGGAATTTCCTTTATGATCTTTCCGTGAGCTGCAAAAAAACCTCTATAGTAATAAGTCTCCTTCTTGCTACACATGCCTCACTAAGCTTCTTTCCTCTGAGCTCACTTTTTTGGCATCTCTCTGGTTCTCTCCTCTAGAACCCATTGAGCACTCCTTGCTCTATGTTGCTGCAAATCTTCTCACCTTCAAGACCTCTGCATGATTTGGTTCTACCTTTCACCTGCACTTTGAATGGATTTTTCTCTATTTCCTTTGCATCTGCAAATTCTGCTACACTTTATCTCTATGTGCCTACAGTCTGTCAGATTTAAAATCTAATCTCCTGTTGCCTGCATACACACCTTCAAAACATAACTTTGTTCTAAGTTTTCTCAAATAATTCTTACACATAGAGTTTCCTTATTCTACTCTGATACCAAATGATGCCAGCCTAAACTGTATATACCCAATGATGCAACCTAAACCGCATATACCCACAGTATGCATATAAAATTGCATGTTACATGCATGTCACACTATGTATATCCCAGGAATTCCAAGTTCCTTACTCACGGAACCCTTCCATAAGTCAAGTTTAAAGCTCTTTAAATAACTCTATGTTGAAACATTTGACTTAGCTATCCAAAGTCTAAACCTTTGATAAACCTTTAAGTGGAACCTTACTCAACCCTTCATAATCTTTGGTTAATTCTTAACTTAACCTGAAATAGACTAATCCCACTTATTTCTATTATAATTTCCATATAATAGAAATATTTCATATTCCACAGTTAAACCTTACCCTTCCGCCGTTCCAAAAACTTTTGCACATACATTGATTCTCTCTTTAGCGCGTTTAATCCCTGCCTTTGATCTCATTCTTCGATCCGATGGTTATTGCATCACTCGCTTTCCAATTCGTCTTGGCCGATCCCCACCGTTGATCTGTCTCATCTAATCCAATGCCTATCGTGTCATCCGCTCGCCAACAAGCTCGAACAATCTCCACTGTTGATCAATCCCTCTCGATCCAATGGTTATCACGCAATCTCGCACAAATATTTGCATGACCGATATCAAAATGAGGGCACACGAGAAAAGTGGTTTTCTCTCTCCACTGGGTGCTATGCATTGGATGCTAAGTGGAATCGCGTGAAATTTTGAAAGACTGCTTACCACCTTTAGGGTGTGCAAGACTCTGCTTATGCCTTGCAAATACCATCCACATGCTTAATACGAAACTTAAAGAAACTCGGCTTAATAAAGGGTTATCGCTTAATCCCCATCATTCATCTTCTTGACTTCATTTGCGCGAATTAATCTTAGTCGTCTATCTCCCTTGCTGTCATTTGTGGATATGACTAATCTAATAGTTCTTGTGTGCTGATACGTTCTTTTGGCTCTTATTGTGTAATTAGCATTCGGCTTTCTGCCTGTGTATTTGTCTTCGCCTTACGATCTTCACTTGTTCTAATCTCGATCTTCGCTAGCGCCTTTATGCTTCCTTCACCTTCACTGTAACATTAAAGGCTCCCTCCAATATTGTTTGTGTGTAAAACCATAACACTCCTCTCTTCACTTCTTCTCTGATTCTGCACACCTGCAAGCTACGTTACGCAGAATTACTCAAGTTCACACACAACTTGTAATTCAAATACATATCACACAAACTCAGAATCGAGTTATCTATATTAATAAACAACCATTTACATAGGAATTTCTTCCTTGACCTAATTTTCAATATTAGTGGCCTTTCCTTTCCTTGCTCGTAGGCTTATAGTCTAATTCTAACTCTAACTAATCGACTAACTCTCTGACTCCTGGCTGACTGACTCCCTCTCTCTACCTATCTAACTCTATGATTTTTAGGCTTACATTTATACAAAAGGTTCTGTTAACCAATTCTGGTTCAGTTTCTTAATCTACTAAACTAAATCCTAAATATCCTCTAAGTCCAGTTTTAGCTCCAGTTAATCCCTAAGAATCCTCTCTAGTTCCATGAATCATGACACCACTTCCTAGTCTAAGACTTATAATTGATTTCCTACTCTCTTGTCATCACTCATCATTACTTATGTTCTCCTACATTCGAGAGCATTTACAAATATCATCACAATATCTAATTAATTTCTATTCTATAATCTCAAAACATTAATAATTACATACATAGGAATCCAAGTTCCTTGAAAACACAAGACCCCCTAAGTTAACTAGAACATAATGAAATTGTTGAGCTATATGCTCCTGCATCAAGAAGCCTCTCGGTACTACTATGATAAAATTTGATAATCAATGTTGCATCAAGATGTCTAAAGATCCTATGCTTCATGCTAGGACGAAGCATATCAACAATAAGTTCCACTACATTAGGAACTTGGTGCAAAATGGGATCTTGAAGCTACATTATGTCTCCATCGACGGTTAGGTAGTTGATATACTAACAAAGTATCTTCCTAATAACAAAGTTGAATATCTTAGAAACATGCTTGGTTTAGTAGATATTTCTGATCTTGTTGACTATGATAAAATTTTGGGAGATTTGTTGAGGCTTTGTGTGTGAGACACCTTGCCTAGGACGACATCATGTTGACACTGTGTTTTGATGTCTAGATCCTAAAGTAGGGAAGGTGGCGTTGGTCATAAAGTTATGACTTTAGATACGCACCTGGATCCTTGGGTTGATGGTTAACAAGTAAGCTTAATGGTACCTAGAGAGGCTGAAAGGTTTAGTCCATGTTAGTCCCACCCAGATAGATTTCCCTAGTCAAGAATCTAGTCTATGACACCGTGAGTGCCTAAACTGTTGGAGGACCTTGGATAGATTTCCCTGGTCAAGAATTCAATCCATGGCATTGCGGTACCTAAAATCTTCATAGTTCATATGCTTTGAGATATTCCATGTACTTTTATATGTAAGTATGAATACTTCCCTAGCTAAGAGCGAGTGTTGAGGAATGTAACTAGGTTCAGTCTTCATAAATTATAATTGAAATGTATTTATCAAAAGAAAGAAAAATAAAATTTTATTATTATTATGACTTATTAAAGCATGGGTTTCATGCTTGGGTCATCATGTTTTAGGTCAAAGTCCCCATTGCGGACTTATAGAATTTATTCTGAGCCGTTAGAGTCATTGTCCATTTAAAGAGACCCTTCTTAGGCTTTTTGAATCATGTAAAAGGAATTAATATAGAGTAAAATAAGTTATTTGTCACCTCCACAGCAAGTCAACCTCAAGGAGATCAAGTTAGACTCAAGGATATCAAGTCGGCTTCAAACTCGGTAATTCAACCTCACTAGAAGCCTATATATTGGAGTAGTTTGAATTCATTTGGAGCACTCACACTCACTCACTCAAGTTTGATATCTAGAAGAAAGAGCTAGACAAGTGCGAAGTAGGAAAAGAAGGAAAAAGGAGTACGAAGTTGGAGAAGAAGGAAGAAAAGGTCAAGACCAAAATTTTGGGTTATCTCTCTCTCTCTCATGTGGATTCCTCTAGGAGATAAAAGTCTCTTTTGTCAAGTTGAAGTTGTTGTTGTTGTCACTTTCGCTACTGCTATCAGTTGTTGGGTTGAAATTTCTGTTGCAAGTTGTTGTTGCTAGGTCAAAGTTGTTGCTGAAGGGTTATCATTTGCAAGAAGGAAGGAAGGAATGACTTGATGTGGAGGAAGTATGTGTCTACGTCAAAAGTCTTGGATTATCTCAAGGAAGTTATTAAGGAAGAGTTGTTGACTGGGATTTCCCCTAGATAGGGGTTTTGCCTTGGTTGACCACCTATATTTGGTGTCTATGATCTTTGTGCTATTGTTTTGATAGTTTCTTGATGAACTAAAGATAAAAGAGGAACATAAGAAAACCATAAAGTGACAAGTAATTATCTATATAAAAGAAAATCTTTCTTCCTCTCTAATTTTGTAACAGCCATAGTCAACATGGACAAACCATGGACAACGATGGCCAACCAAGCTCAAATATCATCAAACGAAGGTGAACCAGGCTTTGCATGGTCATCATGGTTAGCCATAGTCAACCATAATCAATTATAGTCAACTATAGAAAAAAATTACAAACATTGTCAACCATAACTTGCCAATTTTTAACATAGACAACCAATGTGAACCATGGGAAAAATGGTCAAACCATGGTCAACCATCATCAACATGCTCAACCATGGTCAACATGTCCAATCATAGTCAACCGTGGTTAACATGGTAAATTATAGTTAACCATGGTTAACCATTTTCACACATGCTCAACATGGTGAACCATGTTTAACCACATTCAACCATAGACAATATGGTCAACCATGGTCAAGCATAGTCAATTATAATCTATCATAGGCAACTTTAATATAAGATGGACAACAATGGTTGCCCATAGTCAACAATTTATTGACCATAATCGATCACTCTTAACCATAAATTTACCATATTTAACCATAGAAAACAAAGGTGAGTTGTAGTCAACCATGGTGTACTAATCATCCATGCATGTTAGCGATGATGTAGCACAACCACTTTAATAAGGTCATTGATGTATGCCAATCGACGACATTTTCCACCTTTCATATGCCATTTGGCACCATTAATTTTAAAAGGTGGAAAATGACATTGGTCGATGTATATCAACCATTTTATTAATGTGGTTAATATTTGCCATTTTGACCTTGAAAAATTAATTCTATTCATTAGCGTATATCAACTACTTTTAATTTAATTATACAAACAAAACTATTTTCAATAACATTAATAAAATGGTTGATACATCAATCAACATCATTTTGAGCCTTTAATAGAAAATAGAAAATAATATAATTGATATAACCTCTTTATTAACATAACTGTAGAAAATAATATTAATTGATATAACCACTTTATTAACATAATTGTGTTAGTGTTAAAATTTAAAAATAAAAGAAGTCATTCCTTAAGTTTATAAGATATATATCAAATTTAATTAAACAAAGTTAACCCTAATAAAATATTAATTAGAGTAAAATTAACCCTCATATTATTGAAAACTTTTCGAAGGAATAACCACAATTGCATGAAAACTATCAATAACAAAAACCGTAAAATTACTAAAATAGTCTTATTAGAACCTTGTAATGTTATGACCATAATTACATTGAAAACTATATATGCTCCAAGATACTTGTGAAAAATATTCAAGATTCTAAAAGTTATTCCAAGATACTAATACAAAAATGAAAAGAGATTCAGCTAACAAGAATGATGGAGATGATTAGTTGACAGATGTGGACTACATTGGAAGACAACTGGCATCTTCTGTCAATGACAAAAGCAAATTCAATGCACCTGATGAATATTTTATTTGATGACTGAACCAGGAAAGCTGGCTGGAAATTAAAGTCTTAAAAGCACTTTCAAACGTAGGCAGGAAATGTGTGCGTGCGGCCGTAGGAAATCAATAATAAATATTTTGATTAGACAACTGAATTTCAAAAGTCGGCAGGAAATTAAAAAGTCTCAAAGGGCACTTACAAAGGTAGGGATGAAATGCATTTGCAGAGGGGGGAATCAATCAAAACCATCCGTACCCAACGACCCTTTTTGTTTGTTTATTTGATATAGGGAAAATAAGTCAGTTTCTCTTACACCGAGTAATATCAAGTCAAATAAAATGTCACGTGGTTACACACAGAAATGAAAAAGAAAAAGTGAGTCTAAATACCCTCCCATGCTCTGGTATGCTCACACCTGCAATAAGAAAAAGATATAATCCACCGCTGGCTGCGAGGGATTGCTTTCTTCTTCCTCGTTGTACTACTCCCCTGTGTACAAGTTATATGGGTCGCCTTTAATCAGCAATGGGTGGAATCGGTGTATACTTTAACCCCTTTCACCATATCCAATTTTAGTTTCTTTTCTCTCCGTGTCTATACGGATACCCTCTCACTTGGTGGACGCGTCCCTTTCACCACATCCAATTTTAGTTTCTTTTCTCTCTGTGTCTGCACGGATACCCTCTCACTTGGTGGACGCGTCACGCCAGTGAAAAACACGTTATACAGAACGAGAAAATGGCAAAGGCTGACTTCGTCGCATGGAGCAGAGTAAAAAAAAAGGAAAGTACATGTTAATCGAATGGTGTTGGTTGATCCTATCGCTCCAAATGCATTTCATCCTTACGTTGCTTACCAGGCAACTGTCGAAATTTTTTAGTTTCCTCTCTCTCTGTTTCTACACGGACACCGTCTCACTTGCTGGACGACAACGGTAGCGCAAATCACGTCATGCAGAGCGACAAATTGGCAAAGGCTGACTTCTTCGACTGGAGCACAGTAAACGAAAAGAAAAGTACATGTGAATCGAATGGTGTTCGTTTATCCCATCTCTGCAAATGCAACCATTATGGTTTACACTTCATTCCAATAAGTTTATATTATATAGTGCATGGTTTTATTACGTTTCCTTGTAAGGATTTGCACAATAGTGATAAGATGTTATGTTATGTATTTTATTTTCCGATGAATTCAAATGTATGGTTTACATTGGGTGATCAATTTCTATTATATAGTGTTGCATAATGATTTTCCTAGTATGGTTCACAATGGGTGCTCAATTTCTATTATATTGTGTTGCGTAATGATTTTTAGGATGTTATTTTTATTTTATTTTATATTTGAGGTTAGTTTAATTATATTGATAAAAATGTTTATTTTGAAATTTAGTTTTATTTATTATAATTTAATTATTTATAATTATAATTATTAAGTGGAAGGTAGGGATTGAATCTTTATACAATATTTCAGAATGTTTTAGATATTATGAGATTTAATTTCAAAGTAGTTGTTTTTTTTAAGTTATTTTATTTGAAATCATTATTTAAAAAAAAACAGATGAGAGAGTGTTATATAAAATGAATTATGGTGTTTGAGCATGTAGTATTGAAAATTCATAGTATTAGCCTATGCTACTATAACAAAGTCTAGTTACAAATTACAAATCTCCATAATAAAATGGGTGTGAATCTCCATGGTTACATGTTTTTTTAAATGTATATCATTTTAACTTGTACATTAATTTTTTTTAACATTAATAATAATAATAATAATAATTTTAATTAAAGTGATAATATAGTTAATTTTTATTATTTTTTTTTAATTTTAGCAATTTACTAAGAAAAATTTATTTCATAAAAGTAATTGGGCTCTCATATATGACTCCAGATTCAAAGATTTCAAAGGGAAGTTGTGTACAAAATGGTTAGGCCCTTATGAAGTAAATACAATATTTGAAAATGGGAATGTGAAATTACAAACCGTTGATGGTCCCAAACATTCTTGCTTTCCAATGGAAATTGTCTATGGTTATATCATAAGGCTACATCTAAGGATTCATTTGTCAAAATTTCCTCAGATGCAAATTGAAACCTTGAAGTTGTTGGGGAAAGGAAATTTTTTCCTGTGTTGTTCTTGCTTAATTTTTTTCCTATTATTCAAAAATAAAAAATAAAAATAAAAATGTCTAGTGGTTAAAATCCCTTTGGGATGTTATTCGACTAATGTAGTGGTTGAAAACTAGCTTGCTTGTTGGTGGGCAACATATCTTTTTCTTTCTCTGTAATAAAATTTTGATGCCTATTCTTCTCAATCTATAATTGGTTTAATGTTTAAATTTGATGTTATTACAGACTCCATATTTACCAATCAATATCACTTGTTACACTTATAAAGGCTTGTTTCTATTGAAGAATATTAAAGTATTCTAACAAGTCCTTCTAATTCAATTCTATAGAGTTACTTCTGATATAACTTTGTACATCTGCAAGCCGCTTTTACATTGTTACATAGTTATGCTAATACAGATCACAAACTCTTTCATTTGTTCACTACCACAAGATGACACATCATGTGCTCTTGCATTTTCATGGCTGACAACTACAATCTTATGTTGATTCACCTGATTTTGCTAAAACATAATCCTTTGTCACTGCATTATTGCAATGGAAGGCTTCACAAATAGAAACATGCCTAAAATTATTTTTTTCACAATGAAAATCAAGTCAGTGTCACTTGTACATTGTTCATGTCAGAATAATGTTAAGTTGACAACAGGTATATTTTTATCATTTACTTGCATTTCTAGATTTAAGCATGACATGATCCTTTGTCGCACCCATCGAGCAAGAATATTACCATCATGTTGTTGGGGAGGAGGGGGGGATAGTGGAGGATCATATATATCATACAATGCACCATCACCACCATCCAAAATTAGTAATTAGTGACTAGATCATGTATTATTAAGAGTCAGTCATCATTACTCCTGTAAACCTTATGCGACCACCTTGAAATTATTCCCATTACTTTTCATTTATGACATAAAACTATCGAAAGGGAAAATTTTCCAATTCTAAAATATCACCATTCTCCTCTCTAACAAACATTTGCATGAACAAGTGTGAGCCTTATAACAATCTTCTAGGTAGACATGGGAGGAGAAACAATCCAGCATGAATCTGACTCTACTGATGATTTGTTACACCATCTGGATGCCCTATAAGTATTTTACGATGCAAGTTGGATGGTCTAGTTTGAGAATCTACAAGCACCAATGAGAAAATTTCCCTAGAATTTGTAGAGACATTGAATGAAGGGGGCTCAGTAGTTAGAGGAATAAGGATTGTTGTTACAGAGGAAGTAATTGCTAAGTTTACAAGTCTACCACATACGAAAATGTGTTAGTTCTATCGAAAGATAGTAGTCCTAAAAATTAAAGCCACATTTTTGCAGGAAGGTGGGGAGGAGATAAGGTATAAAAGGAAGAGGGGTTGACAGGACCTCCCTTCCTCATCCCTCAGATGATGTGGCTTATTTCATCCATAATTTTGTAACTTGTGAAGGGTTCTTTGGGATTGTGTTATGTTATCATTTTCAATTACTAGCACACTTTTGTAGTGGGGAGATAGTCAATATGCCTTACTTCTTGTTAAAATCATTACATCACATGGAAAGTGTTGTATGCATGGAAAATCGTCATGAAACCTGTGTAACTAATTAGGGGTTGATTAAATTGATTATAGTTGAATCACTGCAATAGCAAGGGAGTACATGGGCCGGAATGGTAGAAAACTCACGAGTACTAACCCCTAGGAATGAAAGGAATGAAACTGAGGAGCATGAGGAGAGTGAAAAAATAGAGCTGAAAGAAAAGGCAGTTACACCACCTAGGCCTCCTCATCGAAATCTCTGAAGTAGGAGTTCTACATAAACTACCGCTAATACACTTGCTAAGGGAAAAATGGAACATACAACCAATGGATATTTCTATTGAGTCGCCTAAAATTATTAGGTATGGGTTCCCTGTTAAGAAAGAAGAACATTTACAAAGAAGAATAAGAGAGAGGTTAGGAAGAAGGACATCCAGGGGTAAAAACCCTAAGAAAAGAGTAAGAGTGAATGTTAATCCATCATTTTCCTTAATGCCTAAAGTTCACACTGCTACAACAGGATCAAAGGAGCTAGGGGAATAACCTAGCAAGGAGAATAAATAAGAACACAAGTAGGAGAAGGAAGGAATTCCTCACTAGGTAATATTGAAGTTAACTCCCTAACCTAACAAATTAATGATTTGAAAAAGGAAAATGAAAATCTGAAGGAAAAATTATACTCAAAGGGAAAATCAAATTTGAGAAACAAATAGGGTTGGAAATGATAACATAGGTAGTAGGAATGGTGTCAGTTTTTGACACAACTAAAAGGTTATGCATGGGTAGTAAAAAAATTCTTAAGGAAGTACGTTGTGAAGATCTAGCAATTGTTTCAGTTGGAATACAAGTAGAGGAGTAGGATGTGGAGTCCCATACCGCCAATCCATAGGTACCCGTTGACAACTCTGCTACTACACAAGAAGCATCAAATGTGTTATAGGTCATTTTGTCACATAAACTCAAATGGCCTGGGAACCGGATCAATGAACATCCTTGACACCTTGTAATCATCCCTTTGCAAATCCTTAAGCATTATCTCTCCATAAAACCCAAGAATTTTGGGTTAATCAGCTTAAAAAAATAGCTTTAGCCCCAACACACCTTGCATTATAGCCACCTGCACTGGTTTCATGTTGCATAACTGGGCACCTGCATTAACCAACACATGTTGCCTTTGCTATAGGTGCGATGGTTCTAGAATTTCAGGAAAAATTAAAAAATAATTACGAATCATCTCATTCCAGAAGCTTCTAAGGTGGTTTTAACCATTTAATATTGTTTGAGATCTCGAATCCCTATCCTATCTTATCCTAAAGGTCTTATCTCTTATCCCTTGATCTTATCCTCCCTCATATGTGTATCTAAGTCCTAGATTGGTAACTCATAAACCACCCCATTTACCCTATAAATTTGCTTCCTCCCATAGAGTATGAGTTAGAATTTCGAGACTCTTAGCTATGCCCTGATGTTGCTGCTTTTTATCTAAGTATCCATTACCATCCTTGAGTTGTGATTGATCACTTGCTTCGTGGCTAAGGAAGGAAAAGTTTGGTGGGAGATTTTTACATTGTCAATATTTGTAAAAGGGTTGGAATCTTCTCCTACATTTCATTAATATAAAATTATCTACTTACCTATACTTATGTTTATTTGATGCATACATATTTCAATGCCCTCTTGACTCATTGATTAGAGATATTAGTCTATGCTATGTATAACTTGTAGTTCTTGTGCTTGTTATAGATGTTTTGTAGGTTCCATTTGTAGCAATTGGAATTGGAGCTAACATTCACAAGTAGGGAGAAGAGGAGAATTTGTGTTGGACTCAAGGTAAGTCCTTCCTTCATATTCTAATCACTCTAAGGAAAGAACAAGTGGTTTGTTTTTGTTGTTTCTAGATCAGGCCACTAGATCTAGGGAATTCACTTCTGTCTCCAAGAGCGAATTTTCCATCAAACAACTTAGTGACTCCACTAGGGAAGAAGATGTTCCTATAGTGCTTTCATTTGCCTATTCATTTTAGACCTTTCAATCCGACTTAAATTGACTTTGTTACAGAGTAATTAGTCTTGGGAAAACATAATTTTTAGCTTGGTAGGGTTTTTGTTTCGCTTTCTGAACATAATTAGCTGTAGCGCACTTTCTGATTTGAGATGTAGCGACCCAATGCACATGTCTTTCTCTATAAGTGTGATGCATAACGTTGGTTCATGTGTCTAGACTACGATGGTTCCTGTAGGATGCAAAAGTTGTGTTTTTTATGTGTTGCTATGAGTTTTGATTTGATCCAATCAGTTTTCCAAGTCTTTGAACTAGTCATTGTCTCTCTAAAGTCATCAATGTGCTTACATTTGAGTTTGTTTGTTTTTTTATGAGATTTTATTTGATTTTTCTTTCTCCTTATCAATTAGGGTTTGTGAACACTTGGTTTCATTATTGATTGAATAAAAGGAATTTTCATATTACAGTTGCAATCTGTGTGAGTTATTTTGGTTGATGATCTAGTTTCATTTTTCATTTTCATTGCATTAAAATATTAAAAAGAAATGAAAATAAAAAACTCCATTTTTGCATTGCATAGAGGGTTTTTCAAATTGCATTGGAATAGTACATTGAAAAATCTTCTTGGGAGGCTCTTGCTTGTTGCATCATTGTTTGTTTCTCCCTTTCTGTAGATAGATCTTCATTGAAATGAAGGAGTTCTTTTCATCATGCTAGTTGAATCATAGGAAGTTTAGGTGAATTCCTACCATGAGACTTGAAATTGAAACTTAATTGGAGATCACATTTAAAATTTATTCAATTAACCTAAGGAGCATTTGGAACATTAACAACACACATAGAGGTCTAGTCTAGAAGACGTGTTCAAGTGTCATTAAATGTAGGAGCTATCGTTATTTCTTTGCATTACATTTTAAAGGTAGTCCGTATTCCACGTACTTAAGTATATTGGATTACTCTCCACGTACCTTTGGGAATATTAGATGGAGCTCCCCATGTGAAAAGTATATCAGAATACTTCCTATTGTACAAGACACATTAGACAACACTACCATGGACTGCGCATCCAGAAACTTAAACTCATTTATATGGTAGTCCATCAATACCACGTCGCTACTAGCCATTGCTGGAACCTTTTATGGTGCGTCGACTAGTCCATGAACTTCCTCGCTACTAGCCATTGCTGGAACCTTTTTTGGTGCGTGGACTAGTCCATGGACTTCTCATTTATTTTTCGTTAGGTTAAAAACAAATGCCAATACCTTTTCACTGGAACACCATTAACACCTCAGCACTGTAGGATTCTGTAAGGAGTGAAGTTTCTGATTCCCGCATCATCACTGTACGATTCTGTGACAATTAGAGTTTCTGCCTCATCACCCTAAGAATCAATGACGAATGAATTTTCTGCATCATTAATGCAGAGTCTATAACGAACCAATGAATGTTATGAGAAGCCTCATGGCATTGCAAATTAAAATATTTTGTGCTCTCTCAGCCGTTCATCATTTTTTCCATTCCCATTTCACGTTATACTATTTTGCAAGAGTACAAATAAAAAGAGTCTTTAGCCTTCTCAGTTCACATTATTCTCACAAAAGAAAATAATTCACGTGATCAGGTAGAGAATACCTCCATGCCGAGCAAATACACGCAACGTTCTTGGTCCCCAACAAGAAGGTCAGCTATTTTCTAAAGGTCTAATAATTACAAAATGATTTTGTAGGGCCGCTGTGATCTTCATGAGACCATGGAAGGAAGAGGGGTAGGAAACTCTGCCCGAAAAGAAGGTAATACCTCTCACTGCCTTCGAGTTATTTCCAAAGAAATTATGAATTTGTTTCCAATACAAAATGATTTTGAAAAACTGTTGTTATGTCTATTTGCCATGGGCTTCTCCTCTACCAGTCCATGGATGATGCGGGAATCAGAAATTTCACTCCTATTAACAGTACAGTGGTGACAACCTATTAAGGATTTGTCATGTGTTCTTGAGGAAAAATCTCACGAAAAATAAATAAGAAGTCCATGGACTCCTCCTTTACCATTTCTTTTGGATTTGAAATGTTGTGAAAGCTCATTTTGGAGTCTATATCCAGAGCTTAAATGTTAAGTAGTTCTTCAAATGTCGATATATATTTATGTTGATACACTTCCTCTCCGGAATAATTTCTTTTTAAAGATTTTTGTGATCAAAACTTGGAGAGGTGGACAAAACTTCGAGAGGTGAGGTGGTATAATTTCGTTGCATATTTAAATTAACTTGTTTATTTATTAGCGTTGATATTGTTTATCTTTTCATATTTGAATATTCGGCAACCCAGGTACTCGAGCTGCCAGGTAACGCGACCAGGGACAATAAGAAGACCAGAAATGATGAGGAGCTAAGCAAGCTGCTGGGCACTGTTGACATAACATACTGCTTCCTAAAAAGGTCGTTGCCCCTGGAGGATCCTCCAAGTTTGGGAAGGGCGAGGAGCAGAGCTAAGGGCCGGAAAAAATCTCCAAACCCTTTGTATCAATGGTTTAGTTATGCAGGGAAATTTTACCAACAATTTTATAGCACCAACAAATTTTATCAAGACAGTTGTCATGGATCATTTGCCTTATTTGTTCCTTTTGCTTTTGTAATCACAGATAAAATATCTCGTACCAGCCAAAAAAAATTATAAATGCTATTATTTCTCCCAAATTTAAATTTCGAATATTTAGTATAGTAATAACCTTCCAGACAATTGTTATGGATCATTTTCTTTATTGGTTTCTATGTGTTTTTCTTTGTTATGGATCATTTTCCTTATTTGTTTCTATGTGTTTTGGAATATCTGTTACTAAAATAGAAATAGAAATAAAATAAAATTATAAACTATTATTTCTCTAAAACTTAAATTTCAAATATTTAGTATAGTAATAATTTTAATGGCTACACTGTTAAGGCACTCCTTGTAATAGGTCATTGATTCAAATCACTTCTTGTAATAGATTACTATTTCAAATCTCCTATAAATACTTACCTACCAAGAAAAATCTTCAAAATAATTTTTTTAATATTTAATATAATAATAACTTTCAAAAATATTAAAATAAAACTCTGATTATAATAGAATATTAAAAATTTTGACTTTTTCAAATATAGTATTACCTTCTCATATATTAACAGATAAAATAAGATATATATAATTATCATTCCTTCAAAGTATTAAAATATAACTCTGATTATCTTAGAATATTAAAAGATTTTATTTTTTAAATATAGTGTTACTTTTTTACATTTTAACGGATAGACTACGTATCATTATCATTTGAATAAATCGGACTTCCAAAACAATTTGTTTCTAAAGACTATTAGATTTGAGAGGAGAAGTTAGAGTTATCATTTTTTTTTCCAATAAAAAAATATAAATTATTTTATATAATTTAAATTGAGCATATTTAATTTTTTACCCATATAAAAAATAATTTTTTTATTAATTAAATTTAAATTAATTGTAAATAGTAAATAAATAATTTTATAATTTATAAATGATAAAAATTCATAGTTGATAGTTTAGTTACTAAATTCCAGTTATAAAGATGTATAATTTTTGTATACTCATAAATTTTTGTTATAATTTTTTATATAATTACATAATTTGTGTATAACGAACGAAATCACAAAGACGGAAGACTTTATACTAAGAAAAATATTCCTCACCAATGAAATAAAATAAAAAATAAAATAGACACAAGTCTACATTCATAACTTGAGAAATGTACATTTGATATTATCCAAGTTTTATGGAGCAAGACTTGACCTAAAAGGTTTTGTTTCAATTCAAATTATTTTATCTGTTTGGAAAATTATATAATTTCCTAATTGATTGTAAACTTTAATTTCTTAGATTTTTTAAATAAAAAGTTGTTTTAAAAATTTAGGAGCGTAAAATCTAACGAAATTTTAATTTTTAGATTACATAAGCAAATATAGATAATAATAATTTATTCTATTAATTTTTAATGATAATTGTTTTTAAGTAATTAATTAATTTATTAAGGAAAAATGGTTTTTTAATTATTTAAAAAAATTAATAATGCGTGAAGATGAAGATAAAATTCAAAATTAATTAAAGTTATAATATTAATTTAATTACTTATAATAGGAAAACATGAAATTGGAATATAGATATTTTAACTATTTTTATGGTAGAGTAAAGGTAAAAGGTAAAAGTATTATCCTGAATTTTTTATCCAAAGAGAATTTGGTGTACAATTAATGTGGGATATCTCTAAAGATTTAGAAGTTTTCAAAAAATGAGAGATTAACAAGATTCTCAATTATTAAAAAATGTTACTATACTGTTAATCTTAGGGTTTATGATATTAATTCAAGGGTTTATAATGCTCAAGCATGGTCAAGCATGGTCCAACGTTACATTGTAACAAGAATTGTCTCAATATGGTAATCAACCATGGGAAATCATGTTTATTTAGGGGTTTATACACCTAGGGTTTATAATTTTTATCCTTTTGGTTTATTATTCCCTTGGGTTTATTAATCCAAAGGTTCATATTCCTAGGGTTTAATATTATTCACTTAAGTTTATAGTCTATTATATTTTTAGTATTAATCCCTAGGGTTTATTATTCCCTTTGGTTTATAATATCAATCATGGCTGATCATATTTTATAAATTCAATCATGGTAAATTATCGTCAACCATATTTTATTAAATCAATCATGGTCAATCATGGTCCAATGTTACATTGTAACAAAGATTGTCTCAATATGAAAATCAATCATTGTCTCAACCATAGTCCAATGTCGTAGTATGAAAAAGATTGTCTCAATATGATAATCATGGTCAACCATGGTCAATCATGGTCAACCTTGGTCTACCATGTTCTCTTAGGATTTATATGCCTTGGGTTTATAATATTAGTCCCTTGGGTTTAATATTAGTCCCTTGGGGTTTTAGTATTAATCCCTTGGGTTTATAATATCAACCATGGTAAACCATGGCCAATTATAGCCAATCATGGTCAACCATGGTCGATCATAGCCAACCATGGTAGAATGTCACATTGTGACAATGGTTGTCTTAATATGAAAATCAAACATGGTGAACCATGGTCCAATGTCACACGGTAACAGAGATTCTCTTGATATGAAAATCAATCATGGTCAAGCATGGCCAACCATGGTCCAACATTGCATGTTGACAAGGATTGTCTCAATATGGAAATCAACCATCGTTGACCATTGGCAACCATGTTTATTTTAGGGTTTATAGTATTTATCTTAGGGTTTATATACCTCAGGCTTATAGATTTTATCCCTTAGGTTATTATTCCCTTGGTATTATAATATTAATCACTTGGGTTTATTATTCTAAGGGTTCATATTCCTAGGGTTTAATATTATTGCCTTAAGTTTATAATCCCTTGGGTTTTTTAGTATTATTCCTTAGGTTTTATTATTCCCTTGGGTTTATAATATTGATCATGGTTAACCATATTTAACCATGTTTTATAAATTCAATCATGCTCAACCATGGTCAACCATATTTTAGAAATTCAATCATGGTCAACCATGGTTAATCATGGTGAGCCATGGTCCAACATCGCATTGTGACAAAGATTGTCTCAATATGAAAATCAATCATTGTCTCAACCATGATCCGACATCACATTATGACAAAGATTGTCTCAATGTGGTAATCATGGTCAACAATGATCAACCATGGTCAAACATGATCAACCTTTGTCAAACATGGTCAACCTTGGTCAAACATGGCCAACCTTGATCAACCATGTTCAACCATGTTTTATAAAACTAAACATGGTCATCCATGGTCAGTCATGGTCAACCATGGTCTAATGTCACATTGTGACAAATAATGCCTTGATATGAAAATGAACCACGGCTAAGCATGGTCAACCATGGTCCAACGTCGCATTGTGACAGGGATTATCTTAGTATGAAAATCGACCATGGTCAAACATGTTTATTATAGTGTTTATAATATTTATCTTAGTGTTTATATACCTTGGGTTTATAATATTAGTCCCTTGGGTTTATAATATCAGTCCCTTGGGGTTTATTATTCCTTTGGGTTTATAATATCAATCATGGTCAACCATGGTCAATCATAGCCAACCATGGTCTACCATGGTCAACCATAGCTAACATTGTAACAATGATTGTCTAAATATGAAAATTAAACATAGTCGACCATATCCCAACGTCGCATTGTGACAAAGATTGTCTTAATATGAAAATCAACTATGGTCAACCAACATCAACCATGTTTTTTTAAGGTTTATAATATATATCTTAGGGTTTATATACCTTGGGTTTATAATTTTTATCCGTTGGGTTTATAATATTAATCCCTTGGGTTTATTAATCTAAGGGCTCATATTCCTAGGGTTTAATATTATTCCCTTAGGTTTATAATCCCTTGGATTTTTAGTATTAATCCATAGGGTTTATTACTCCTTTGGGTTTATAATCTCATCCATGGTCAACCATGTTTTATAAATTCAATCATGGTCAACCATGGTCCAATGTTACATTGTGAAAAGGGTTATCTCAATATGAAAATCAAGCATGGTCAATCATGCTTCTTTTAGTGTTTATTATATTTATCTTAGAGTTTATATACATTGGGTTTATAACAATAGTCCCTCGAGTTTAGTATTGTTCAACCATGGTCAACCATGTTTTCTAAAATTAATCATGGTCAACTATAGTTAATAATGGTCAATCATGATCCAACATCACATTGTGACAAAGATTGTCACAATATGAAAATCAATGATTGTATGAACCATGGTCCAATGTCGCATTATAACAAAGATTGTCTCAATATGATAATCATTGTCAACCATGCCCAATCTTGGTCAACTTTGGTCAATGAGGGTCAACCATGTTTTTATAAAATCAAACATTAGTCATATGTTATAAAATCAAACATAGTCATTCAAATAGTGAATGAATTAACTATTATGAATATTTATTAATTAATTATTATATTAAATTTAATTAACAATATTTATATTACTAAAACAATATTAATTGATAATCATAATAAAAAATAGTTATTTATTATTATTATTTATTAATTAATTATGAATTAATTAATAATAAATGAAATATAAATGAATGAATGAATTATTTTTAATATGTTTTGATTATTAATGTTATTAAATATTAAATATTAAATATTAATAGGAGTAATACTAATAATAGTAATAATCATAATTATAAGCCTGTGTGTATCAACCACATTTCATATTAATCCCTTGGGTTTATTATTCGCTTCAGTTTATAATATCAATGCCTTGGGCTTATTATTCCCTTGGGTTTATAATATCAATCATGGGAAACCATGGTAGTTCATAGCCAACCATGGTCGAATGTCACATTGTGACAATTATTGTCTCAATATGAAAATCAACCATGGTCAAACATACTGCAACGTCACATTGTGACAGATTATCTCGATATGAAAATCAATCATGGTCAACCATGGTCCAGCATCACATTTTGAGAAGGATTGTCTCAATATGGAAATCAACCATGCTCAACCATAGTCAACCGTGTTTATTTTAGGGTTTATAATTTACATCAAATTGACAAAGATTGTCTCAATATGATAATCATCGTTAACCATAGTCAACCATGGTTAGTCATGGTCAACCTTGATCAACCATGGTCAACCATGTTTTATAAAAAAAATGGCCATCCATGGTCAATCATGGTCAACCATGGTCGAACGCGCATTGTCACAAAGATTGTGTTGATATGAAAATCAACGATGCTTAAGCATGGTCAACCATGGTCGAACGTCACATTTTGACAAGGATTGTCTCAATATGAAAATCAACCATGGTAAACGATGTTTGTTTTAGTGGTTATAATATTTATCTTAGGCTTTATAGACCTTGGGTTTATAATATTTGTACCTTAAGTTTAATATTATTCCCTTAGATACATAATCCCTTGGCTTTTTTATTCCCTTGGGTTTATAAGATCAATCCCTTGGGTTTGATAGTTCGTTGGGTTTATAATATCAATCATGGTCAATCATGGCCAAACATTGAATTGTCACAAAGATTGTGTTGATGTGAAAATCAATGATGGTTAAACATGGTCAACCATGGTTGAACATTGCATTGTGACAAGGATTATCTCAATATGAAAATAAACCATGGTCAACCATTTTCAACGATGTTTATTTTAGTGTTTATAATATTTATCTTAGGCTTTATATACCTTGGGTTTATAATATTTGTCCCTTGGGTTTTGAGTATTTATCCCTAGGGTTTATTTTCCCTTGGGTTTATAACATCAATCATTGTCAACCATGGTCAGCCATGGTTATTTTATTTTAGGGTTTGTAATATTTATCTTAGGGTTTATATACCTTAGGTTTTCAATATTAATCCCTAGGGTTTATTATTCTCTTTGGTTTATAATATATGTCATGATGAACCATGGTCCAACCTTACATTCTGACAAATATTGTCTCAATATGAGAATCAACCATGGTAAACCATAGTCCAATGTTGCATTATGACAAATATTTTGTCAATTTGAAAATTAGTCATGGTCAAGCATGGTCCAATGTCACATTGTGATAAGCATTGCCTCAATATGAAAATCATCCACAGTCAACCATGGTTATGTAACGTACCTCCTGGGCTTACCTAGGAAATTAGCCCCTAGGCTCCATTAATTTAAAATTTTCTTCATTTACAATTAAGTTCTAGTGGTCATCACAAGTGTAGTTAACCAATTATTATAGACATGGTGATTATCCAGGAAACTACACATAAATCTGCACAACATCAAGGTAACGAACCCACAGCATAAGCACGATAATACAATACTCTTTAAGTCAGCCCTTAGGCTTAAGCCCAACTTGGAGAAAGGAATGAATCATGACATACCATTATCAAAACTCTTGACAACCCCACACAAGCATTAGTGGAGCATTGATTTGAAACTACCATGACTAAAATGGTTATGGATCGTGATCATAGTCCATCAGATGCAATCAAAGTGCTACTAACCACCTTATTTCAACATGCATATATAATTAAATTAGCCTTATTGGATACAGTTCTTATGACATGCATGGTATATATCTTAAACCATTGAATATACAGTTAGAAGCATTATTCCCTAATTGTTTTGCATGCACCGATATCTCATGTCAATAACTATTTCAAACACTCATATATATGTCAACCTCATGAAGATGACTTCATAGAAGCATTAAGGAATCATTACATACATACTCTGTTGTGTTTATTGTCTCGATCCTACACACATATCATGCACAAAAGTTCACCATCGAGTTACCACTTTTGTTAAAAGAGTGACAAAATATCCAGTATTGCATCAACCCAGATATTACATTGCTCAAAATATCTCATAGAAGAAATTAACATAGATAATCTACTCATGTATAACAATCGCATGCAATTCATGTAATCATTCTCATAACGACGAAACTCATGCAAATTTTTCCATAAGCTAAATTAATTTGAAATGGGGAGGGAATGAAACATCATACATAGCATTTCATGCAAATGAATCCCACTAAAACATCACTTGGAGAGCGGAGCAACACCACCCAACCATGAATAACCTTTGATTCCCCTCGAGTTGAGGTTCTTACCGTGGATCAACTCCCTCAATTGATCTATGCAATGGGTATTTAATACCCTCTTTCAGGATATGGTTTCCATTAGCGACATCTCACTTTTATGGATTTTTTATGCATTTTCCTAGGTCTTTTTCGGAAAAGCTCGCCTTTATCTTCCACAAGGATTTTCCTCATAAAAGCTTTCCTTTATCTCTCGCAAAGCTTTTATGATTTTCCTCATGGATATTTATCTCCAACCCATCTGATGGATATTTATCTCCAATCCATATTATGGATATTTATCTCCAATGCATCAAAGGTTATCTAGAATCACATATAGAAGCTTCGTCATGAAAGATATATCTCTATCCCATTCCTCAATGGGATTTGGAAAGAATCTCATCTCTTGGTGTCTCACTTTTCCAAGTGATTTGTTTATTAATTTATTTAATAATATTTTTGCATTCCATATTACATATCACACCTAGCTTTCCTCAGCTTAGGTTTACAATAGTTTAACACACAAGGGAGGGGTGTTACATAATTTCCCCCTTCAATTTTACACCATCCTCGATGTATTACTACATCATATCCTCGTATGAAGGTAGTTGGGTTTTGAATCCACAGCTCTCATGGCCTTGCCATCTGATGAAAATCTATAGACATATGTCATTTACAAGGAGTTCTCCAGCACATATCCTTCCATATCTACCTACATTCTTCGAAGCCTTTTTGTTCTTGCCAAACACTTGCTTCCTGCAACTTCTCTGCATACAACAAGTCAATTTGAATATTAATATATATATTACATCATAACCATATATACTCATCATTTCCAAACTATAATTAAACCATCGTTACTTATCCTTGAACCCCTTCTTAGTTTCCTACTTCTGTGCAACCTCTAGGATGGTTTCCTTGTCAGACACCCACCGAGTGTCTTCATGCATACCTGCACAAAAGGGGTATTACACACATATATATACATATCATGTTTTAATCATGTAATACATATAGTCATACTGGTACCATATGTATTGCTTGTACATAATACAATCTATACCACTACCCACCATACCATGCTCATATCAGTGCCTGCATGACATACACTTTACCCACATGTTTCCCACCATGCTAGTATCGTGCAAAACATTCCTTTATCTATTTCTGGTATGTAGAACAACTGTGCTTAGTTTATAAGGAATTTTCATGAACATGGTTCATTTCTGCAAATAATGAAAGTTTTTATATCATATTGTTCAAGTGCCATTACTTAGAAATCATTTTCCTATGTCATGTGGTTGAAAAAATATTAACATAATAGTATCATAATAGTCATCTTGCCAACTATCACTCAATCATACCCATAACTCTTAGTTTTGGGATTTAATCTGTCACTTGTACCACATTTTAACAAAAATGAGATACATCATAAAGTACACTATGATACTCAGTCCATCATAGATACTTGAAGTCTCATGCCCATCAAAACAAATTTGGTTATTCTTAAATAATCATTCCATACTTAAATAATCATGTCATAGAATTTCCTTCTTCCAACACCTTGTTGGTTCATTTAGGTCTAAACATTATGGTTAAATAGTATGCACCTACATACGACTCCCATGCAGGAGTTAAAATGAAAACTTATACGCTTCTCCACTTCACATCCATAAGACCAAGTAATTGGTTATCCTCTCTTATCTTACTTGATGCATGTGTTATGTTAACATTAGACATTTAGATCACTATGAGATGTAATTCAACAATATATTTTTTCTTTACCCATTTTCCACTTACCATCTTGGAGGCATTTTCTGAAGAAGCATTAAGACTTGCTTCTATATTTCCATTATGTTAGGTTGATCATGTCATCTATCAACCACTTATATATTATTGAACTAATTGGTTTTTATAACAATAAAGATTTTTCCAAGGAGTGTCTCTTCCCCATACTATAACTATCCAAAAACTGGTATGTTTATCATTGGTGTAATAATTAGTTTTCTGTTTTTCTCCTATATTCATTTAATAATGTTAAGACATCATAGTTTAGCCTTGGATTTCCTATCGAAATCCAATTACACCCCAGTTTCCAGGGTAACTTCTTCTTTAATTTTTATCATAGTTTAATTGTGACAATTTGTGATTCTTCACATATTAAGGCACATCTATGCAACTCATTGCATCCGACAATGGGTTCTACATGCATGTCACGCTTGCCAATGTACAATTAAAGTAATCATATTATTCTAATATATCCATTACTTTTTAACCAAACTAATATTGTCTTAATCTAATGACCATGCATTTCCATGACTATCAAGTATTTAATTAACATGCTATACATATTGCAAGCATCATCTTTCAATGATGTGATTTTGTCCACATAATAATGTTTATCCATATTTTAAGTTTTATAACTTTTACAATCTATAATAACTTTTTAATAATTATAAAATTTTCCCACTTTAGCACTGCTTTACGCAACATACCGGAGTAATTCCTAGTAGCCATATACCAGATATGCTCCCCCCAGAACATCATCTTATCATCAATATAAAATCACATCCAATCTACGGATTGGTATGTATGATGGCGGCATTAGGTTAAACAATACCTATGTTTATCATGACTTCATCACATATCGTCGTCATTCTCAATATCAATGCAATAATATTATTCAGCTAAATTCTAATAGCCATATACAACATACTATAGCATCAATTATTCATCCTATATGTATATATTATAACCATATTTAAACAAAATCTAATAGCATCATTTTAAGCCATTTGTTCATTATGGCATACAGCATGCAATAACAATTTAGTTATAAGATTTTTCACATGAGAGTAAGGATTAATATCCTTCAGTTTATTTATCCAGCCCGCCTTTAATTCTATGGTTTTAAACCTCAGAAACATACTCATAAGTTGATCATGCATACTTTGCTTGCTTATAATGTGTTGTACATATAAGCACATAGAGGCTAACCTAAGAAACTGGAGAATACTAATTCTCTTATGGGAGCATATTTCTATTTATGTTTTGGGCATGGAACACAATATCTTAGATCGCGGATACTCGTGCTTATTATAATTTACGATGACCTCTTGTTTTCCTGCTTAACTAAATTTGCATATTTAAGCAATATTAGTGTCCTTTTGAATATTGTTAAAATGTTTTGTGTATCAGCCCTTTCTAATTGACATATGATTTCATTATTACTGACATTTGTCATTGTGAAAAAACGGGGTGTCTGAGAGGTCAACGGAAATATGAGAATCTTTTAGAGCAGTGTGTTCTTGTATTTCTAAAGATCTCAATATTCCTAAATGTTGCATACAACAAATAATATTCTTTGGTTCTTAACTACATGGTATTTCTATAGTTCTTTCCACTAGTTACAATAACATAAATCATCATTTTTTTTATAAAACCATTTCCTTCTCATTGTGGCGTGAGTGGAATAATAATGTTTAGAATTCATAAATTAATTCACACCCAGCATCACACAAGCCAAAAAATCAAGAGACATGGTATGGAAAAGCACATGAAAATAGCTTCATGTACTACACCTCCAATCGCCTCCTGTCATTTGGTCATAACTTGTTTGTTTAACAATTATGCATATAATTCCAAACCGCACCATTTTTAACTTATAATATGCAGTATTAATTTTAACATTTCTGTTTTTAAAGGTAAAGAATCACTTCTTTGTTTTCAACAAAGTAAAGCAAGACTGAACATTTACGTAGTTACTTTTTTGCTTCGGGAAACAATGTCCCTTTTCACCATTCAATCAAGCAATTCATGTAATTCAATCCAATGCAACAAGAGCCAAGGCACAGGACAGACAAGCAAAGTGTGTGCATAATGCGTCAATGTTTACAACAACAACTGTGGTGATCCCCACACTTTAGCTGTAGTTTTTTTCAAATTTTCCTCTACCATAATATCCCATATTATTCAAAAGTCATGGATGATTTCACTCATTGAAACATCCAAATTCATAAATTAAACATGGAAAAAAATTGGCAACACAAAACCCCTTTTTCATTCGAAAGATGCAATCTCATGGGAGTTTATCTAAATTCAAAACAACAATGTTCACGCGTAATACCAACAAAAGAAAAGAGGGAATATATATTCATCTGGTTTAAATTCTAATAAAACATTAGAATAAAAGGAATAACCACCCATACACTCTACGTATTTGTCAGATCCATTATATTGGGACATCGATATCAACACATCGATTCCCTTATCGTAGATATTCCTTTACTGCAACTTATCATAGATATTCCTTTACTGCAACTAATTGGTACAACTGTAAGGTTCTAGTGGTGGATTAATTATATGAATTATGAGCAATGTCCCATCCTTATCTGGCATCAAACACAATTATTCAATGCAGAATACAATCAACAGAAAGGAATATATCTATATATATATATATATATATATATATATATATATATATATATATATAGATATATATATAGATATAGATAGATAGATATATGTATGTATACATGTATATATGTATATGTATATATATGTATATGTGTATATATATATATATATATATATATATATATATATATAATTCTCCTTCTAATAAAATTATCAGAAATAAAAGGAATGAATACTCATACCATCTTCGACTCCCTAGAATTGATGGCACGCTCCTCCTTCTTTTACACTAGTGATGAAGGATAAACAACCTCCTGCTTATAGCCTCTTAAATCCTACAACAATCTTAACTACTATAGTAATCAAGCTTGACACTCAAAGCTAGAGAACAATACACTTCATCTAAGGTCTGAGCTGGATTATTTATGCGCAGCCTAAATGCATAGGAGTGTAAAACACTTAGGAATGTGAGGATAAGCATTATCCTTCCTTCCTGCTATTATCCTTTCCATGACACATGGATAATAAAAAGATGTCTGGATAAATTAATCTGAATAATAGCGATGATGATAATTACCATCATCTCCACCTATCGCTTTTAACCCCATGGTCAGATACTTCTAGTCAACAAAGGAAACAATGACTATCATAGGTAGTCAACAAAGGAAACAATGACTATCATTTATCTATGATATTTCATGGAACAATGTCGTTGGTTTGTGGCCAACTCATACATCCAAACTATGACAAGGCACCTAAAAGGAAGCATTACAAAAAAGAGGAAACAACAACAACTGGGATTTTTTGTTTTTGTTTAAACACTATCCATGAACCACGGTCTACTGTCAACCTCATCGGTGTACATTGAGAAACCTTCCAATCATATTCAAAAAAATCTACTTTCCCCAGCGGTGAATTAGTAATAAAGCAGCATAATTCATGCATCAAGTGCCCCATCACTTGCTTGCTACCTCCAAACTTGTGATAAGCCTTCAAAAGACAGTGGTTCAAAGAAACAATAGTCTAGATCTTTTCCAGTAGTAATTGCTTCGACGAGGTTTTGGGGTGAGAAATTTTTTTTTTTATAGAAATGTACTGCTTTTAAAGCCCATTAACTCAAACCTCAATAACACGACTATCAATCGCTTACCCACACATCACACACAACTGTCTGCATGTTTTGGGGTTAATTCTATCCACAAGCAATTATCTGCAGTGTAGTGATGTTTATGATTTTTCCCCTTAACCCAGCAATGTAAGCTGATTCAATTTCCATTTTCTGTACAAAATATTTCATTTTGAAAAAGGTAAATATACCTATGAACCTAAACCGAATCCACACAACATACAATGGTAGAATATCTATATCCAACTCAGATTATGGTAACAATTAATTCCAACCCTCATTGTTTTCGTGAGTCAGGATAATGGTTTGCAACCCATTTCCCACCCTGACCTTTATACAAAAGAAAATGTATTCGAATACTAAGGGTTGAATCATTATGAGTTTACACAGGTCAAACACTTAATAGGGCCATATGCAAAGCATCATGCCCAATGAAAGGTTTCACTAGTCGATTAGGTAAAGTATTCAACAATCCAATTTCTACCTAAGTAATCTTCATCCGTAAAAAGGGAACCTTTGGTCTAAACCTAAGGAATTTATTCAACATCAAAATGTTTGTCTACAACATTCATGTTGAATTAGTCCTCCACAGTCTAAATGCAACATGTTAAAGTCATCGTGGAATCTTTGTCCGGTATTTATGTTTTGATCTAGTAATGGAGTTAGCAAATGAATTTTCAATCCAATTTGTGGAAAAGTGGAGCGCCTTTACCGCTCTACTAAAGTTTCCATTCAATTCGAGTTATTTCATTGACTGAGCACCAACCACAAAACATGATACATTTAGAACATGGGTTGACCAAAGTCGATAGATTTACTATGACTATTTTACAAGACGTCCATGATTGTTAATGGATTTTCCATTTTTTTTAAACTATGTGGACTTGAATCTGACCTGTAGTTTTAGGTATAATAAAGTGTACATTCTCTTCTATTCTTGATGCTTTAACTCCTCTACACTCACGGGTTTTGTTTGTATGTATTGCACTAATACTGATTGTTCCAAAGTGAAATGTTACTTGGATGATATGTTGACTCGTTATATATAACTAACGAATATGCCAAAGACAACTCATTGAGAAAATCACTAGAGGTTTGAGATTAATCAGCAATAACAGTGTCAATAATATCCCATGACTCTCAGACTGAATCACATAGCTCGGAAGATCAACACAACAAGCCTTTCGAAATACATCGACAATGGAATTAGCATGAACTCAAGCGACCTTACTCCATAAAACCATGAATGCACATGAGAAATTAAATCGTATCTTAGTTTTGGTCAATCTCAATCAGAAACATTGTCTATTCCCCATGCCTTTGTGACAAGCAATCAATCCACCACGCACTGCCCATGGAAGATTAATTGCTGTAAATTGCTCAGAACACAACGTAGATAATCATCACCAGCATTCAGATTTAATTCACAATTTTCTTTCCATCATATAGTCTGTCACGAAATCACATCCTGATACACAATCTAGATGGGTAAAGCCAACATCTTCCCATTATGCATAAAATTTTAGTTGCTTGATCCAATTAAATTTCCATGCTTATGTTAAGCCATTAATTCCAATTTCATCTTTATGGATCTTGGGGTTGTTTTCCTTGTAAGGATTTTATAATAAAAAACCTGTCAACGAAGTGCTACGGAGGTGGATTTGTCCATAGGCCTCAGTGTTTAAACTTTGGATCTGATATCATTTGTAACGTACCTCCTGAGCCTACCTAGGAAATTAGCCCCTAGGCTCCATTAATTTAAAATTTTCTTCATTTACAATTAAGCTCTAGTCACCATCACAAGTGTAGCTAACCAATTATTACATACTCACTAATTATCCGGGAAACTACACATAAAGCTGCACAACATCAAGGTAATGAACCCACATCATAAGCACCATATTACAATACTCTTTAAATCAACCCTTAGGCTTAAGCCACAACTTGGAGAAAGGAATGAATCATGACATACCGTTATCAAAACTCTTAACAACCCCACACAAGCATTAGTGGAGCATTAATCTGAAACTACCATGACTAGCATGGTTATGAATCGTGATCATAGTCCACATGAATATCTAATTAGATTAGCCTTATTGGATACAATTCTTATGACATGCATGGTATATATCTTAAACCATTGAATATACAATTAGAAGCATTATTCCCTAATTGTTCTTCATGCACCAATATCTCATGTCAATAACTATTTCAAACACTAATATATATATATATATATATATATATATATATATATATATATATATATATATATATATATATATATATATATATATATATATATATATATCAACCTCATGAAGATGACTTCATAGAAGCATTAAGGAATCATTGCATACATACTCTGTTGTGTTTTTTGTCTCAATCCTACACATATCTCATGCACGTAATTTCACCACCAAGTTACCATTTATGTTAAAAGAGTGACAACATATCCAGTATTGCATCAACCCACATATTACATTCCTCTACTAAATTTGAGTTGGAATATATTAATGTCACATGCATCCATATCAAAATATCTCATAGAAGCAATTAACACAGATAATCTACTCATGTATAACAATCACATGCAATTCATATAATCATTCTCGTAACGAGGAAAATCATGCCATTTTTTCCATAAGCTAAATGAATTTGAAATGGAGAGGGAAGACAACATCATACAGAACATTTGACGCAAATGAATCCCACTAAAACATCACTATGAGAGCGGAGCACCACCACCCAACCATGAATCTCCTTTGAATCCCCCCGAGCCAAGGTTCTCGCCATGGATAGACTCCCCCAGTTGATCTATGCAATGGGTATTTAATACCCTCTTTCATGATATGGTTTCCATTAGTGACGTTCTGCTTTTATGGATTTTGTATCCATTTGCCTTGGCCTTTTTCAGAAAATTTCGTCTTTATCTCCCGGGAGACCTTTCCTCATAAAATCTTGCCTTTATCTTCCGCAATGCTTTTATGATTTTCTTGATGGATATTTATCTCCAATCCATCCAAGATTATCTAGAATCACATCTAGAAGCTTTATCATGAAATATTTATCCATATCCCATTCCTCAATGGCATTGGGCAAGAATATCATCTCTTGGTGTCCCTATTTTCCAAGTGATCTATTTATTAATTTATTTAATAATATTTTTGCTTTCCATATTAAATATCACACCTAGATTTCCTTAGCTTAGGTTTACAATAGTTCAACACACAAGGGAGGGGCGTTACATGTTATTTTAGTGTTTATGATCAATAATTGTCTTAACCATGGTCAAGCATGGTCAAGCATGGTCCAATGTCACATTGTGAAAAGGATTGTCTCAATATGAAATTCAACCATGGTCATCATGTTTATTTTAGTATTTATAATAATTAACTTAGGGTTTAGATATCTTGGGTTTATAATATTAGTCACTTGGGATTAATATTAATGAACCATGCTCAACCGTGGGTAATGATGTTTTATAAAATCAATCGTGGTAAACCATGGTCCAACGTCACATTATGACAAATATTATATCTATATGAAAATCAATCATTTTCTCAACCATGCTACAACATTAGATTGTGACAAATATTGTCTCAATCATGGCCAACCATGGTTGAACGTCACATTGTCACAAAAATTGTGTTCCTATGAAATAAACCATGGTTAAGCATGGTCAACCATGGTCTAACATCACATTGTAACAAGGATTATCTAAATATGAAAATCAACCATGGTCAACCATGGTCAACCATTTTCAACCATGTTTATCTTAGTATTTATAATATTTATCTTAAGGTTTATAATATTTGTCCCTTGGGTTTAATATTATTCCCTTGGGTTCATAATCCCTTGGGTTTATTATTCCCTGGGGTCTATAATATCAATCATGGTCGCCCATGGTTAATCATAGCCAATCATGGTCAACCATAGTCCAACGCCGCATTGCAATAGATTTTCTTGATATGAAAATCAATCATGGTAAACCATGGTCCAACGTCGCAGTGAAAGAAGGATTATCTCAATAAATAAACCATGGCCAACCCTGTTTATTTTAGGGTTTATAATATTTAACTTAGAGTTTATATACCTTGGGTTTATAATTTACGTCGCATTATAACAAATATTATCTCAATATGATAATCATCGTTAACCATGGTAAATCACAGTGAACCTTGGTGAACCATGGTAAACCATGTTTCATAAAATCAAACATGGTGATCCATGGTCAATTATGGTCAATTATGGTCGTAGGTCACATTGTCACAAAGATTGTGTTGATTTGAAAATCAACCACGGTTAAGCATGGTCAAGCATGGTCCAACATCACATAGTGACAAGGATTGTCTCAATACGAAAATCAACCATGGTTAACCATTGTCAACAATGTTTCTATTAGTGTTTATAATATTTATCTTAAGGTTTTTGTACTTTGGATTTATAATATTTGTCCCTTAGGTTTAATATTATTCCCCTAGGTTCATAATCCCTTTGGGTTTTAGAATTAATCCCTTTGGTTTATTATTCCCTTGGGTTTGTAGTAACAATGCCTTGGGTTTATTATTCCCTTAGGTTTATAATATCAATCATGGTCAATCATAGCCAACCATGGTCAAGCATGGTCAAATGTTGCATTGTGACAATGATTGTCTCAATATGAAAATCAACCATGGTCAACCATAGTGCAACGTCTCATTGCGACATATTGTCTCGATATGAAAATCAATCATGGTCAACCATGGTCTAGCGTGGCATTGTGACAGATTATCTCAATATGGAAGTAAACCATGGTTAACCATGGTCAACCATGTTTATTTTAGATTTTATAATATTTATCTTAGGGTTTATATACCTTGGGTTCATAATTTACATCGCATTGACAATGTTTGTCTCAATATGATAATGATCATCAACCACGGCTAACCATGCTCAATCATGGCCAATCTTGAGCAACCATGGTCAACCATGTTTTATAAAATCAAACATGGCCATCCATGGTCAATCATGGTCAACGATGGTCGAACATCACATTGTCATAAATATTGTGTTGATATTAAAATAAACGATGGTTAAGCATGGTCAATCATGGTTGAATGTCACATTTTGACAAGGATTATCTTAATATGAAAATCAACCATGGTCAACCATTGTTAACGATGATTATTTTAGTGTTTATAATATTTATCTTAGGGTTTATATACCTTGGTTTTATAACATTTGTCCCTTAGGTTTAATATTATTCCCTTGGGTTCATAATCACTTGGGGTTTTAATATTAATCCCTTGGGTTTATAAGGTCAATCCATTGGGTTTATAATATTAGTCATGGTCACCCATGGTCAATCATAGCCAACCATGGTCAACCATGATTGAATGTCACATTGTGACTAAGATTATATCAATATAAAAATCAACCCTATTCAACCATGGTCCAACATCACATTGTAAAAAAAATGGTCTTGATATGAAAATCAATCTCGGCATATCATGGTTAACCATGGTTCAACATCACATTTTGACAAGGATTGTCTCAACCATGGTCAATGATGTTTATTTTAGTGTTTATAATATTTATTTTAGAGTTTATATACCTTGGGTTTATAATTTACATTGCATTATAACAAAGATTGTCTCAATATGATAGTCATCGTCAACCATGGTAAATCATGGTCATCCATGGTCCATCATGGTCAACTATAGGTGAAGGCCGCATTGTCATAAATATTGTGTTGATATGAAGATCAACTATTGTTAAGCATGGGCAATCATTGTCCAACGTGGCATTGTGACAAGGATTGTCTCAATATGTTTATTTTAGTGCTTATAATATTTATCTTAAGGTTTATATACTTTGGGTTTATAATATCTGTCCCTTGGGTTTAATATTATTCCCTTGGGTTCATAATCCCATTGGGTTTTAGTATTAATCCCTTTGGTTTATTATTCCCTTGGGTTTATAATATCAATGCCTTGGGTTTATTACTCCCTTGGGTTTATAAGATCAATCATGGTCAATCATAGGCAACCATGGTCAACCATGGTCGAATGTCACATTGTGATATTGATTGTCTCAATATGAAAATCAACCATGGTCAACCATAGTGCAACATCACATTGCAAAAAATTGTCTCAATATGAAAATCAATCATGGTCAACCATGGTCCAACGTCACATTGTGACAAAGATTATCTCAATATGGAAATCAACCATGCTCATCCATGGTCAACCATATTTATTTTAGGGTTTATAATATTTATCTTAAGGTTTATATACCTTGTGTTAAAATTTATGTCGCATTGAAAAATATTGTCTCGATATGATAATCATGGTCAACCATGGTTAACCATGGTCAATCATGGTAAACCTTGATCAACAATTGTCAACCGTGTTTTATCAAATTAAACATGGCCATCCATGGTCAATCATGGTCAACTATGGTCAAACGTCGCATTGTCACAAAGATTGTGTTGATATGAAAATCAATGATGGTTAAGCATTGTCAACCATGGTCGAACATCGCATTTTGTTAAGGATTGTCTCAATGTGAACATCTACCATGGTCAACCATTGTTAACGATGTTTATTCTAGTGTTTTTAATATTTATCTTAGGGTTTATATACCTTGGGTTTATAATATTTGTCCCTTAGGTTTAATATTATTTCCTTGGGTTCATAATCCGTTAGGTTTTTTGATATTAATCCATTGGGTTTATAAGATCAATCCCTTAGGTTTATTATTTCATTGGATTTATGATATCAATCATGGTCAACCATGGTCAATCATAGCCAACCATGGTCAATGATGATTGAATGCCACATTGTGACTAAGATTGTCTCAATATGAAAATCAACCATGGTCAACCATGGTCCCACATCGCATTGTAACCAAAATTGTCTTGATATGAAAATCAATCATGGTGTAGCATGGTCAACCATGGTCTAACGTCGCATTGTGACAAGGATTGTCTAAACAATGGTCAAGCATGTTTATTTTACACTTTATAATATTTATCTTAGGGTTTATATATCCTAGGTTTACAATTTTTACCCCTAGGTTTTATTAGTCCCTTTGCTTTATAATATCATTCCCTTCGGTGTATATTATTCATATGGTTTATAATATTAATCTTTGGGTTTAAGATAAATCCATTAAGTTTATAATCATGGTCAACCTCGTTCCAATGTCACATTGTGATAAAGATTTTTTCAATATGAAAATTAATCATGCTCCAACATCGCATTGTTACAAAGATTGTCTACATGTTAAAATCAATCATGGTCAACCATGGTCTAGCTTCTCATTGTGAAAAACATTGTCTCAATATGAAAATCAATCATGGTTAACCATGATTAATTTAGGGTTTATAATATTTATCTAAGGGTTTTTATACATTGAGTTTATAATATTGATCTTTGGATTTAATATCATTTCCCTAGATTTTTAGTATAAATCTGTTGGGATAATATAAATCCTTGGGTTTATTAATCTAAGGGTTCATATTCATTGGGTATAACAATATTTATAAGATTTTTAATATTAGTCATTTGGTTATAAATCCTTGTGTTTAATTAATTAATAATAATTATTACAAATGATTAAAGAAACATTATTTATATTAATTATTTTTAATATAAAACATTATTAGTTAATATAAAATAATAATAATAATTAGCTAATTAATAAAATAGTACTAATAAATAATAATAATTAGTTAATTATATTTGTACTAAGAATATTTATATTTATATTAAATTCTTGTTTAATGATTTTTTATTAAATTTATTAATTGACAATTTTTTATTAGATTTATTAATTATTAATAGTAGTAATATTAATTTGTATGCCTTTCGTATATATCAACCAAATTTACTAATATAAATGTGGTTGTGTTAGTTATAACCATAATGTCATGAAGACGATCTAAAACAAAAAGCAACTGATTTTAACCACAATCACATGAAAATTGTGCAAAACAAGACCAATTGATTAATAAAATAGTATTATAACCACAGTGTCATAGTCGAAAACAAAAAGCAATAATTACTAAAATATTTTTATGAGAACCTTCCAAAGTTATGACCATAATTACATTGAAAACTATGTATGCTCCAAGATACTTGTAAAAAATAGTCAAGATACTAAAATTTGCAGTAGTCTAACTAGATTGTTTTTTGTCTTGAAAATCATGTAAAATTTGGCAATATTTTAATAAAATCTGGCAGTAGTTTTTGTAAAGCCAAGCTATAGCTGTCAAACTTCAAGATTTTGGGTGCCCAAGAAGTTTTTGATAGTGCTGAATCCATCTACACAATCCAAAACATGATTCAAATACTACTACTACAAAAATTTTGGATTTTTATTTTTAAATTCCAAGAATTTTGGACTATCCAAGCAAATGATTAAATAACACCCTAAAAATTATTCAAAATACTAATAGCGAAAATGAAAAGAGATTCAAATTAAAAGTATAATGGAGATGAAAAAGGGAGATTAGTCGACAGATATGACCTACATTGGAAGACCGTTGGCATTTTCTATCGATGACAAAGGAAAATTCAGTGCACCTGATGAAACCTAGTTAAAAAGCGAGTGCGGATGCTGAATTACGAAACCACTCGTGAGCATTTTGTTTAAAAAATTATTAGAATTATTTTTGCCTTATGTGTTATTGATAAATAATCGAATTTATTGACAAATAATCGAATTGATTAATTTAAGTATACAAATTTAGTAATTTGTTTAATTCAATAATCGTTACTGAATTAATTGATTAATTATAATTTTTTTAGTTTTCGATTAATTATATAAATTTTAGTTATCTTCTTAATTTAGCAATAAATTTAAGAAAAATGATTAATTATACAAATTTTAGTTTTCTATTTAATTTAACATTAAGTTTAAAATGTTTTCCAGTTTAACTTGTTTTAAAACAGATTTGGAATTTTTTACTTAAATTTAAAGTACATGACAACTCAATCAAGTTTAAAGCATTTGAAGTAGAATTGTGATTTTATTTTCTCTGTTTAAAAACATTATAAGTTTTTTCAATATTTATTAGTTATATATGTAATGAGATTTACAATTTTATATAGGTAAAGATTTCCAAAACTTTAATTTATCCATAATTTTTTCTAAGAAATTGATATATATTAATATTATTATATTTAAAAAATTGTAATTTAATAAAATAAAGTTAAGTTGTTATATTAATTAATATATTATTTTTATATGATAGAAGAGTTTTTACGATATGTTATATTAATTAATATGCTATTTTTATATAATAAAATATTTTTTTTAATTTTGTTTTATTATTCATAAGTTAATATTCACATATTTTTGACAAATATTATTTTTATATAGAAAAAATATTTATTTGTTTTAAAGTGTGTTTTTAAGGTGTAGTATAAAGGAAATGTTAAATTTTTTTGGGTTAATATTTACATATTTTGAATTTAAATACAATATTTCAATATTTATAAATTAAATTGAATAATTTTTTTATTATGAAATTTTGCATTTTAAAAAGATTTAAATAAATATTTATATTTATAAATATATAATAAATTCCAAATTTAAATGAATTTATATATATATATATATATATATATATATATATATAAAAGTTAGTATTCACATATTTTTGACAAATACTATTTTTGACAAATACTATTTATTCATGAATCTGTCTACTTTATTTATGTAGTTAAAATACTTTACTTAAAAATTTTAATATAAAAATATTTAAGGTAAATTTTCTAAAAGAAAATTATATAAGAAAAAATATTTATTTGTTTTAAAGTGCTTTCTTAAGGTGTAGTATAAAGGAAATGTTTTTTTTTGAGTTAATATTTACATATTTTTGAATTTAAATAAAATATTTCAATATTTATAAATTAAATTGAATAATTTTTTTTATTATGAAATTTTACATTTTAAAAAGATTTAAATAAATATTTATATTTATAAATATATAATAAATTCCAAATTAAAATGAATTTATATTAAATAATTTATATTTATATATATATATATATATATATATATATATATATATATAAGCATATGGGGTTTTGGTTTGATGGTGAATGGGTGCACTATTAAGGCACTCCCTTTGATAGGTCACTGGTTCAAATCCCCTGTGTGTGCTTACCTACCAATATATATATATATATATATATATATATATATATATATATATAATTTTCATCTTATTATTATAAACGTATTAATTTTCTCAAATTTTTATTTTTCTATTAATTTTAATATATTTCTAAAATAACTATTATTAATTAAAATTATATATTTGAGATAGTGTCATTGTCAAATGGAATTATTTTGGGTGATTAGATGGAATGGTTAATTGATTGTTGGGTAAGATTTTCTTTTCAACTTTTTGTTTAAAAAATTATAGAAAAAAAATGTTTTAAAATATTTTCCCATTCAAGTTTTAAAATAAACATAAATAACAAATTATTAACATATCGCACACTTGTAACAAAGAATTAGCTATATTTAAACTAAGTAAGAGTAGCTACTAAGTAACTCTTATTATCTTTCAAAATTCAGTAATTAAACTAAGAAGCATGTAATGCTAGCTATGTGGCCTTGTCTTCATCTTGGAACTAGGAAAAGTACAAGGGTTTTACATAGGTTGATTCTAATTTGTGTAATGTGTCAAATATTTATTTTTATATAATAAATAAAAACTAAATATATTCATTTTTAGGATGTGCTTATGGAACTTCATGTTCAAAATCCATGATAACTATGATATAATGCTTCCCTGGGAACAGACACCTTAAATTAAATTTGATTTAACCAATTTTTTTGTACAACAAAAAATATCTAATTTTTTGGTCAAGTTCGTATAGAAATCCAGGCTTTGGGGATTCTTAGGATAACTCGCACACAAAATTTCTTTAACTAAGTATGATAATGTCCCACCTTAAATCATGTTCAACCTAAGAAGTTATTTTGTATTTTTTTGTTTAAGAATGACCATCCTTGACATAAATACTTCTTAACTACAATTAAGTTACATGGTCACTCATTTTAAGTTACATGGTCACTTGTTATAGTGATACCCGCACGAGTGGTATAAAGACAATTGTAAGTACTTCTGGAAAGATGAGAAAGAAAGAAAGAAAGAATTTTTTTTAATGTCCACAAGGCTAATGATAACTTATGGGACATATTGCTTCTCAATATGGATCTTGTATTCGCCCATTTTCCTATAATTCCTCACAATAAAGGCTCACAACTTCTAGACAAACCCCTTGCTCAATAGATTATCCCAAGAGCTTGCTGTGAGAATATCTGCATAACTTTCCTTATTGTCCTTGAATGCCTCACATTCTAAAATGAAATCTTTTTTCGCTTCCACTTTTTCCAAAGAGAAAAAAATACATACTCTTTCCTCCCACATTCTTTTGGCCTTTTCCATCTCTGTATTTCACAACAAAGTTGATGAGAATTATTCCTTAGCTGAGCAATAACGATTTTAGCTCTCCAAGAAATATTGACCCTTATTTATGCTTTTTGTTGATGATTATGATTGGGACCAAACTCTTCAATATAGTATTTTTCTTTCTCCCTAGCTCATTATCCCAAGCACGCTTGCTTATCCATAAATTGTGATTTTATGTTGTTTTAAATATATTTTTAATTATAAATAAATATAATTTAAAAACATGTTCTCTTATTTAGTGAAATTGTAATTTTATATTTTTTAAAATGTTTTTATTTATTTATTTATTACTATTATTATTTATAAATAAATTCAACTCAATTCTAACATTAAAATATGTAAATTTAGTAATACAATTATTAAAAAAAACTAAAACTAAAAAGTAATAAAACTTTAGTGGTAATATTAGGTTTGATTTGAATATTTTATTTTATGGTTTTCGTCGTTCTGAATATAATGTATAACGTTAATATTTTATTTTGTTATATTGGTCTAACAGTACAACCTTCAAGAGGGTAATAGAAAAGAGAACCACTGACGGTTTCTCAGGACTGCCATATGCAATAGCGCTGTTCAACTGCCTTGTGTACACGTTATATGGGTCGCCTTTAATCAGCAATGGGTGGGATAATGTTGTTGTTATGGTTGTCAACAGCATTGGCCTTCTGCTAGAGTGCTGTTTTGTTTGCATCTATCTCACTTTCGCTACATCCAAAAGCAAGGTATTATTTCAGCATATTTTTTCAATAAATATTATTTGGATGGTTTAAATAAATTTTTTTGATGCGATCCTTATCAAAAGTTTTTACTTTTTATTATTAATTTGAGTTAATTTATTTGTCATATGTTGTAACTGGGACATGTGGGTAAATTTTTTTTGAGTGGAAAGTATGTTTGTAAAATGTTTTGAGTGAAAGTTTTCCTCATCATCAAAGACAAATGAAAGTATTGAATAGAGTTTCAGTTGTTCTTAATAACGAGTAAAGCATCCACTCCAAACCTTTCATACACATCCCACAATTCTTTAAAAAAACTACAACATATCATATGAACTCAAATTATAAAACTTTACATTCACACATTTATTTATTTAATATTTTAATATTTTCATTTCCATATAGTGATTTAATTTATATAATTATACTAATTTATAATATAATAAAATTACACGCTTTCAAATTTTCCAATTTTTTTTTTAAAACCTAAAAATTCACATACATGTCTGTGTGCAGAGGAATATGGGGACGATGGTTGCTGGCGTGTTGGTGGTGTTTGGCACTATTGCAATAATTTCCTTTTGTGTTGTTCATGATAACAAGCATAGGAAGGTGCTTGTAGGAACTGTAGGATTGATGGCCACTATTATTCTCTACGCTTCTCCACTATCAGTAATTGTAAGCACATGTTCCATTAATTCTGTTAATTCCGTAATTTGTTACATAGCTGTGGAACAAAAAAATCTCCAAAGGTTTAACGGAGTTGATTTGAACATCTTCAATTATTGTTTGTTACATTGATCATCTCTTATGTTAATAATTTTATACAGAAACGGGTCATATGCCGAGTTTCTATTTCTCGCTGTTTGCTTTTCTGGGAAGCCTGTTGTGGTTGGTGTATGGGGCTCTGAGCAGAGACATAGCCATCATGGTAATATCTGGTTCTTTGTTTTTATGTGAAAATTATGTATATGTAATGATTAAAGTTATGGAAATTCTGGTTATATTTTAAAAAAAATTGATTAAAAATTTTTGTAGATACAAGTAAAAAATGTCAAACTTTATAATTTTAAGTGTTTTAAAGATTTTTAATAGTACTAATCTATTTCTACTATCAAAAACATGATTTAAATACTGCATCTACAAAAAATTTTAATTTCTTTTACCTAAATTCAAACCATGGTCTAGACAATTCCTATGCCTATGCTTTCCTATGCTTTCCTAGAAGACTCCCACTTATATTGGCTAAACCCTATAATGTATTGTCATGTTCCACGTATTTTGCAGACACCAAACTTGGTTGGAGTGCCACTGGGGCTAGGTCAGATGGTTTTGCATTGTATCTATAGAGACAAAAGGAGCCGGATTGTTGAAAATGCAACGGTGGATACAGAGAAGCAGCCGGAATCAATCAAAGAAAACATCACAGAGGAAATGACAAACAAAACAGGCAACACAAAGTTCTGCTCAGATCCAAATATTGAAATGCAGTTGAACGTGTAACTTAAACGGAGGCAGACAAGGGTACTGTAATTCATAATAGTCAGATTCCTTGTTATATACGTCACAGATGGAAATATACGTCAGATTCCAATTCTTTCAGGAAATTCACGATATGTTGTGTTTGTGGTACTTAGTTGGAAAAATTCGAATTACATAATAATACTTGTTTATCGTCTTATAAGTCTACTAAATACATGTCCACTGCGTCTGAAAGTGATGGTTCATGTGTCTGCCAGGAACAAGTTTTTTAATATGAGGTTCGAACATGAAATATATGTGGTTAGTAGATTTAAATTTCAATATTTTTTTTAAATACACGTATAGGTTGCTATTAAATTTATCAAATCAAAACTTAAAAATCGAACGAAGTAGCATTAGTCACGACAGTATTTTCAGCCAGATGAAAAATTATGTAAATATATGAGGTAAAAATGGAATTTCAATTTATGTTTTTGTGTTTAATATTCTCCAAATCACTCTTGTATTTTTATTTAATTTATGAATTGTTTTTTAATAAATATGTATGTGATGGTAAAATTTAAAAATATATATATCTTAATATATTGTAATATAAATTAAAAATATTTGTATTAATAATTTAATTATTAATCTAATTCAAATTTTAATTTTTGTTTTTTGTTTTGTTTTGTAAGAGGATTCCCATCAACCTACTTGCCAAATAGTTACCAATAAACACTTGTTCTCCTCTTAAACTAGGCAGATTTCAACGTTGGATTTATTATTTTTTTCTGGGATTTGAACCTTAGATCTCTCATTTTCTTTCAATACTCACCTAGGTACAAGTAAATATTAGGGTCTACATGTTAAACCAAGTTATGACTAAAGGATTTGAACCTTGGTTCTCTCACATTACTTGATCACCAATTGAGAAATATCTCTCTATATAATATTTTTATTTATTTTTTGTAAAATAATTGACACAATTAATACTATATTTATTAGAGAATATATATATGATTTAATAACTTCTTTTAAAAAAAAATATTAGATTTATATTAAAACAATTCATGATGAATATATACCAATACTGCTTAAAAAAATATTCAGAAATTAACCAAATAACTTTCAAACATATATATATATGCATGCCCATGAAAGTTCCCAAAATCCTTCCAAAATTAAACTCTAGCTGAGCATAATTTATGAACCACATAAAAGAACAAAACAGTGTTAATCAGGCTTTCATTCCGGGTGACATTGTCTTTTATATATCTGTATCTGATAGCTCTTGGACATCTACCTCCATATAATGTGGGAGGATCAAAAGAAGTATGTCCCTATATTCTTTCACTAAAAAATCTTGAATTACCTGATACAGAGATGGTAAACTGCTTATTGTTCAGGAACCAAAGTAATCCGCATAAAACAATTATTTCAGCTCAAGTATTTATGCGTGGTTCTCCATTCCATAAAAAGAAAACATAGAGCGATCTTTTGTTCATCTTTAAATATAGCTCCACATGTGCACCTGCCAAGTTGTGTCGCCCCATCAAATGACAGTCTCTCGTGAAATAACATCCAAGATAAAATCATGTAGCATATCCAGTTTGTATTGATATGATACCCATCAAACAAACATGATTTCTAGCATTCGAAATATCCACTATTATGAAAAGACTTACTACTCTCAGCAGTCCAGTTTGTAATGCATTGTTGGATGTTGGATTCCCATGTAATCGATAGCTGAAGAAAAAGTGATATACCATTTTGATATACCATTTAAGCATCGTATAACATAATATTCATATATAATAATAATAATATTAAATATTTAGTTACACATTTAATTAAAAAAAAAATTAGAAATGATATAAGTACATTAGACATAGATCTCAACTTTTAATATGTGATTATTATTAAAAATATTAAAAATATTTCTTGAAATTAAATCTTTATCATTTATCTAATAATTATTAATAATTAAACTAAAATTCTAAAAATCTTATTTAAAAAAAACATATTGATATAATAATATGTCATATTATACCATATGATGATGATAATGATGGTGGTTAACGTCCACTAAGACCAAATTGGTGCTATAGCTTTCTTATTTTTCTCTACGATCTTCCAACTTTCTTTTATCTTGCATATCCTTCATTTCTTCTAGTTCTTGGGACATTGGTTCTTAGCTTCACGATCTTTCGTTCATTTGAAGATAGTTAGAGAAGAAGTTTGGTCTAGGAGATCTGCTTGGTTGTTAAATGAAGATTTATTTTGTGCAGTATTTGAATCCTCATAATTGTTGATGCTTGAGGGGTTGTCGAGTTCACTCTTTTGTTGTTGGGTGGGCCTTTCCCCCTTGTCTTGAGAGTTGTTTCTTTCTTGCCCGATTTTTTGTGATTCAGAGTTTTCTCGAGAGTATTCTTCTTTGATGATAGTGTAGTGTTCTTTTTGTGCTCCTTCCCATCGTGTAGATCTGTGGTGATTTTTCTAGCAGAATTTTTCTGGGAGGCTTTTGGGCAATTTTTGGCTAGGTGGCATGTCTCAAAGTAGGATCGACATCTGAAGAGGACATTTTCATAATCGAGTTTCTGGTTCCACACATAGTCTTTACTTGTTAGGTGTATTTCAGCTGGGAATCCGGAGCTGAAGTCCATTTCCACACAGATGCATGCATAGGTGGTTCTGGCATATTCGTCTATTTCTGGGTACCTGCAGTAAAATTTCCCAATTGCATTTCCAATTGCTTTTAGCGAAGAAAAATTCCATTGATGCAAGGGTAGGTTTGGAAATCTCACTCAAATTGGTGCTAAGGTTATGACTGTTGTTGAGAGATCGAATGATGGGTTCCATGGCCTCATGAATAGCCCTAATTTTTCTCGAAAACAAGGGCCGGAATCTAGAATACATTGTCTGCTTTCAGGGTTTTCAAAATATACTATAAAGAAACACCTAGCACAGGGGTATATATTAATTGCATCAGGAATTAGAGGCTTCCATACCTCCGAGATCCAACTATGGAGAGCTGTCAACTACGGCCAAAAACCATTGAATCGACAGATTAGGGCACTTTCAGAGAACTTCAAAGCCTCATCGAGTGAGGTTTGGACCACCTGGAGAGTGGGAGCTGATGCTTCACTGATGATATGGGCAGGAGATTGCCCCCCAGAGGCAGACAGAACTGAGCCAACAACTATTTTTGTGAAGCTGGGAGCCATCCGAAGAATGCTCTCCGGTTGATTATAAAAGATTTCCTAAGAGAAGGCCACAAATTGCTGAAGAAAAGTGAAGAGCCGCAAGTCTATAAATCGTAGTAAAGAGAGCTGCATATCTATAAACCACAGAAGGTCCAATCGATGAGGAGAGAAGTGAAGAGCCGCAGATCTATATCACAACTTGGTTAAAGAGCCGCAAATCTACGGTGGCCGCAAGATCATCAAGAGAACCACCAAAGGTAGAAGCCTAGTCATAGATCGAACCACTGAAGGTAGCCAAACGTAGAAGCCTAGCCGTAGCTCGAACCACTGAAGCCTGGCCGTAGCTCGAAGGCAGCCGAGCACAGAAGTTACAAATCTATAAATGGCCAAACGCAGCCGAACGTAGAAGCTACAGATCTATCAAAAGCAGTGGAAGCCGTAGATCTACATGAGAAGCCACAAATCTATTAGAACATAGATCTATCAGAACGCAGATCTATGTTTATAAAATAACGCAGATCTATATAAACTGTCGAACGCAGCTTAACGTAGAAGCCGTAGATCTATCAGAAGCTGTAAGGAAAAAGTCTATTTGTATAAATAGGTTTTATATATATCTCTGGCTTAGTGTGAGTTTCACATTGTTCTTAAAACCCATATTTCCATTCCTAAGCTAGTTCCCAGAAAATCTCCATTGACCTTACTCTGATGCCTTTTGTTACACTAAAATTTGTCACCATGACTATTTATAGTCGGTATGGCTCCATGAATTGTCATACTGTCCTCCTTGGCAAGTCTTATACCTCTGCTCCTCATGTCAAACTCCAAGAAAGAGAGAAAGTCCTTAAAAATCAATATAACTCTGGTTACGCAGTTTCTCTTAACCTTACCTACGTGTACGCACCTCAAGTTCACAATACCTGCGTACTTGTATGCTCTGTCTGTAAAGGGGTGGGTGCGTACTCCTGTAAAGGTCAAAAGGCGCAAGTTTTACTTCAAAAAAGTTACTTGTGGTCGAATCTAGAGCATTCTAGAAGATGGTTTGACGTGGATTGAGCGCCTCCAGATGGTTCATGCATCCCAAAGAAAGAGGAACTTATCCCATGAAGAGGGGAGCTATCCCATTGAAAGAGGGGCTTATCCCATTCATGGTGGACGTGATTAACTTCCTCCAAAGTATTATAAATACAGGTATTGGGCCAGAGGGAGGGGAGGTTGAAAGCTGAACATTCCTAAGGGTAGATGCTGCTGAAATTAGGACTCCCTTATAGAGCTTGAGAGGAGAGATTCCCATCCTTTCTTAGCTTTATTTGGAAGTGGGTGAGCTGATCAAAGTAAAGGAGAACTCTTGCTGGACCCTGAGAGGGACCTGCACAACACCAAGGCACTGGTTGTAATGGTTTCTTTTGTTTCCAATTAATACAATTAAGTTCATTTTTCTCAACAAGTTGTTATATATAATTTGTTTCATATACTCCTTGGTCTTTATGATGAATATGTTTTATTATATGAGTTATTCAGGTGCTATGTAATCGTTTGCTTGTTAGTGAATGCAGGTTTCAAAGAGAAGGAGGAGCTCATCTGGATCGGAGAGGCTTGGCTGCTACAAACAGCGTTGGACTAAAGGTATGCTTTAAACACCTGGTTGCTTGTATTTTAAATGCATATTTAGGGAAAGATAGTGCTTGATTGTCTTGTTTGTCACTAGAAAGCCTTAGCTTCTAGGGAGGTTGGTTTTGTCCGCAAAATTGACTCTCTCCGCATGACAAAATGGCGACTCCACTGGGGAATCCATGGATTTGATTGGTTTCTCTTTTGATTGATACTTTGCTTTGAGAAAAGTCGATTTCTTTCTGGTTTTTGACTGATTGACTGTGAATTTGGGTGGAATAGCTTAGGGTTGAGTTAGTTTTTATTTTTCTTGGTTTTGAGAGCAGTACGCACCCTCTGCGTTAAGCACAGTGCATACTTGTACGCACTGCAGCTTTGTACACAGAGCGTGGCCGCACCTGTGCAAACAGGCTGCCTACGTACCCTGTCAAAACTGTAGAAAATTTCAATTTTTTCCTTTTTACCTCTTAGATTTAGTTTATAGTTTGTTTTTTGCTACCCAGATCCACTGGTTACCTATCAGAAGTCTTCATCTAAGCTTGTTTCATTAGCATCAAGGGTTTTAGTGAAGTTCATAGAAGTTCTAACCCTAGGTTTGATTTTTGTATTAGTCTTGTAGTGACTTTGGCTTTAGAAGTTGTAAAAACCTTGGATATCCCTGGTCTTTTCAGTCTTCTTAGGAGTCGAACCTTTCATAAAATCCACCTTTGTGAGAAACCTAGCTTTGTGTTGTCTCTTTGCGGAATTTCGAGAAGGCTTGTTGGTTAAGCTGTGAATTTCATTCTTAAGAAAACGAACAAAATATTTTTATTTTTGTTTTTTACTAGTTTATGATTCTGCATGAATTAGTCCTTGGTTGAATTTTAACTGAGTAAAACATCCTGGAATTATATTTTGTAAGCTTTTACCTCATTAGATTTGCTTTTAGGTAAATTTCTCTTAGATTTTCTTTTAGGTAAAATTGATTTGATTTTCATAGATTCTTAAAATTGATTTTTGTTAAGTAGTTTTACATGCTTTGTTAAAATAGGAAAAATACAAAAATCTCTTTTGAAGGAAAGTTTGTTTTAGTAGCATTTGAAGTCTTTGAAAAGAGAAAGGAATTTTTTGTGAAATAATTAGTAGTCATGTGTTGTGTGCTTTGGAAAAGATAAAGAGATTGTTTCTTTGATTTTCATTGCCAAGAAAGTTGTCTTTATAAATTTTGCATTCTCCAACTCTCTTAGCTAGGGAATTCATTAAAAAAGAAAGATAGTATAAATCATCTTAGGTGCATCTTTTTAGTGGATTTGAGTCGAGTCTACACACCATCAGTTTCATCTCCACTACCTTTTGTCCTAAAGAAAATCCATAAAAATTAATGCTTAAAGTAAAATTTACTTAGTAACTTTTTATTTACTAGGGCTCTGAAACACCAATATAGATCAGGCTAGTGTCTTGGAGTAGGAGAGTAATTAACTCTCCAAGACAGTAAAACCAAACAAGTAGCTCATCTTGCGATAGGATAAATCCAACTGTTACATTTATGCTCTGGGAAAGCTCCTCTTAAAGGAGAAGCACGAGATCGTGTCCGAACCAGTGAGGGGATCAATCCTCCTTCATTGGGAACGACGCCAGATACACACGTACTACAAACGGTAAACCTCGGATTGACCATTGTCGAGGAGCCTGGGATCACTTGTCGGTAAACCTTGGATTATTGTCAAGGAGCCGGCAAGGGGATTGAGCTTGTTACTCTGCCCTTGCGTGCTATCGGATCGTAGACTGTTCCCCCAGGTATATTTGTTGTTGTTGGTGACCTTAGTGACCATTATCTTTAGGGTTCTAGCCAAGGTGACGGTGGAGGGAAGATCCCACTGTACCTGGAGCAGACGTCGGCTAGACTCACTTGGATTTTCTCGGGGGTTCATTTCACTCGAGACGGTTAAAGTGGAGGAACTTGTGCCAGTCTATTCATTAAGCAGGTTGCCGGGGTAACTGTTCCACCCGCGACTTCTGTACTGAATTCTGCGATGTTGGGTTTCATCACCAATTAGTGTTTTCGGTCTGGAAGGTTACTGTTTGTGTATGGTTTGATGCCCTAGATTCTTTAGGCGTGTGATTCGAATTTGCTTGGTTCTTTAGAGACTTTAGGTGGTTTGCTTTGAGATTTTACTTTGTTTGCGTGTGCAGTAGTTAAAAGTTTTTAACTGTGGCTGAATTACCAAGACAGTCCCGTAGACTTCGGGGCCAGTCTCCTGAGATTGTAACCGTGGCCGATTTGTTGAGGAAGTCCCGTAGACTTCGGGGCCAACCTCCTGAAGACGTCCCAGGTCATTACGAAGGTTTGAAAGTCCTCGTAACTCATAGTGGCAGTAAAGTAGGTTCACCTGAAGAAGGAGAGTCTTCGTTGGTAGTTCATCCTGATTACCAAAGTCTAGAAACAGGTTATAATCCCGAAGCTATTGCAGTTTCCGTGCTTGCTGGTAGTTTTTCATCTACTAGTGATATAGGCGAAGAACCTGAGATATCTGAACCTGTTACTCCAACTTCTAGTGCTCCTGATTCACCTAAGGTAGAAAGAGTCATCACCGAAAATCTTCCTTATGGTTTGATAGCTATTGAAGAACTTGCTCCAGAAGAAGAAATAGGCGTCCCTATCCCTGAAAATCAACCTACTATTGATCTAAGGGAGCGTGAATCCATTTTTTATAGTCCACCTAGAAGTACTACTTGGTATCTTTCTTTAACTAATTATTTGGACAACTCAGGGTTAAGTTTTTCTCCACCTCGTGCTCCTTATCCACCTGGAGGTATTTATACTCCTGTAAATATGTCAGGTCAGTCGTCCATGTTTATTCAATTGCCTGAATCTTTTTTGTACGACGGTCCTTCTGTTCCCTCTGGGTATCAGTCACTTTCTCGTACTTTTGCGGGAGCATCTCCTCAACCCATTGAACATGGGTTATTAACTGGAAACAATGGTAATAAACCGTTGAGCGTAGGAGACATTTATATAATGTCAGGTTCAATTCCCAGTTCTCAACCTCAAGGTGGCCAGTTACCGCCTAGAGGGCAACCTCAATTAACACCTGGGGGGCAACCTCAAGGTACACAAATTGTGTCTGGGGGGCAACCTCAAGGACAGTATGTACCCGTGGTACAGTACATTCCTCAAGGTCAACCCCAGCCTCAATACGTACCCCAAGGTCAACCTCAGTATCAATTTATACCTCAAGGTCAACCCCAGTATCAGTACCTACCTCAAGGGTATCTACCCCAAGGTCAATACTCGAGTCAAGGTTTCTAGCCACCCCAAGGTAAATCTTATGTTCAAGGTACGGGAAATGTACCTTTCAATTATCAATCCTACCCTCAATCCGGTTATGGATCTCAATATCCTCAACCTGTTATGCGTCAATACCCCAGAATGAACATAGTGTGGGATCCATCGCAAATTCAACAGGTATTGCAGCCAAGTGTACAGTTGTCATCTCAAACTGGACAACCCCTAGTTTCTGGTTCACCCTAGCAACCAGTCCAGTCTAATATTCAAACTTCTTTACCTTCGGTAATTTCTCAGTCTGGGCCTATTGCACCTAGTACTCCATCTCAAATGACTGCTGCAACTACCGCAACATCTGTTCAATCTACCCCACCTACTTCTGGAGTATCGACAGCTCCGGTTTCTACTGTCTCTGTAACTACTCCTCATACATCTTTACCATCGACTGGATCCACGATTCAAACTATGGTTCAGATGCCTGTAGGACAACCTGGTTTAAGTACGGTTGTCACTATTCAACCACAATTCACTTATCAACCGTACCAGGGACAGTACCAATACAGTCCTACTGTCCAGCAGCCAGTTTACCAGTATCAACCGTATCCTGGGTACACTTATCAACAACCACAACAACCCCAGTACGGTCCGGTTAATCCTGGTTTTCCGGGAGGATACAATATCCCGAACGCGATTCCTATTCCTAGTTATCCTGGATATCCTCCTCCTGGGACTGGTCTCGTGACCCAGAGTTTTAGGGATCCTAATCGACAATTACCATTTATCGCAACTTTGGATTTACCAGACTTGTCGCGCCTAACGAACGATCCAATAAATTATCTTCCGTTTTGGTCGCCAATGCCAAATAAGTTGCCCAGTGACATACCCAAGTTCGAAGGTAAGTCTGGAGAGGACCCGTCGAATCATGTGATGACTTACCACCTCTGGTGTGCCTCTAATTCCATCTCGGATGATTTGATCCGCTTACGTCTTTTCCAGCGTACTCTCATTGGTCTCGTGGCCAAGTGGTACATTGAGTTACCACGGGCCTCTTTTTATAATTTTAGCCAGTTAGCTACCTCGTTTTTAACTCATTTTCAGTTGCCGGTCAGATATGATAATGGCACGGAGTTACTAACTTCATTAAAACAATCGACGTCCACTTATATTTTCGATCATATTCATGAATGGAGACGTCGAAGGCGGTTAGTGAAAGTTTTTATCCCAGACCAAATCTTAGCTGAATGGTTTGTTAAATCATTGTTACCGAAGATTACTGAAGACGTAGCTAAGGCCGGAGTAGTTACTGAGGAGCAAGTGATTGCTCAAGCGCAGTACCTTGACTTAGTTTATACTCAGTTAGGTACGTTACATGAAAATATCCCAGATCTTCCTAAGTCAAAACAAATCGCTGCTGCTCCTTCGGGGTCTCATGCCGCTGATGGTATGATTGGTACGGTGAATACTAAAAGAAAGAAGAAGTCTTCCAAGAACTCTTCTCCTATTATAACCTTGCCTGACTCCCCGACAGGAGATTCTTCTGCTGAAGTTTCCACTGATATTCATGCTGTAGAGTCATCTACGACTAAATCAAAATCCGGTGGGAAAAAGAAAGGCAAGAAGAAGAATAAAGCAGACAAAACTCCAAAGGAGAAAACTGAAAAGTCGGAAACCAATGACGAAAAGCGCAAACCTCGTTATCCTTGTCTTATTTGTGAAGAGGATAATTTTACAAGAGATTGCCCTCATCAGGCAGAGGTTGTGAAAATCGTCAAAGGTTCCCCAACTCCTGTTGTTTTGAAAGATCCATTTCCAAAGCAAGAGAGTAAGATGATAGGTTCTTCCTCGAGTGCCAGTGAAGAACCCATATTGATGATGTCTCATGTAAGGATTGCGACTCGATCGCAAGATTATGGTAGTAAAAGTCCTGTTGATGGCAAAGAAGCAGAATCTTCTCATTCTAATCCATCAACCTCAGCTCCCGGTTCCGATCCACTACAGATCGAGAAACCTAACCCGGACTTAGTAATAAAACCGCCCGCCAAGGGTATACTTCGAAAGTCTGCTTTCAATCCACATGCGAGAGCGGCTCAGAATTATAACATTGTTGAGGACTTAGCTGTTTCTCCCTCAGCAATGTCGGCTTTGGAAGTGCTGCAATCATGCCCAGCACAGCGCAAATTACTTTTGTCAGCTATAGGAGCTGTTGATGTTCAGGACCCGAACCTAATAATCTTTGATCTAGAAAATAGTACACCGCGTTTGCCTCATCAAATGGCTTTCCAGATCCCAGTGATAGTCAAAAACAGGCCTATTCATCGGACTGTAATTGATGAGGGAGCTTCCACGTGTATTATGTCGATACAGTGTTGGAGATCGCTTGGTTCTCCTTCACTAAATCAATCCCCGACAATTCTTAAGGCCTTTGATGGCCGTGGGTTTCATCCGTTTGGCATTCTACAGGATTTTCCTATAGGGGTTGAAGGAAAAACCGTTAGTCTAGATGTGGAGGTGGTTGATGCCCCTCTAGACTACAACCTTCTCTTGGGTCGAAGTTGGTCTTATGCTATGACAGCGGTCGTTTCATCGGTCTTCCGAGTAATAAAGTTTCCACATAATGGCAAGATCGTAACCATAGACCAGCTGGCTTACTTTTCATCCGACCTAGCCTCTTTAGAGAGTATTCAGCATGTCGGTAAAATGACTATCCCTTATAAGGATGTTGGAGTAGGACTAGTTAAAGATGTCGGTTTACTAGGAACTTTTCCTTTTCCTCCAATCAACGCATTGTCTTCATTTGCATCCATTCATATGATTACATCAGACACCATTGTTTATGATGATCCTTGGATCGTTCCTTCTGAATCTGAGATAGACTCATTTGGTGATGCTATGCCTTTGAGTCCATATGAAATTGCCTATGAGGCCGTGCAGTCTTTTACCGACCCGCGTTCAACCAAAATCGACCAAATGAATGTGGTCAGTGAGGAATCACTTTTCACATCAACCTCGGAGTTAATAGCATTTCCCGAAGTTGTGTCATCTGACGAGCAACTTCCTGAAGTCCTGTGTGTAGACGATTTACCATGGGAAGATCTCCATCACAGACCTTCGTTTTTACCTAAGGATGATCGTTTTGAAAATGATTTCTCATCAATATTTACAGCTGAATATGTCAAAGAAGCTCAGAATCCAATGAAACATCCTGATTCAGAGTTGAATTTGGGAAACATCTCTCGCACTATTCCCATTGACATTTCAGTTAAGCCTGGAATTGTTGAGAACATTCATATAGGTGCCTCGTGTTCAGATGACGAAATTCAGACATACAAGGCCCTATTTCAAGAATTCTGCGACGTGTTTGCCTGGTCCTATGAGGAAATGCTAGGAATTGATCCCGCAATTGTTTTCCATGAGATTAAGACTTACCCGGACGCTAAACCTGTCCGACAACGTTTGCGTCAGATTCACCCACGAAAAGCGGCTGCAATTAAAGCAGAAGTTGAGAAGCTGTTGAAAGCAGGTTTCATTTATCCGATCCCGTTAACGGATTGGGTATCGAATATTGTTTCGGTTAACAAAAAACAGGGAACAATAAGAATATGCATCGACTATAGGGACAATAATCGAGCTTGTCCAAAGGACAACTACCCAACACCCTATATCGATCAAATAATTGATGATTGTGCCGACAGTGAAATATTTTCCTTTATGGACGGTTTTTCCGGTTACAATCAAATCAATATTCTACCTGTCGATCAACCAAAAACGGCTTTCATTTGTCCATGGGGGACATTTGCTTATTACAAATTGCCTTTTGGGCTTAAGAATGCCAGAGCAACTTTTCAAAGGGCGATGTCTTATGCGTTTCATGACATCAAACACATTGTGCATCTGTATCTCGATGATTTGCCTGCTCATTCATTACATCGAGCTGATCACCTTGTCCATTTACGAGCAATTTTCATGAGGTGTAGGCATTATCGAATTCGGTTGAACCCACACAAATGTGTCTTCTGTATAGAAGTGGGTCGATTACTGGGATTTGTAGTTTCGAAAGCCGGCATTCGTGTCGATCCTTCGAAGGTAGAAGCTATCATCAAATTGCCTCCTCCTTCGAGTCTTCGCCAACTCCAAAGTTTGCAGGGGAAAGCAAACTTTTTACGACGATTCATTCCTAACTACGCCGAGGTTACAAAGGGTTTTACTCGGTTGTTGAAACAGAACGCTCAATTCTCTTGGGATGAGATAGCTCAGAAATCTTTTGATGCACTCAAGCACGCGTTGACCCATGCACCGTTGCTGCATCCTCACAACTACAACCAGGATTACTTTTTGTACCTCGCCACCGCTCATTCCACCATCGGGATGGTCTTAGTTCAGGAAGACAAATTCGGAATGGAACATGTGATATATTACCTTAGTCGGACATTAAACCCAACTGAGCTCAAATATTCATATGTGGAGAAATTGGCATTGGCAGCCGTTCAAGTTGTCCAACGTTTTCGTCACTACATTTTACTCCGTAAAACTACAGTCATTTCGGATTGCAACCCTATGATCTACATTTTGACTAAACAATTGCTAGGGGGCAAGTACTCTAAATGGATCGTTATCCTGCAGGAGTTTGACTTGGAGTTTGAAAAATCTAAGTCTAAGAAATCTTTAGTTTTTGTAGAGTTAATGTGTGACTTCCCGCGTGCTGACACGGAAACTGTGGCAGAGGAGCCCATTGCGGACGAATCTTTCTTTCTCATCAGCACTTTAGATCCGTGGTATGGGGATATCATCATCTATCTCTAGACCCAATCCTTTCGGCCCGAAGTTTCAAAGTCGGAACGTCGAAAAATTCGATTCCAGTCCCAACAGTACAAAATTATTAGAGATACTCTTTATCGCCGTGGGGCGGACTTGGTTTTTCGACGTTGCTTAACTCATGAGGAAGCTGAAAGGGTTTTGAATGACTGTCACTCTGGAGCGTGTGGCGGTCATATGTCTGGGTATGCCACAGCCCAAAAGATATTGCGCGTTGGCTACTTCTGGTCGTCCTTGTTTAAAGATTGTATTACTGCGGTCCGGAAATGTCACAACTGTCAAGTGTTTGATCGCAAGATGCGCGCTCCACCCGCTCCTCTCCACCCTATAATTGTCGTTGGTCCTTTTTCCAAATGGGGTATCGATTTTATTACATGTAACCCTCACTCGGCCAGGGGGCATGCGTATATCATCCTTGCGGTAGATTATTTTACTAAGTGGGTCGAGGCGATGCCTACATTCGAGGCAGACGGCAAGACAACTGCAATTTTTGTATTCAATCACATTATTGCTAGGTTTGGTGTCCCACAAGCGATAATCACTGACCATGGGCGCCATTTTCGAAACGTTATGATGACAAAAATTACTGGCCAGCTTGGTTTGCGTCACGATAGTTCCACTCCTTATTATCCACAAGCAAACGGTCTGGTTGAGTCCAACGGTCTGGTTGGCATTCATCGGTCGAATTGGCAAAACATGTTATTTTCCGCACTTTGGGCGTATCGAACCTCAGTGAAAACATCAACAGGGTTCACTCCTTTCCAACTAGTTTATGGTTTGGAAGCTGTGCTGCCCATTGAATGCGAAATCCCGTCACTGCAAATGGCCATCGAGTTACTTCCAGCTACTTCCGAAGAGGAAAAGCATTTATTATACTTAGCTCAATTAGATGAGACTCGACGTGATGTTGCATTGGCGATCGAGACTCACGCAAAATGTATGAAAGCTCAGTATGATCGGAATGTGACCCCTCGGAATTTTTCGGAAGGAGACCTAGTGCTATTATATGATCAAGCTAATGATAAATTAGGTGCTGGAAAATTTGTTCCTATGTGGCATGGGCCCTATATTGTCAAGCGAAAGCTAGCAAAAGGGGCCTATGAGTTGGTAGACTTTGACGGGGACTCTTTGGGTAAACCCAGAAATGGACTTTACCTAAAGAGGTATTATGCTTAAATGGTGGGTATGGAGAATTTTTAGTTAGGTTAGTTTTTCTTTCTAGCTGGTGTTTTTGTTAGTTTAGACAGTGTGCTTAGCTCAGAGAGTGTGTTTTTCATCGTTATTCTGCTTATCTTGGTTTTACCCTTGATGTTTGCAGATGTCGATGCCTCTCCAAACATACATTGGATTCGCTGATGGTGCTTGTCATAGTACACGGAATATCTCTTCCGTAGCTTGGGTTATCTATTCACCCTCTGACGAGTTAGTTTCTATGCATGGGGTGAGCCTCGGTCAAACAGCAAACAACATTGCCGAATACAGTGCAGTGATTGAGTTATTGTCTGAATCTATTTCATTTGGGATTCGGAGTTTGATAGTGCGGTTAGATTTTGAACTCGTTGTATTACAGCTTAATAGAGTGTATGCCATTAGAAATCCAGTGTTATTAAGGTTATTTTTGAGAGTGCGTCTCTTGGAACGTCAATTTGATTACATTGAATATCAGCATATTCCAAGGTCTTTAAATACATTAGCAGATGCAATTCCTTCTCGAATGTTAAATAGACATTTGCAATAATCATACATGTAAATTTAAAAACATTTCATCACACATGTTTAACAGGATAAGCCGGTAATAATGATATATATAGAGAGGAGTGTGTCAAAAAATACATCGTCTTCGATCATAGGTTGAAAAACACCTTATGATCGGCAAAAATGATAAGTACAAAAAACCAAAATGTCGCATGTGTCTACAAAACAACCATCCAATCACTGGTGATGCTCTCTATATGACACCACTGCACGGGCTACCCTACACAAGAACCTTCTAAAAGGTCCTGGGACTGCGACTACATAGCGCTGAAGCCTGATAGGAATATCATCTATAGTAGTCTCTGGTATATCTGCCGTTAGACGCTCTAGGTCTTGTTCCAACTCAGCTAAGGTCTCTGTGGCCTCGTCCCGTGGGGCCGGTGCCGCTGCAACTGGTAGTCTCCTCTCGAAAGGCCGGAGATTGGCTGGACGACGTGGGCCTACATCTGCATTTTGAAAATTATTACTGTCAGTTTTGAGACGATATAAAAAACAAAAAAAATAGATAATTTAAAAACTTGTGAAAAATGAATTACCTGTGTCATCCCATTGTTCTCCCGGTGGAAGAACCATGTCTGGATCTCCACGAAAATCAACTCCGGCATAAGGAAAATCCTGTATAGAAAAGCCCTGGTCCTCTAACCAGTGAAAGTACTCCAGAGTAAATTGGACAACCTCCGTGCCCTCATCAGGATGACGGGCCATAACCGCAACCCATCGCATCAATTTGGGCTCTCGGGGAAGCCCAGCCTCAACAGTGAGCTGCTGCGGGATCAGCATCGGAACCCTCTCTAAGCCAAAACTCACAACTAAACGCCCATAACCAAAAGTCTTTAGCTGTCCGTTTTTGGCTCTAGTCAGTTGGCCCTTTAAATTGGCCAACACAGCATCACACCAGTTGAAAATGGTGCCTCGATAGAAATCAATCGCCATCCGCATTTGGGATCCAGTGGCAATGTGTAAAGCGGCAGCCTGCAAAGTCTGGTAACTGTAAAAGCAATCACCATAAGTTCAGGTCAGGATATAGTTTTGATCTCTATCCCCTTCTCCTGAGATTGAGTGTTACACCACTCTAGTCGGAGACTAGCGATGGACTGGCCACCCGGCCTAGTCCCGAACAGAGTCAAGTGTTCGCCTCTCTTGGGAAAACCAGTGAGGAAGTAGATATCTGAGGGCTTTATCTCGAGCCGGTGCCCTCCAATATAAAAACACTGGTCCTAAACATTCCATCTCTCTACCAGCCACTCTAGAAAGCGCACCTGGGCCCTCATGCCAGGTATGGCCAAGTATTTGTAAAGGCCGCATGCCTTCAAAGCATTAATGGATGGTTGATGACTAATGGCGGCCAAATCAACATCTTCGTGCTCTCTCTCACGCCAATCAAGCATGGTGGGCAATCTACACACCAGAAAACATCCATTAGAATCCATGAAATCAAAAATTTTGGTCCATTTTGAAGAAATTGGGGTTTGAAAACTCGTTTTGCGGGGTACGCACCCCACCTTTAGGAACAGAGCGTGGGTACGCGGGTTCCCTTAAGGCAAGGTGCATACGCTCAACATTTTCCCAACTAAGAAAATGTCGGGGTACGCGGGTCACCAGTGGAGCACCTGCGTACCCCGAAAGGCGGATCTTGAAACCCCAAAGCCTCCAAAAAATGAAACTAGGGCCCAAAAACGAATTCCAAATGGATGAAAATGAAGAGGAGGATGTTGTAGAATACCTGAAAGAGACGGCGTTCGGTTTTGACGGTCGGATTCTCCGCAATGTCCACGGGAAGTTTCTTGCCAAAAGTCTTTTTTCTCTCCTCAACAGTAAAACGGTAAAAATGAATTGGTAAAAGCCCTTTTTATAGGTTTTTTGGGTAAATAAATGGTAAATTTGTTTATTTTTTACCATGAAAAGGTATTTTTCAAAGTATTTTTATCTATCGTCAACAGGTATGAGTAATGTGTTGGTTTTTGTGCAGGGTAAAGGATTTTCAGGGAAAATTGTCATTTTTTACAAATAAAAACATCAGAGTCATCTTTAAGCCCTTTTCTGACTACTAAAACATGAAAAGATTGCCGAGCGTTTCTTTTACACTCGTTAAAACAGAGTTAAAAGACGGTCCTCTTATAGCCCTTTTCTGACCGTAAAAACATGAAAAGATTGTCGAATTTTTGTCGTTTCAAATTCGATATTGGAAATAAAACGACGTGTCCTTGATCACTTTTTACTTTTCATGTCAGAGACACTAATCATGAAAGTACTCCTTGGTCGTAAAGATCAAGCGGTTCTCTCAAGTATTATTTTATACTTTTTCGCGCTTGGGAGACACAAATTTACGAAAAAGTTCAACCCTAGAGTATTCTTAAGTTTTTTCAGACTCTCTAAAATTGAAAAACGCCGAGTTTCTCCTATACTGGACTCGTTAAAATTTCACAGTAAAGGACCTGTTCGATTACAAACAGGAACAGACCACTCCTTCTTAGGGTTTGAATCTAAACTAAGTTGGACTCATTCGAAGGATGAGCTTATAATCAAGCATATGTTATCCTCCTCAAGCTTGTAAAAAATAAAGAGGTACTTGCCAGAAATGGTGGGGGAAAAGAGAGAAAAATGAGCCTATTTGTTATTCTTTGTCTCAGAAAAACCTTATCACCACTGTTGAACACGACACTTTTATATTCACCTGGGTTGGGAAATCCTTTGCCTAACAGTTGATCAAACCACATTGAAAATCTTCAGCCGGTTCCGGGTATTAACTTTGGGTCAATTGCCACCAAGCCATCTGTCATGTTGTTATGTGTTCAAGAGGTCACTGCAAATAAACCATTCATCTGCAAAATACCTGTCATCCATTTTGACCATCCCTGAGTCAGTCCTTACAGCTACATTTCTTCAACTTGATCTATGATTTCGTGTTGTGGGCTTGCCTGCAATGGGTCACTTTCTATCGACATCAGCACATTATCTAGAAAGATGACCTAGAAATCGTCAGTACCTTGAAATCTGCATGCATCAATGGCAGGTTTCTCGCCTTTGACGATAGTTTACATCATTGACTTTCGATCGAAGGATTCTGTGATATGTTTGACATCAACACATTCATTCACATCTCATGGATTGTACTGGGTACTTTGAGAACCATTGACATCACTAGTGGTCTCTCTCACACTTGTTAACAATTTACATCATCGACTGGTAATCAAGTGGTTTCTACCATGTTCGACATCAACTCATTTATTCGCATGGATAGAATCGTACTATTTCGGGAAGTAGAAATGAAGACCCTGTATCTAGTTTCCACCATCCGGGCTGTGAGGAGTTTTGTATTCATTATATAGTAGACTAATCATAAACAGATGGCTGTGTCCATACTGTGTCTACATGAGTCTATGATTATGATGTACTGCGAAATCATTCCTATATCAGAGCTGTAGTTAGTTTGTTAGTTAAAGTTTTCAATCTGAGTATGGGAATGCCTACCTCAACGATGATATGATCTTATATATGTATTTTTTGTTGAATATTTGCAGGTTCCGACTAGGCTCTCCATAAGATAATCTTTGAAATGATAAAGTGCTTCACCCTTCCTAGATGATATGAAACCCTAATCTACTACAGGCTTCGCACTTTAGGGGGCAATTTGTTACACTAAAATTTGTCACCATGACTATTTATAATCGGTATGGCTCCATCAATTGTCATACTGTCCTCCTTGGCAAGTCTTATACCTCCGCTCCTCATGTCAAACTCCAAGAAAGAGAGAAAGTCCTTAAAAATCAATATAACTCTGGTTACGCAGTTTCTCTTAACCTTACCTGCGTGTACGCACCTCAAGTTCACAATACTTGCGTACTTGTACGCTCTGTCTGTAAAGGGGTGGGTGCATACTCTTGTAAAGGTCAAAAGGCGCAAGTTTTACTTCAAAAAAGTTACTTGTGGTTGAATATAGAGCATTCTAGAAGATGGTTTGACGTGGATTGAGCGCCTCCAGATGGTTCATGCATCCCAAAGAAAGAGGAACTTATCCCATGAAGAGGGGAGCTATCCCATTGAAAGAGGGGCTTATCCCATTCATGATGGACCTGATTAACTTCCTCCAAAGCATTATAAATACAGGTATTGGGCCAGAGGGAGGGGAGGTTGAAAGCTGAACATTCCTAAGGGTAGATGCTGCTAAAATTAGGACTCCCTTATAGAGCTTGAGAGGAGAGATTCCCATCCTTTCTTAGCTTCATTTGGAAGTGGGTGAGTTGATCAAAGTAAAGGAGAACTCTTGCTGGACCCTAGGAGGGACTTGCACAACACCAAGGCACTGGTTGTAATGGTTTCTTTTGTTTCCAATTAATACAATTAAGTTCATTTTTCTCAACAAGTTGTTATATATAATTTGTTTCATATACTCCTTGGTCTTTATGATGAATATGTTTTATTATATCAGTTATTCAGGTGCTATGTAATCGTTTGCTTGTTAGTGAATGCAGGTTTCAAAGAGAAGGAGGAGCTCATCTGGATCGGAGAGGCTTGGCTGCTACAAACAGTGTTGGACTAAAGGTATGCTTTAAACACTTGGTTGCTTGTATTTTAAATGCATATTTAGGGAAATATAGTGCTTGATTGTCTTGTTTGTCACTAGAAGGCCTTAGCTTCTAGGGAGGTCGGTTTTGTCCGCAAAATTGACTCTTTCTGCATGACACCTTTGCTCGGTAAACTCTTTCAATAACTACATGTGCATCAGCAGAATCAACAGACCCATAAACAACTAAATCACTTGCTTAATCTACTGCTTAACTGACTGTTACTGCTGGATCAACTGCTGAACTATTTCAAGGGGCTTTATATACAATTCCATTAGCCCGAGGATACACCATCTCTGCCTCCACCTTATATGCTATTGGTGCTGCTAGCTCTGTTGTTGGATATACTACTGTTGGCGCTGGTATGGCTATCTTAGTTGCTTTCAAGTGTTTCCTTTTTCATATAGGAAAGCTATCGATCTCACTTTCGAAAACCCAAATATGGATCTTTATCTAGAAAGGAAAAAGTTGGATCTCTATCATAAATGTTTGGATCTTTAGCTAACCTTTGTTTCTACTATTCAACAACTTCTTACAATGGATCAATAACCGCCTCTGCTCCATTTTTAGTCCCTATGCCTTTGTAGCCAATGCGTATGGATATGGTTGAGGAACGAGATGTATTGTTGGCCCGTTAGTTGAATCACCCCAATCACCTTTTGCCTCGCATACTGAAACCACTGCTTATGTTTATTTCCTATCACGAAATATACAGCATATTACACCTATCTCAAATCCTATGTTTACGCCAACCCTGAAACAAAATATGCTAATCCTTTCTACTAAATATGCCTTCTCATTGTAACTAGGGATATCACTAATATCCCTCTCTCAATGAAACTGATATAAATATGAAGCCCATTTGAGCTAACTTTGTACTAGAATACTATACTATAGTATAAATAGAATATAGAAATAGTCCAAGCCTCTAGCTCTACCCCGACTAAGGAGAGTATCGAATATGTAGGGTTCCTCTAAGAATGTGTTCTATTGGTGCTTTTTCTCTCGTTGGTTGGTTCATTTCTTCGATATATCTTCTCCATGTCTTCTCTCGATGGCTGGTTCATTTCTGATGCTTCCATGACAATCTCGAGTTCGCGAGTTGGGTTACTTACACACCCAAATGTAGGCTTTCAAGGGTGATTTGTAGTTTAGGAAGACTATGATGCATTGTTTCATCTAATAGGGTTATCCACATCTTAGGTTAGGTTAGCTCATCTTTAGGCGTATGTAACATAGTAAGTACCATAGTCCTGATAGCCATGAATGAGTTATTGAAAGGAATAGAGGAGAATTCTTAGCGGATGAGGCACCAATCATCGATCTGCAGATAGGGTATTGATTAAGGGTGTGAGCCATCCACTCTAAATCTACCTTAAGGATTAAGGGTGGATATATATGAGGTTAAGTCAATCCCCACTTTAGCAGCCTTATAGGTATTTCCCTTGGGGCTTACAAAGATTCTTTAGGTATTTCGCTTTCTATCACATCATTTAGGCGAATAGATGAGAATTATTATCTTTCTTTGATGCTTATTATTATATTATGTCTACCTTCACCTTGGGTGACTCGATCGATACGCGACCCTAGGCCACTGATATTTATGGGTTGGATCATGAGGGGCCTTAATGTCATGCTTTAGGAAACCTTCTTACTACTTAAGGCATGGCATTTCGTTGTCCCAAATACTCTATCTTAATGCCTTTCCTTGTCCCATAGACAAAAATGATATGTTTGTAGTGATGATAACATTGCTAATCCGAAGCCTATAGCGGGTTCCTCACTAGCATTTAATAGATCTAGTAATAGATATGATAGTATATTTTCTTGATTGTGTATTTGAGAGTGATATGTGTTTTAGGAATGAATTAATGATGAGTGAATAAGAGAGTCCTTAGTGTCCATGGTTAGGGAGGTTTGTACCTCACCCCTAGCTTCATAGAGTTAGAGTTCAAGTTATATTTTCCTAGCGTAAAGTATAATAAAGCTAGAGAAAGTTGAGTCTAAGACAAGTATAAGGAGTTGATAGTGTAATAATATTAATCTATCTATACATATATAGAATATAATAAGAATTCATAAAGTATAAGTCTAGGAGTTCTAATATTGCCATCTATTCCTCATACTAATGTTGTTCATAGAGTATCAAAATAATACTATACTAAGGATATGTCCTTATGAAGGTTTACGGAGTGAAATCTACAGGATACCTAAATTATAAGAGAAACTATATGAATCTTAAGAAGGAAATGGAATTCTTAAATGTAAAGAAGATATAACTAGAAGACGCTTACCTGATAAGGGAAGGATGGTGCGACTAAAAGGAGAGGAAATATAAATGACATTAATTCATGACATTTTTTCTGAGCTACCTAAAGTGGCATGTCCAAGTGAAAAGAGCCTATTCTGGATAGTACATACCTCAAATACGGATTAATTAGAGTCCATAAAGTAACACGTCATGAGTAAGGGCAATACTATATTTAGTTCAAGACTTCCAGTGCATTACGTAAGTATTGAATTACGCACTACCTGACTTCGTACTCGTAGTGAGTAGCTCTTATACTAGTGAATCTATGTAATGTGAGCCTATCCATAGGTAATGTAATTAGTATACGGTCTATAAGGCATTAGCTTAATCGACTGGATCATCAAGTGGATCTGGATCACGAAATTGCTGTGGGACTAGATAAGCACCTGTCTCCATGCCTGGATCTGCTACTGTTGTTTCGTTAACAGAAAAAAATTGCTAACTGCTTAATATAAAAAGTAGACTGTTGAATCAATGGATGCTTCTAACTAAACTTGGTCAACTACTGGCTATACACACTGTGTTACCTTTGCTTCTTATGCATTCACTCAATCAACAGGATCATCCATTGAAATGATTGGATCTATGTATGGCTATGGTTATGGATATGTTACCACCCTTTCTTGACCTACCTCCTACTACCTATGCTTTTGATGATGGAACTAAGCCAAAAAGGTAAGCTTCCTATACTTTCGCTCCTTGAATGGGGTAAACTCGATCACGGTATGCACATGAATCTTTGTAACTCATGGAACTCCACACACGAAACTATATATAGGGAGTTTTAAGGCCCGTGGTAGCTTCATATAAAAAAAATAGTAGCGAGGTCAATGGGCTATGCAACTAAAGTATCTACCACTAAATATTTTTCCAAGTAATGTTATGGGCTTTCAAACTACAAGATTTTCTACCAGAGAATATGGATATGAAACTCACTTTCTCTAAATCTCCTCCTACTGATTCCGCCTTTGATGCTAGTTGGGATGCTTCTTCAGCTGCTACTGGTGTAGGCTTTGTTGCTAGGGAAACAAGATCGACTGAGTTAATGAAGACATCTTGGTCAACAATTGACTATGGATTTGGATCGATGACTGGGTAATTATTGATTGGTCTTGAATCAGCTGTGAGGGATATGCATGCCCCTCAGCTTTCATTACAACATAGATATGTTTGTAGCTTAGATCTTCAGGGAATAGCCTAATACTTCACTACTTTAGCTTCTTATTTTGTCTTTATCTTTGTGGGTCCCTTCCCTACCTTTTCTTTGCTATTGGCTTTTCTCCAAGTGGCTTTGGATCTAGATCTTCCTACCAGGTATTTTAGATAGTCAGTTCCAACATTCATGCTTCAACCAATTCCTATGGTATTCATCTTCCAGAGATGTTGGGGTTCTCGTGTGACTCAGTATCGAGTCCCCCTATCCCAGTTGGATCTAGATGTTATCAAATATTTTGTAGGCATATGATTCCATATTCCATAGCAACATTTTCTCTTGATTAACATTTAGTAGATGATGTTTTGCATTGCATTTTCCTCCATTAAACACTTTTTGAGGCATTTTTTTCATCGGTTAGTTTGTTTGGGATGGTGTATATTTATGGTTTCAGGGGTTTTATGGTGGTTTATATGGTGTGCCTAGATGTGTTTTATGGTTCAAGTCTTGACGGTGTGGTTGGGAGTTATGCAGTTAGTAGTAGTAGGTCTGTGTATGTGCAATTAGTAGTAGCAGGTATGTGTATGTGTTAGATTTAAGTCTTGATTCATGAAGCAAGTTAAAAAAGGTCAGGTGAATCCTTGAGATTGAACATAATTGAGTTAGATATCACTGAGCTACTAGATATGAGACTAGCAATTAGGTCAGCCTAGACGACAATGGATAGAAGACAATGGATGATTGTTGGAGACAACAGGATTATCATTGCACTTTGATGACTAGGGACCTTGTCTACTGACTTGGCCTAGTCTTCTCCTAAACTGACAGGCATGTATTCATGTTCATTACCCAGTTATACATAATTTCCTTATGTTTACCCAATCATACATTTAGCCCTTCACTTGCCTTTGAGAGGGACTTGTTATAGACAAAGCTATTATCTTATAGAGTCACATTCTAGTTGTACTCATTTCGTGCGTCATTCTTTAGTGAGACATAGTAGGATCACACTACACTGGTGTGACCTACTCTTTGGAGTTGGATTGAGCCATGTTGTACACTAGAGAGCTAGTCTAGTAGATAGCTTTAAAGAGTCCTCACAGTACTAGTGCTGTTCTAGCAAGACATCATACAGTATGAAAATGGCATCAATAATATTATATGCCACACACACACACCCACACACACACACACACACATATTCAAAGATATAGATGCATGGACACAGATATACTAGCATCACAACATATATGTTTGACACATCCTACATCATATCTTAAGGACAATCCTAGTGCCATTCGGGTAGAACACCATGTATAATAGAGATCACTAGCCCAGTTTATATAGTGTAGCTCTCCCCTGTGGCTCTCAGCCGGTCTTGATGAGTTGACTCATGTTATCCATAGTAGCAACAACTTTAGTGGCCCATCCCCGATCCTTTAGTATTGACTTGATATATTAGCCTCCCATGAGTTATTAGCCTATCCATTAACCTTCCATAACTGCAAACCTAGGAGAGTATATTCCAGAGGAAGCCATAGTTGTCTTGTCTGATAGGCCATGGCATGGCTAGTAGGGAGGATAAAATGTTCCACCAGTAGTTCTAACCCTTATTATGGCCAAATGGGAGGATACACCTACTTTGTTCTCGTATTAGTGAGAGAGGTTACTCTTTGCACTTGCATAGACTAAGTATATAGGTCGTAGAGTTACAATATTGACCAGTTTGATCAAGGGTGACTCTGGTCCAGATAGGGATATTATTGATGGATCTTGTGTACATGGTATTCAAAGCTCAGTCATAGTCCCATCTTTCACATTTGTAGCTCACTAAATCTATTTATATGTCTGAGTAAAAGTTATAGGTTATAGAGCATATTTATATTGTCTTTCAGAGCGGGAGGCTTATATTTTGACATCTAGAGGTTGGATTTGAGTTGTAATTTCACACATGTTCTTATATTGGGCTTTAGAGTAGGATTACATAGTCATATTACATGATCATGGTTTCCTCAGCAAAGTTCCATTATCGGGGTCATATTTTTCTTCTTTTTGTATTGCATAGGGATCTGTCTTATGGGATTTTCTAGAGTAGTGTGTCTCTGATTGACATTCTGAGACCATATATGTGATCCTTGTTACATTCCACACCTGTTGATCACTCATATAGGAAATTTTAGCATAGTTGTTACCATACTCATTTGATTTCCCAAGCACTATATATATGACTTTCATTATCAGTTCCATATTGAGTGGTTTTAGCACATTTGACATATGATATCAGTAGCACCATCTTCAGGCACCATCATGAGCTTCTTCTAGTCACTATGAAAACAGTCAGACATTCTCTGGGCATGACACACTTCTATTTTCATGTTGCTGACACTCATCTCCCTTCATAACTCGAGAGATGTTATATTGTTATGTTCTATTTTTATGTTGAGTCGGGGTGCAACATTTGAGTTGGTCTCCCTAGCACTTAACCATCATATATGTCTACTCAATGTCACTTGTTATATCATGTATACACATATTATATTGTGATTTTAAGGAGGGGGTGCCAAATAGCCTAGGTGATAGAGTCTAGCATGTCATATATTTTGTACCTCGAGTCTAGCATCTGTTGGGAGTATTATTATTATTTCATGAGTTGTACCTGTTGAAAATTGCAACAATAAATGCTAAAAATAGAAGTGCTAAAAATAGCATTGCTATAAATAGCATTTCGGGATATATTCCAATTTTAGTTAGTCCCTGAACTAAAATTTAGAATTAAAATTCGAATTTGATCTTAGTAGCTATTTGTAAAATAATTAATTAATTCATCTTGAGTTAATTAGTTGTAGAAAATCAAACATGAAGTCTATGTGAAGACATGCAACAGTTTCCTCTTTGATTGAGGAAGCTATACCTTGATTAAGGAGATCAGGATGACTTGTACTTTGAGTTGTAATGAGTTAGCTCAGTTATATGAGTTAAATCCAGTTAGATTAGTTCCAATAGTTTGTGGAACTGATTGTGAGTTCAATTAGTTAATGCATGCATGCATGTAACTGTTGCACTTAAGATAACTGAATATTCTCTCATAAATAACTCATGCATCTCAGTTCAGTCAGAGACCCAGTTGAGATCAGATAATGGGATAGTGTACTATTAGTTGCAGGCATATTCCATTGAGGATATCTCTTGCATGTAGAAGGAAATAATTCCTTGGAGATTGTGCAGTTACTTTTGAGTTTGATGAGTTGTGTGAGAGGTAAATTCACACAGGTGGTAGCATTGGACCCCAGGAGAAACTGTGCAAGGAAATAAGAGGCTTGGAGGACTGGAGGAAGGCATATATTGTGTCTATTCAGTATATGAGCAGTGTTGTAGGATTGTACTAAGAGCTGGATAGCTTGTGAGCTAAAGCTTTGTGTAATCCGAACATATTTCCACTTGTATGATATTACAGAGATCAGCGTTTTTTGCTGAGGCTTTCCCTAGAGTTTTCTTTTGTGTTCATGTGTGATTGCTTTCTCATTCTTTGTTATATGTGTTCTATTTAATCTTGCTCATAATCGATTAAGCTTCCGTAAGTTTGTTGTAGAAGTAGATTAAGTATTTTGCTTTAGTATGTTGCATAATCTGTTGATCTATAGTCAGAAATTCTACATGGTATCAGAGCAAAGGTGATCAAAGGAGAGAACAATATACAAAGAAGAGAGAAGTTTGAAGTTTGAAGTTCCTAATTATAGAATTTGAATTCTTATCACATCTCAAATTTTACCAATGCGTTCAACAGTTTGAGACTCAAGTATGCCCTTGATGGAAGCGCGAATTATATAGCCTGGAAGGATCACATAGAAGCAATATTAGAGGACAATAGCTTGAAGGACTTCACTGATCAAGAAGTCCCCAAGCCAGTAGCATCTAATGCTACAGAATTGGTAGAATGGAAGAAAGGTGTGGCTAGAGCGAGGAGAATACTTCTAGAGGGAGTTCGACACCACATAGTCTCGAGTCTCCATGGGAAGGAGACATCATTTTCAATGTGGAAAAAATTGAAATATCTATTTCAGAATAGCAGCAATCAGAGGAAACTGGCTCTGAAAGACAAGCTTTGGAAAATCAAGTGCGAAAAGGGCGACACGATCTCTGGATATCTGAACAAGCTCAGCATCTGCAGGGATGAGCTTGGAAGTGTAGGGATCACAACAGACAATGATGACATGGTGAGTATTGCTCTCCTAGGTCTTCCTAAGAGCTGGCATAGCTACAAATACTCGGTAAATGGAAGAGAGAAACTTCGAAATTGGGAACAACTTTGGTCGGATCTGATGCAGGAGGAGATAAGAAGAAGCACCAGAGATGGATATTCATCAAAGCAAGATGATGAAGAAAATCTAGCCTTAGGGAGTAAGGTGAGGAAAGGGAAAGGGAAGGCATCCCATTCTGTTGACACCTAATCCTCTGCGATTGGGTGAATTTTTGAAAATAGTTAAATTAGGAATGTGAATAGTCATCAGAAGATGAACTGAGTAGTCACATCGTTTGTATATAAGAATAGCTACCTAATGAAATAAATCGTATCAGTTTTTTGCCAAAGTGGAGTTACTCCTGGCCTGACATGGTATCAGAGCCAGCTCCCTGTTTACCCTTTATGTCTTTGTAACTCTTGATCTGCTCCATTTCTCTCTCTATAATTCTATCTGCCATACCTACGTTCTGTCTGCCACACCTGCGTTGCCTTGACATATTCTATTTATGATTTTTTTTGTGCCCTGTTCATTTGAATGCGCTCAGAATCCAAAACCATTTCATATTCTCTGCAAATTCATCTATGTCCATAACGTGCTGCCTTTCCAGCGCTACCTCTGCTGCAAACTCACTATTGAAACGTTGAATGATGGTAACGCATTGTGCTCCTCCCTTGGTTTGGCACCTTGTGTGTCATGCTTCCTGGTGCTATTTTATTGGCTCCGTAATCAGTGAGCTTTGATGGTATCGACCGCTCAATGGATCCTGATAGACAGTTGTATTTTCATACAGTGGCGTTGTTGAAAGAGTAATTGCAATCATAGATACATGTCGAGTAGTTTCCAGAGGAAATAGTCCCAAGCATCAGTTATGCTTGTCGAGATGAGCTCTGTATTCTGATACAGTCCAGGAACCTTGCGTTTTATAATCTCTGCGGTAGCTACAGTCTTGCTTATTTCTTGTCCCATTGCTTTCAATACAATTTCTGGCGCCTTTTTTCATTGAACGTTGAATGATCCATCGCTTCCTTAGTTGTCCAGTTGCACAATACCCTGTTGGATATGAACCGGAGACCTTCTGCATAATGGTGTGGATTCTCTCCGCAGCGGCATCGTAATATTCGTGTTGTGAGAGGGGCCCGGTCGCAGCATATTCGTGTTTCACTCCGTAGTATTGCAAACTGCTAAAAAAGAAAGGTCGATTGCAACATAATGCTCTGTGGATGTTCTATTAACCGTGCCCGCTGTATTTTAATGTCTGTCTCTACTTGCGATACTTCTTTCTTTTAAAAGTCTGGTCAACATATATGTTGAATGACAGAGCATTTTGAGTATTTTGAACTGTGGTATGAACACTATTTGAATAGTTCAGCACTGTGCGGTTGAAATAGTATTTAAACTGCGGCTTTATTAAGTGATATACACTGCCTATGAACTGCATTTGAATCGGTCCAGTGAATGGTCTATGGTATATATATTGAATGGTATATATATATATTGAATGATATATATATATTGAATGGTTTTCATTTGTGCGTGGAGCTCCTGTTTAAAAGAAAATAAAAGGGGAGGTGATATGGAAATATTATATGAGGATATTTTATAAATTTTGGAAACATTTGAGGAAAACATAGTGCATAAAGAATTTGAAATCTTTTTGCCCTTTTGAGTACAATTTCACTGTATATCAGCAGAAGTTTTTTTTATCTGCAAAAGTTTTTTTTTACAGAATGCATTCAATCATCTCTATGGTAGGAATAGTTCTCACTGGCAAGGAGAACTATCCTGAATGGTCCCGGATGATAAAACACACCCTCATATTCAATGAGTTGTGGAAAGGAGTGTGTGTCGGAGAAGCAGACAATGACCCAGTGCAGCCTACATCAAAAAAAGAGCTCGTCATTTGGGAAAACAAGAATAGCAAAGCCTATGCATTAATTGCCGCATCTGTAAATGAAGAGCTGAGTCGCCATATTTCATCATATTCAACTGCCTTTGAAGCTTTACAAAAGCTAAAAGAACTCTATGAATCACATTCTGCACTTGAAGTTTTTCAGCTCATGATTAAACTCTTCACTCTTGAACTGAAAAATAATGATCCTCTTGCTCTTGCATCTGAAGTAAAATCTATAGTGCATGATATCAAATCCACTAAGGTTGGGCTGGATATCCCTCTTATTGCTTTTCTCAAGGCACTCTATCCTACTTACTCCAATTATCTTGAATCTTTACAAGCAAATGGAAATATTAAAGATATAACCTTTGACTCTCTTGTGAAAAAGTTTGTTGAAAGAGAGAAAGCCTTTGGAAAGAAGACAACCCCTGAATCTTCTGAAGAGACTATGTGCCTTGCTCATAAAGAAAAGCATCCTGCTCAAGATTCTACAAGAGGAAGAGGAAGATACTTCAGAGGCAGGGGGGGTAGACATTCTCAAGGAGAAAAGGCAGACTTACATTGCATTCGCTGCAAAAGAAATGGATCACATGATGCCTCTACATGCAAGCTACCATGGGACAAAATTGAGCAGAAAAGAAACCAACAGAAAGGTAAAACTGATGATACAGACAAAGGTAAAGCACCTGAATTCGCTCACTATATTGAGGCACAATGTAACATTGGAGTAAATGAAGATTTGTTTAATGCTTCACTTGCTTCTTCGAAAAATGATTGGTTGCTTGATTCAGGAGCAACCTGTCATATGACTCATAGAAAAGATTTTTTTGAAGATTTCACTGATAATGTTGATGGAGTAGTATACTTTGCAGATCAATCAAAAATCAAGCCATCAGGGTTTGGCACAATCAGGTTTAAACTGCCTGGTCTTCCAGACTTTCTTCTGGATCATGTTCTATATCTCCCACAGCTCAAGAGAAACTTGTTGTCCTTGGTCCACATCCGCCAGCAAGGTCACTCCATTCATATGTTTGATGGCAAGCTTGAGGTAAGAAAAGCTTCTGACCACTCACTTGTCATGAGGGGAATAGAAGAAGAAAGACTTCTCAAACTGCAAGGAACCTCGTGCACAACATTTCTCATATATTTCTCATCATGAAGAAGGTACACTTCCATCAAGTTTATTATGGCATGCTAGATTTGGACATTTAAACTATGACAACCTCTGCTTATTGAAGAAAAATGGTGTTGTTGGTTTGCCTACAATTCCTAGGAAACATAAGCAATGTGATGCTTGCATTCTAGGAAAGCATAGCAAACAGTATTTTCATGATTCACATTCAAGAGCACATAAGAAGCTTGAACTCATTCATTCAGATTTATGTGGTCCAATGCCTTTTCCTTCTGTAAATGGAAATAAATATATCATGACATTTATTGATGATTACACCAGAATGTGTTGGGTTTATTTATTGAAGAACAAATCTGATGCCTTTCAAACATTCAAGAATTTTCATAAATCGATTAAAAATGATGCACAATCTCATATTGGGTCTATTCGCACTGATAATGGAAAAGAATATACATCAAATGAATTTGAAAACTATCTTCGCCAACATGGGATCAAACATCAAACAATTGTGCCTTATAATCCCCAACAGAATGGTGTAGCTGAAAGAATGAATAGAACAATCTTGAATATGGTACGATCCATGCTTTTCTTCAAAAATGTAAAGATAATGTTTTGGGCTGATGCTGTTCTATGTGCTGCATATATAAAGAATAGATGTCCATCTAATGCTATAAGAAACAAGACTCCTTATGAATTGTGGTATGGACATGTTCCTTTGGTAAAACATCTCAGGATCTTTGGTTCCACCTATTATGCTTTGATACCAAAGGTACATAGAAACAAACTTGGTGCTAGGAGTCGTAAGTGTATCTTCCTGGGGTATTCGAACACCTCCAAAGCATACCGCCTCTATGATGAAGTAAATAAAAGGTTTGTTGTATCTAGAGATGTAATTTTTCTTGAATCATCCAAATCTGACAATGTTGTTGAGCGGCAACTTGATCGCTTGGATAGATTCACAAAAACAAAATCATTTCAAGAATTTGATAATCAGATTCCACACCTTGAAGGGGGGATTCCTATTCCAGATCAACATGTGGAATCTTCTTCTGAAGAACACTCTCCCCCGAATGAAACTCCAACAACGGATGATGCTTTAAGTGATGTAATTGATAGAATTGGGAGACTCAATCTTGATTCAGTCCCAACTCAATCAACAGAGCAGCCTGGACCATCTCAGAAAGGTCCCCCAAAGTGGCTGATGAAGACACTTGAAATTGTTCATCCTGATGAAATTGGAAAAACAAGAACCAGAAATTCAAACCGACAAAATGGAGGTGATGTAGATGACTCTAATTCACCTGTTGATATGGATGTTTCTTATGATTGTGAATTGAACTTGTCTACATATATTGAACCAACTTCCTTCAAAGAAGCTGCTTCTCATGATGAATGGAAAGAAGCGATGCAAAAGGAGTATGATGCCCTCATAAATAACGACACTTGGAAGCTGGTTGATCCTCCATTTGGAACCAAACCAATTGGTTGCAAGTGGTTCTACAAGAACAAGTACAAAGCTGACGGCTCACTTGACAAGCACAAAGCTAGGCTTGTGGCAAAAGGTTTTGCACAGAAGGAAGGGGTCAATTATGAGGAAACTTTTTCCCCCATAGCAAAATGGGCCACCATCCGGACACTCTTTGCACTAGCAGCTCAGAACGGTTGGAAAGTCCATCAAATGGATGTAAAAATTGCCTTCTTGAATGGAGATCTAAAAGAGAATGTTTTTATGTCCCAACCTGAAGGATTTGCTGTGAAAGGACATGAACATAAAGTATGCAAACTTGTGAAGTCCTTGTATGGCCTCAAACAAGCATCGCGAGCCTGGTATGAAAAACTAACTGAGCATCTTCTGAAACTCAACTTCAATCATTTTGATCTTGATGATGCAACTTTATTTGTCAAGAAAGTTGGCAAAACAGTTGTATATCTTGTGGTATATGTAGATGATCTTTTAATGACAGGGAACAATGAAAGCTACATTGCATCCATAAAGAAGGAATTGGGGAAATGTTTTGAAATGACTGATTTGAGCTATGTTCAATACTATCTTGGCATTGAAGTAACCCAACATCCAAAATCCATATTTCTTTCTCAAAAGAAATACATTGTAGATTTGTTAAACAGATTTGGCATGACAGAGTGCAATCCTCTTTCTACTCCAATGGAACAAAACTTAAAGCTCACATCTATTGAAGGAAAGGAATTTGAGGATGCAACAAAGTATAGATAGGTTGTAGGAAGTCTCATCTACCTCACTACTACCAGACCAGACATTTCATTTGCTGTTGGAATCCTCTCCAGGTTTATGCAAAAGCCTTGTGAGGGACATTGCTCTGCTGCAAAAAGAGTTCTAAGGTACTTGAAGGGAACTCAAGACCTTGGAACCAAGTATACACAGGTGGACGACTTCATCTTGATTGGATAATCTGATTCAGACTTCGATGGAGACAAAGAAATTGGGGTATCTACTTCAGGATATGCTATGAGTCTTGGATCAGGAGCTGTCTCCTGGAGATCACGCAAACAATCAGTTCCAGCAGATTCCACAACAGAAGCAGAATACGTGGCAGCAGCTGAAGCAACGAAAGAAATTGTGTGGCTCAGGAAAATTATTGAAGATTTGCAGGTAAAACAAGTACAATCAACTCCACTCATGATTGACAACACCTCTGCAATAAAGTTGGCCAAGAACCCAAAGTTCCATGATCGTACAAAGCACATCAATACTAATTATCATCTGATCCGACATCATGTTGAGGCCAAAACAATCCATCTCCGTCATTGTTCCACAAATGAGCAAATTGTAGACATCTTCACCAAAGCGCATGGAAGAGAAAAGCTTGAAAGATTAAGAACGATGCTTGGACTCACCAACATCCCTTTAGATTAAGGGGGGGAATGTTGACACCTAATCCTCTGCGATTGGGTGAATTTGTGAAAATAGTTAAATTAGGAATGTGAACAGTCATCAGAAGATGAACTGAGCAGTCACATCATTTGTATATAACAATAGCTACCTAATGAAATAAATCGTATCAGTTTTCTGCCAAAGTGGAGTTACTCCTGGCTTGTCACATTCAAAATCCAGTTCTTCCCATGGTGGGAAGAAGATTGACAAATCGAAAGTGAGATTCTTTCATTGTCATGAGGTGGGACATTATGCTACGAATTTTCCACAAAAGAAATCCAAGAAGGGATCCTCGAAGGGATAAGATGGTGAGGCACTAGCCTCACAGTTCGAATTGGATTTCTCCCTCATTGTATGCATGGTTTCATTGATGGTGGGATGTTTTTGGTACCTGGATAGTGGAGCTTCATTCCACATGACCGGCAACAAGAGTCTTTTCGATACCTTGGAGGAGAAGGATCTCTAGATGCGGATCGAGATGGGTGATGATGGAAAGTACCGTGTTTCAGGTGAAGGTACGGTTGTGTTTCAGAGGGAGCATGGAGCTCTTCTCACCCTTACTTATGTAAAGTATATACTAGGTCTAAAGAAGAATCTTGTGTCCGTTGCTATGCTAGAAGATAAAGGCTATGATGTAGTCTTTAGTAAAAGAAAGGTATTCTTGAGGCATATTGAACCAAGAGGATTGGGATTCGAGTAAAGAATCTCTACAAGCTAGAGGTAGATGACTATGCTGCATTGAGTTCCAAATTAGAGTTGGTGTAGAGCCAAGATGTTGGCAAGCTATGGAATAGAAGATTGGGCCACTTGCACCATGGAGCCTTGAAGATCATGCAGCAGATTTCTACCGAACTTCCCAAGGGAAAACTGGAGTAGACGGATACATGCAAAGGTTGTAGCTTGGGTAAGTAAGTGAAATATTCCTTTTAGGATCGAGATAGTAGAGTTGGAGCAATCTTGGAATGAGTTCACACAGATGTGTGTGGACCATTCTCTACAGCCTCCACCGCTAAACAAATGTACCATGTTATTTTTATTGATGATTTTTCTCGTAGATGTTGGATCTACTTTATGCAGAAGAAGGATCAGACCTTCTTAAGGTTTTGTGAGTTCAAAGCCTTGGCAGAGAAAAGAATCTGGAAAGAAAATAAGGGCCTTACATAGTGATAATGGTGAAGAGTATGTCTCCCAACAGTTTAAGGACTTCTGCGTAGTAGAAGGAATTAAATGGGAGTTGATGGCAACCCATAATCCACAATAGAATGGGATGGTTGAAAGGAAGAATAGATTGATTGTGGGAGAAGCTAGAGCGATGTTGCATGACCAAAGCCTACCACTTCATTTGTGGGCTAAGGCATGCAATACAACAATATACTTGCAGAACAGAAGCCCGCGACGTATACTAGGAATGAAGACACCAATGGAAGCCTTTTCTGGTAAGAAACCAGATGTGAGTCAGTTCAAGATCTTTGGATCATTGGTTTATTGCCATGTGACCAAAGATGTCTGGAACAAGCTCGATCCAACAGTTGAGTTAGGGATACTTGTGGGGTACACTGATACACCCCACAACTATCGGGTGTTCCTGCCTACCAGTCAGAGGATGGTGGTATGCAGAGATCTGAAGTTCGACAAGCAGAAAGCCATGCGAGTATCACTTGAGTGGGAGATCAAGTTGCATGCAGAGGAGGAACTTCTAGTTCGTAAGGAGGAGGAGCCTGAGATTGATGCGGAGCAGACGCATGCAGAGGATCCGAGAGTGGAGACATCCACTCATGTTGAGTCTTCTAGAGATGGGTAGAAACACTCAAGGGAAGATAACAGGTTGATGCTGGATGCGCGAGAGAATGTGGGACATCCATCTTCTGAGCACAGAAAGAGGAGGTCACCCAAGCAGTACACTGGTTACATGGCCCTAGTTGGGTAGTGTGTAGAGTTTAAACCTTCTTCATTCAAGGAAGCAGTGTAGCAACCAGTCTGGGTTGATGAAATGGTGGAGGAGTATGACTCCATCGTACAGAACTATGTTAAGGATGCTGTCCCAAGACCTCAAGACAAGTCAATGGTGAGTTCCTGATGGCTTTACAAGGTAAAGCAGGCAGCTGAGGGTAGTGTTGAGAAACATAAGGCAAGGTTTGTTTCCCAATGGTTTCTCACGGGTTGAGGGGATCAACTACGATGAGACTTTTTCTCCTGTAGCAAGGTACTCATCTATCAGATCGATGTTGTCACTATCAGCTTAGATGGGTTGGAAGATCCATCAGATGGATGTGAAGACTGCGTTACTCAATGGGAAGATTGAGGAAGAGGTGTAAATTGAGTAGCTAGAAGGTTTTGAGATCTTCGATCATGAGTCGCATGTGTGCCCACTCAAGAGGGCTTTGCATAGGGTGAAGCAATCACGTCGTGCTTGGTACACTAGGATCGACATCTATTTCACCATGTTGGGCTTCACCAAGAGTGAAGTAGATGTGAACCTTTACCACATCATGGTAGAAGGTAAGCCATTGATCGTTGTTCTTTATGTTGATGATCTTATTTTGACAGGTGATGTTCAGTTGATCAAGTCTTGCAAGGAGGACCTTGCAAGAGAGTTTGAGATGAAAGATATGGGTCTTATGCACTACTTTTTAGGCATGGAAGTGTGGTAGAAGGATGGGGAAGTGTTTGTGTCTCAAGGCAAGTATTCCAATGAGATACTCAAGTAGTTCCACATGGAGAAGTGCAAGCCCATGTAGACTCCTCTAGCTGGTAACTGGAGGAAGGAGAATGCTACTTAAGGTGAGGTAGTAGCTGCTACTATTTATTGGAAACTTGTGGTTTCATTGATGTATCTAGTGAACACACGACCAAATATATGCTTTGCGGTGAACTAGCTGAGTCAAGCTATGGTTTAGCCTACCAAGCTATTTTGGAAGGCAGTGAAGTATGTGCTAAGATACCCTGGAGGCACATCTCTGTATGGATTATGCTACAGATGGACAGAGGGAGTGAAGCTTCAGGGCTTCACAGATGCAAATTAGGCAGGAAGTCCATCAGACCGAAAGAGAACTTTAGGAGGAATCTTCAACCTTGGTTCAGCTACAGTTTCTTGGTACAAAAGGAAATAGAGGTCAGTTGCACTTAGCTCAGTAGAGGCTGAATACATGGCTGCCAGTCAGGTAGCATGTGAGGCCATTTGGATGCAGAAGATTCTAGTTGGATTGTTTGGTCAGAGGATGGATCCAACTATGATCTACTGTGATAATCAGAGTTGTATCAAACTTTTTTAGAATCCAGTATTTCATGACAGAATCAAGTGCATTGATTTTTGGTACCATAATCTTCGAGATTGTGTGGTGAATAGGATCATGTTGTTGCTACATGTTTCGACTGAGGAACAGGATGCAGATATTTTGACAAAGGCATTGTCAAAATGCAAGTTCAAGTTCCACAGAGATAGGATTGGGGTGACTAATAATCCCTTTCTTGGTGAGAGGGAGTGTTGAAAATAGAAACAATAATTGCTAAAAATAGAATTGCTATAAATAACATTTCTGGATACATTCCAATTTTAGTTAGTCCCTTAACTAAAATTGAGAATTAAAATCCGAATTTGATCTTAGCAGCTGTTTGTAAAATAAATAATTAATTCATATTGAGTTAATTAGTTGTAGAAAATCAAACATGAAGTCTATGTGAAGACATGCAACAGTTTCTCCTTTGATTGAGGAAGTTATCCCTTGATTAAGGAGATCAGGATTACTTGTACTTTGAGTTGTAATTAGTTAGCTCAGTTATCTGAGTTAAGTCTAGTTAGATTAGTTCCAATAGTTTGTGGAACTAATTGTGAGTTCAGTTAGTTAATGCATTCATGCATGTAACTATTGCACTTCAGATAACTGAATATTCTCTCATAAATAACTCATGCATGTCAGTTCAGTCAGAGACCCAGTTGAGATCAGATGATGGGACAATGTACTATCAGTTGTTGGAATATTCCATTGAGGATATCTCTTGCATGCAGAAGGAACTCATTCCTTGGATATTGTGCAATTACATTTGAGTTTGATGAGTTGTCTAAGAGGTAAATTCAAACAAGTGATAGCATTGGACCCTAGCAGAAACTACGCAAGGAAATAGGAGGCTTGGAGGACTGGAGGAAGGCATATGTTGTGTCTATTCAATTTATGAGCAGCTTTGTAGGATTGTACTGAGAGTTGGATAGCTTGTAAGCTAAAGATTTGTGTAATCCAGACATATTTGCACTTGTATGTTATTATAGAGATCGGGGTTTTTATCTGAGGCTTTCCCCAGAATATTCTTATGTGTTCATGTGTGATTTCTTTCTCATACTCTATTATATGTGTTCTATTTGATCTTGCTCATAATCGATTAAGCTTCTACAATTTTGTTGTAGAAGTAGATCAAGTATTTTGCCTTAGTATATTGCATAATCTATTGATTTACAGTGAGAAATTCTACATGGTATCGGAGCAAAGGTGATCAAAGGAGAGAAATGTATATAAAGAAGGGAGAAGTTTGAAGTTTGAAGTTCCTGATTATAGAATTCGAATTCTTATCACATCTCAAATTTCACCAATGATGTTCAACGGTTTGAGACTCGAGTATGCCCTTGATGGCAGCTCAAATTATATAACCTGGAAGGATCGCATGGAAGCAGTATTAGAGGACAATTGTTTGAAGAACTTTATTGATCAAGAAGTCCCCAAGCCAGCAATAGCTAATGTTACAGAAATGGCAGAATGGAAGAAATGTGTGGCTAGAGCAAGGAGAATCTTCTGGAAGGTGTTCGAGACCACATAGTCTCGAGTCTCCATGGGAAGGAGACACTATTTTTAATGTGGAAAACATTGAAAGATCTATATCAGAATAGCAACGATTAGAGGAAGCTAGCAATGAAAGACAAGCTTCAAAAAATCAAGTGTGAAAAGGGTGACATGATCTCTACATATCTGAATAAGCTCACCACCTGCAGGGATGATCTTGGCAAGTGTAGGGATCATGACAGCCAATGATGACATGGTGAGTCTTACTCCCTTGGTCTTCCTAAGAGCTAACATAGCTATCAAGACTCAGTAAATGGAAGAGAGAAACTATCAAATTGGGAACGACTTTAGTCAGATCTGATGCAAGGGGAGATAAGAAGAAGCACCAGAGATGGATCTTCATCAAAGCAAGATGATGAAGAAAATCTAGCCTTAGTGAGTAAGGCAAGGAAAGGGAAAGGGAGGGCATCCCATTCCAAATCCAGTTCTTCCCATGGTGGGAAGAAGATTGACAAATCGAAAGTGAGATGCTTTCATTGTCATGATGTGGGCCATTATGCTATGAATTGTCCACTAAAGAAATTCAAGAAGGGATCAGATGGTGAGGCACTGGCCTCACAATTCAAATTAGATTTCTCCCTCATCACATGCATGGTTTCATCGATGGTGGGATGTGTTTGGTACCTGGATAGTGGAGCTTCATTCCACATGATCGGTAACAACAATCTTTTTTTTACCTTGGAGGAGAAGGATCTCCAGATACAGATCAAGATGGGTGATGATGGAAAGTACTGTGTTTCAGGTGAAGGCACGGTTGTGTTTTAGAGGGACAATGGAGCTCCTCTCACCATAACTAATGTAAAGTATGTACCAAGTCTGAAGAAGAATCTTGTGTCCATCGCTATGCTGGAAGACAAAGGAGATGATGTAGTCTTTAGTAAAGGAAAGGTATTCTTGGGGCATATTAGCACTGGAAAGAGTAAGAGGATTTGGATTCGAGTAAACAATCTCTACAAGCTGGAGGTAGACAACTGTGATACATTGAGTTCCAAAGCAGAGTTGGTGCAGAGCCAAGATGTTGGCGAGCTATGGCATAGAAGATTGGGCCACTTGCACCAGGGGGCCTTGAAGATCATGCAACAGATTTCTACCAGAATTTTCAAGGGAAAATTAGAGCAGACGGATACATGCAAAGGTTGTACCTTGGGTAAGTATGTGAAATCTTCAGGATCGAGACAGTAGGGTTGGAGCAATCCTGGAGCGAGTTCACACAGATGTGTGTGGACCATTCTCTACAGCCTCCACCACTAAAAAAAGGTAATATGTTATTTTTATTGATGATTTTTCTCGTAGATGTTGGATCTACTTTATGCAAAAGAAGGATCAGACCTTCCCAAGGTTTTGTGAGTTCAAAGCCTTGGCAGAGAAAGAATCTGGAAATAAAATAAGGGTCAAGTTGCGTAGTGAAAATGGTGGAGAGTATGTCTCCCAATAGTTTAAGGACTTCTTTATAGCAGAAGGAATTAGATGGGAGTTGATGGCACCCCGTAACCCACAACAGAATAGGGTGGCCGAAAGGAAGAATAAATCGGTTGTGGGATCAGCTCAAGCAATGTTGCATGACCAAAGCCTACCACTTCATTTGTGGGATGAGGCATGCAATACAGCAGTATACTTGCAGAACAGAAGCCCGCACCGTACACTAGGAATGAAGACACCAATGGAAGCCTTTTCTAGGAAGAGACCAGATGTGAGTCACTTCAAGATCTTTGGATCATCGGTTTATTTCCATGTGACCAAAGATGCCTGGAAGAAGCTAGATCCAATAGTTGAGTTGGGGATAATTGTGGGGTACAATGATACACCCCACAACTCTCAGGTGTTCCTACCTACCAATCAGAGGACAATGGTACGTAGAGATCTAAATTTCGATGAGAAGAAAGCCATGCGGATATCACTTGAGAGGGAGCTAAAGTTGCATGCAGAGGAGGAACTTTCAGTTCCTAAGGAGGAGGAGCCTCAGACTGATGTGGAGCAGCTGCATGCAAAGGATCCAGGAGTGGAGACATCCAGTCATGATGAGTCTTCCATAGATGGGTGGAAACTCTCAAGGGAAGCTAATAGGTTGATGCTTGATGTGTGAGAGAATGTGGGACAACCATATTCTAAGCATGGATAGAGGAGGTCACCCGAGTGGTACATCGGTTACATGGCCCTGATTGGGGAGTGTGTAGAGTCTGAAACTTCTTCATTCGAGGAAGTAGTGCGACAACCAATCTGGGTTGATGCAATGGTGGAGGAGTACGATTCCATTGTTCAGAACTATGTTTGGGATGCTGTCCCAAGACCTCAAGACAAGTCAGTGGTAAGTTCCCAATGGCTTTATAAGGTAAAGCAAGCAGCTGATGGCAGTGTTGAGAAGCATAAGGCAAGGTTTGTTGGCTAATGGTTTCTCATAGGTCGAGGGGATCACCTACAATGAGACTTTTATTTTTGTAGCAAGGTACTCGTTTATTAGATTGATGTTGGCACTATCAGCTTAGATGGGTTGGAAGATCCATCAGATGGATGTGAAGATTGAATTTCTCAATGGGAATATTGAGGAAGAGGTGTACATTAAGCAGCTAGAAGGTTTTGAGACCTTCGATCGTGAGTTGCATTTGTGCCGACTCAAGACAGCTTTGTACGGGCTAAAGCAAGCACCTCGTCCTTGGTACACCGGGATCGAGAGCTATTTCACCGGGTTGGGCTTCACTAAGAGTGAAGCAAATGCGAACCTTTACCACATCATGGTAGAAGGTAAGCCATTGGTATTTGTTCTTTATGTTGATGATCTGATTTTGACAGGTGATGATCAGTTGATCAAGTATTGCAAGGAGGATCTTGCAAGAGAGTTCAAGATGAAAGACATGGGTCTTATCCACTACTTTCTAGGCATGGAAGTGTGGCAGAAGGATGGGGAAGTGTTTGTGTCTCAAGGCAAGTATTTCAATGAGATACTTAGGTGGTTCCACATGGAGAAGTGCAAGCCCATGCAGACTCCTCTTGCTGGTAACTAGAGGAAGGAGGATGCTACTTCAGGTGAGGTAGTAGCTTCTACTGTTTATCGGTAGCTTGTGGGTTCATTGATATATCTAGTGAACACATGACCAAATATATGCTTTGCAGTGAACCAGCTGAGTCAAGGTATGGTTCAGCCTACCAAGCTGTTTTGGAAGGCAATGAAACTTCCCTTGGGGGATCCCGTGTCTAATAGGCCCCCAACACAAACATCATGACTCACCTTCAAGTCACTCTGTCGGTGTGGATATCTTTGCAAGAAGACCTCCCAATTCTGCCTGGATTGCTGCAAGATTGGCAGCGCACTAAGCGGTTGCCTGTTGTACCTCCTCGACATGTTGTTCAAAGACCGTTGTAGTTGAATTTCTTCCCTGAACTTCTTCCTGTGTTGCCTGCAGTTGCGTGAAATTTGCTTCAATGGAGGCTATAATGATGTATGCCTCATCTATCCATGATTGCAAGCATGCCCTCAAAATGACTTCCTTATGTCGAGCAACATCTACCTATTCCTTGAGTGCTTTCACTTGCTCCATCCTTGTGAGCCTCTGTGTAAGGGCAACCATTTGAGTGGTACCTTTTAGTTCATCATATTTCTACTATAGCTCACACGCCTCTGTCTCTAGGAATTGTATGTTTGGGTCCTCCTACAGAGTAGTGAGAACCTTGAACAACTGCTCAAACAACTTTATGCAGTCTGTCACTGCATTATTGACTTCCGCTACTGTTGTTGTAATCACACTAGCATGCTGTTCCTTAACCTCTGGTGGAGTTGAAGGTTGTGCCTTGAATTCTAGTTCAGCTATCTAAAGGTTTATTTTGAGCTAAACCCTGGCCATCTCTTCTTTTGCCTTGTGCACCCGTGCTGCTAGTTTCTGGACACGCGCCTCCACTAGTTCTTCTGCTTGGATGACCAACTCCTAGACCATCTGGTAGGCTTCCTTGACCACTTGTACTAGCTGTATATTTTGGGCCACTACCTCGTCGCACTGCAAGCTCAACTGTTTGATGTTGATGCACTGCTCACTCATTACTTAGAGCACGTGACCCTCCTTGGCTCGTAGTTCTGCAGTAACTCCATCCTGTAAAAGATAGAGCATCTCCTGAGAGAGTGCAACCATATTTATCCCAATTCCCTTTAGACCACTTACCATAGGCCCGTCGGCCTCATTTTCTATAACTAGTGCTCCCTCTGGTAGCACTATTGTGTTAGTCATCTGGGCGCACAAAATTTCCTCGATCGTGGTCATGCCTAGTGTGAGGAGGCTGGTTGACACATTACTAGACTATGGAGTTCACACATGCAACTCCTGTATCTGTGCTTGGAGAGCCCCCAACACCATCTAGTGTTCCTCCACAAACTGCTGGAGGGCCTCTGCGGTGACATCCCTCACCATCTCCCCAATGTCATGCAAATCCCCCTTAGTGAGGGCGATCGGGTCGCATGAAGTATTTGAAGCCTTCAACTTCTTCTGTAGCCCTACCTACTCTCTTGGGCACGGTCATTTCTACTGGGTATGGGCGAAGATGGAGGTGGTACAGGTGAAGATGGAGGTGGTATGGGAGAAGATGGAGGTGATGGCAGTGAAGCTAGTGGTTGTATGGGTGGGGGTGGTATTTGCGGAATTCTTCGCCTTATCAAATGGATCACACTTCGTGGCGAGACCTTTGCGAGCTCTTCATTGTACCCTCATGGAGGTGAAATCAAGTGGCTATTTTATGGTCCCTTAGTTCCTTCGTTCCTGTAAGCTTTTCCACTTTGAATAGCCCTAAACATTAAGGTAACTACATAACCCTCTTTTTGCACAATAACATTTTAATCCAAGTATTGAGAGACTTTACGTACTTACCTCGCGGTCCTTTGAGAAAGCGTCACTCTGCCTCGCTGTAGCTGATTGAGGTGTCGACTGCGAACTCAATAATGAATCCTTCTATAATCTGATCGAGCCAATGATCAACGATGCTCGCGATCTTATCCTTTGATGCTTCCAATCTTCACACTAACTTTGGGTCCACACAACAGGACCATCAAGTTTCCACCTTCCCTGGCTATCTGCTAGCTTTGCAATCCACTCGTATAACTCAGTAGGGAAGGATGCGAAGAATATTTCATGGATCTCTGTGTATAGGTTGTAGTCCAACAACTCTTCTTTTGATAGTCACTGATTCCTATTCTCCTACACTTTGAACTCGTGAATTCTTTTGTCCAACCAATCTTTAATTTCTTTCTTAGTTGGATTCCAATGATACAACATCAGACATCTTTATGCATATTCTGGTCCCGGCAATGAAACCATTTGTTGGCTTGAGGGGGCCTGACCCAGGTTCAGAGTTATTTAGCCAAAAAAATCCCTACACTGTTGGCCCTTTTGGCATCAACCCATGGAGCGCGGTCTGAAGTCTCACCCGAAGCAGTATGGGGGGATGCTGGAACCAAGTTTCTACACCCTTGAGATGTTTGAGGTGTCGACTTAGTTCAACTATGCCTACCTTCGTGCAGGTCACTTTGTGCTATGTTCTAACCTTCAATACCTTCACAATCTATTATAATAATCTTTCGCACAGCCCTAACTAGGGGTTGATATGCTTTTTGCCTGCCACCTATACTAATTCCCTGAATTACACCCATAGGATATAGAAGATTCCACAACTGTCAAGTTACGTGAAAACATGGTAGAGGAGGATGATATATCACCCACAAGGAGTCCTAGGGCCAGTGGTAAACTATCTATAGAGGAGAATGAGTTTGATTAGCTTCTCCATTTACAACTAGAGAGTCCTAGGGCACCCATGCCTTCTAGTGTACGTACCCCTCTAGAGGCTTAGGGATAAAGATCACTGAGATAGAGAGTAGTTAACATTCTCGCTCCTTCACCAACACTGCCTAACCCCAAAGACAACCATTCTAGGTTTCCTTAGGGTTACCAAGCACTTATTAGTTAAACAAATGTAGAGGCAGGCATTACGTTAAGGGCTAGGACCTTATTGTGATGACCTATAGTTACTTTTACATGTCAGAGGCCATGCACATGGAGAGGCTTACAATTGTGTGCAAGTATATTACAAATATTTTTTCCTCTTGGGAACTCACCTAGCATATATTCTTGACATATTTTGGAGAGATGGGACTTATACTAGAGGATGTACACCATCTCAAAGAGCTCCCCATTTAGCGTAGAGAGATTGACATAAAAAAGACCAAGACCACTTATAGGGAGATCGGATGATTATACCAGAACATGATGGGAAGTAGATAGATGCAATTGGAGGATGCTTAGAGGAGCAAGAGTGGTCTACTTTTATTTTACTATGTAAATGAGCCAGTCCTATACTTAGAGTTCTTGCTACAATTGTTTGCATATGCATTGGTTTACACTAGAGGAATATGATGGATTTTACTATTTTGAAACAAATTCATTAGTAGCCATGTATATATGCAATGGAATAGTTATTTCTTTACATGTTATATCAAGGGCTAGATATGTATGAAAAGTATGGGAAAATTCATTATCACATTCTAGTGGGAGTGCTTTGCCTAGTGGAAGCAATCTAGAGACCCTAACGTTCATGGGTATCTTATTTTATAGTAATATGACAATGTACTACAAGAGGTGGTGATTGGCCCCATATTGAGAATTATCACTATAAGGACATCATATGGAAAGGTGTTTATCAAACTTTGGGGGGAGTGCCGAAATTGATTAGTAGCTTGAGTTATCCATACTATCTATGGTAGAGATTAGGTAGATAAGCTACTACATCTATAGCTAAATTTCCATTATAGTAGGGTGTTAGGCCTTCCACAATCTCTAATCCTAGAGATCATATAGAATTTCATCTATACTACTTGGTATGTCCAATATTAGGTGGGTAGTTGTATATACAATATGTTTATATTATACTATGAAAACTTACTAGTTACTAAAATGTTAAGTAAGAGAGTACCATATTATAGAGGTGCTCAAAGGTCTCCAAAAATAATAAATGAAGAAAGCTTTAATATGTTAAATATAGCAGACCATGATTAGAGAAATCTATTATGACTTTAAGAGTCAAACATATACATGGAGTTAGGACATTCCAGTGGCCAAATTTATGGGTATATATATATTAGCTAAAACAATTGTAGTATTTAGATATATAATGTTGAAGCTTACAATTAGCTATTTGTAAATATATCTTAAAATAACATCCATTGGTTAGTTGTATATACAATATGTTTATATTATCTAGAAACTTAAGTTATAAAATGTTAAGATAAGATACCACATTATATGTCAAAGCAAAAATAACATGGAAATTTATATGAAATATCAAATCATATCATTTGGAAGAGTACAAACATATATGAGTTTAGAATTCCATTCCATAGAGAACTAAAATAACATGTGAATCATGTGCAAGTTAATGTGTAGATGACCTATTATATTTAGCTAACATGGAGGTCACATTTCAAATTTATGAAAGTGATATATTGGTTTAGAATGCCATGCCATAAAACTACTACCCATGAACCTTGATGGGGTTAAAATTCTAAATGTGGCTGAACAATTAGGAGGTGTTACATCTGTTACAGGTGTTATCTATAGTTAAAAGTTGTGGCAGGTCATCATTGTGGAGAGAACGTATGTTACCAGTTGGGTTTTCAAATTTAAATAAACAATTATGTGGAAAGGTTGGTTGTGGTACAAGGTTGGTACGATTGAAGGAGAGGTCCACTCCTTGTCCTCCAGGTATTACAAGTTGGTGAGACTTTTGTTTGCTCTTGGTTTCTTAGAGTGGTATGCTATTGTTTATTAGGAGTTTTTTCATTCTTTACATTTTTATGGGGTAGAATGGCAACAATAGGGAGTAAACCAAGAGTTCTCGCAAAATGAAAAGTAATACGTCAAATTGTCCAGAGTTTATCATAAGTAACTTTGAAAGCTTCTTTTGGGCTAGGATGAGAAGTTTCCTCTTTCTCAAGAGAATGAGTTGGAGTGGAAATGGGAACATTATTGCCTTACACAAATTTTTTCTTATTAAGATGTCGTGAGCTATCAACCATAAAATGATGGTTTCTCTCCTTCTAGTGCGAGAATGTTGATGGTGCTGGAAGCCACCAACATGCAAAGGGGTCTCCCTGACATGATGTCCCAATTAGACTTTGCACCATTCAACATAGGAGTCCTTCTAGTAGTAAGGCCCAATTGCCATATTTCTTAGAGATTTGTCTTGGCTACAGTGGTTAGCACAAGAGAGTAATGTACGTTTACTTTTGAATACACAAGTGAGTATGCCTTATGGAATGTGTAGTTCTACAATGTATCAAGGTTCTTTCACTGGACAGAAATGAAAGTGAGCCTTTAAGAGAAGAGTAATCGTACTAATCTAATAAAGGAACATGACCATATATGTGAAAGAATCGTTAATCAATTAGCAAAGTATTTCACATAGAAGTAATGATCATTAAAACAAGTACAACATACATCCAATAAGATAAGCACAAAAGCTAACAAAATAGTTCAATTTCTTTAGTACAGGTGAAAACATCATATATTGCAAACAATCAAAGAATAGTCTTACAACATTTATGAAATATGCATGAAATTGTGGTGGCTCAATGAGCTTCACATATTAGGTGAAAGTTCCAATATACATCAGTACAATGAACACCACTACATCTAATAGTGGAGCGTTAGAGCTACGAGTTTCTCTCTAAAAGAACTATCTTCCTCTCTAATGCCTGTTTGGAGAAGCCAAGGTGAAAACCCATTTCTTGAGCTATGAGGGTGTATATATAACAAATGAGGTGAATCTTCACCTTCCCTATGACTCATATAACTCCTATCATGACTCTTGACTTCCATATCACCTTTTGAATTATACATGACTTTTCTCATTCTATAGGTGACCCTTGGACATCCACTTTACCTTAAAATATCTCATATTATTGAAAATTATCTAATTAAATCCATATATTTTGTGGCACATAATGGCTCATATGACTCCTCGAAGTGACACTTTGACAAGACATGAATTGACACTAATGACATTGACTTGTTGATGATGTGGAAAATATGAAGCCATTCTTCTCTTATTGCTATGTTTGTGTCTTATTGAAATACGTTGCATGGTGTTTCTCTTTCTCCTTCAATAGGCTTGAAATTAGTGAGTCTTTTATTATCTTAATCTTCCAGGTTCCGCCACAATCTAGTTTCCCTTCTTATTTTTTGTTTAATGATCATCATGTCTTCATAGCTCCCCAAGTGTCTTCTAGTGTAGTGTCCTTCTCCTCCTCCTCAGTCATCACCTTGTCATGTGAAGATGTAGTACCTACAACCAGAAATCACTCACGATAAGGCACACCCTCGCAAAAATTCCTAGTCTAACATACTTCATGAAAATAATTGATTGAACTAGAACGAGGTATTGTACTAGGAATAAGGCTTAGGGATTGCATAGTGCGTAGATCTAGATGCCAAGAGTTTTTGAGGCTTGTGATTGTGCAATTTGCAACATTCAAGTCCTGGGAAAGAAAACTGCATTGTTGAGGGTCACAGTGAGGCAGGCTTGCCCATTGTGACTGCAAAATATGAAATTTAGGAGAGAGATAGATATAGGATTACATAGTTGCATAGCTCAAGGAGCCAGGGAGGTAGAATATAAATGGGGATTGTAAAATTCGCAGAAGGAGACTAAAAGGGAGACATAATTGAGCAGTTCTAGGGTCAAGAGGGCAAGAATGAACACTGGGGTTATGAAATGTGCAATCCTTAGAGGTAGGAATTGCGCATTGCACAGTTCCAAAAAGTAAGGGTGCATGCTTGAGGCTTTCCACTATGTAATTTGTAGTTGAGGGAAGAGTGAGCTCAGGTTAGTCGAGCATGAAAATTTCTTGAATTTGACTAAGTGTGGGATCAACAAGGAAAAGATGAAACCAAGGTAGGACTTGAACATGATCACACACTTAAAACCCTCGACAATATAACATAGAACACTTAGCATTCAAAACAACATGAAATTCTTAATGCAACAATAGAACAACACTTTCCTCGAAGTGTGACACTTAGGATACACTTTGCGATGACAGCGAAGACACTAGTATCAATGTGCACAAAAATTTGGCAGTGAGTCAATTCCATGCCTCTATGATATATAGGACCCATTCATACCAACGTTTCCTCTTGAAATAGAGCATAGTATTTCTTCTGAAATGTGTGGCATTTCACATGCCACAAGAAGACACTTAGGTTTTCTTTCGAAAGGGACTAGAAAACATAGAGCATTCACATCAGATGATCCTTACCACTAGAAACAAAAACTTGAAAAGTTAGAGTAGGCTTTGAAATTTGGATGTAGGCAAAAATTTTGGAGGGTGTCATCGTAGCGACAACAGGTGCCTCCAAAGGAAATCCTAGACATGCATTATATAAAAGAATTTTCCATGACTGAGAAGGTCCAACCCTAGTGTTGTAAACTAGAAAGTATGGAATTACAAGTAATAATGTGGTGGAGTTTCTCAATTTGGAGAGAGGTCTAGGTCTAGTGATCAATGAAGGGACTCTCAATTATAGATTGATGGAGATTCCTAGCTGGTTATCTCAACTGCCAGGAAAGTAATCAATGGGACCCCTATAGAGAAATTATCCAAGAGTTGGAAACTAGAATACATTACCTATGATATTCAAAATATGCTTCAATCCATCCCCTATGCCATTGTCTCACACTCTCGTTGAACTAGAAACAAAGTGCCTATCTTCTTGGCTAATTTGAGATGCTAGGATCAAAAAATCAAGTTAGAAGTGGCATGGTATGACAAGTAATTGCCCCACTACAAGGAACAACTCCAAATCATCTTAGATGTAGATAAAATATCCCTAAACGGGGTGTTGGAAGTCAAGACATTAGAGGCCCGGGGGGGGATCTTGCCAACCCCACCTTCCATCATATTTAAAGGAGGAGGGGCAGTCGGGTGGCATGACCACCCTAGTCGATGCAACACACATGACCAAAAAATTTAGCAGAGTTCATCCTTAGGAAAAACATAAATCTATTTGATTTCTTTGGGATGAGAAACCTTGTCTCTAGATTCCCTGTTGTTCCTAGACCTCACCTCTATCATAGGTGGGATAATTCCTTTGGGAGAATTTTGAAGAGAAAACAAAGGGTTGTGGCATGTTTTGTGGGTTATCCTCTCACTTGGGTGATAAAAATTTTCTAAGGACATGGATTGAAATGAAATGGTTTTTCTAGTGACTTTGATTTTAGGATTAAGGCTCTTCAACCTACACATTGGTCACTGTATAATTAAAAGGGGGAAAGTCAAAGATATTTAGTGGATGCAACTCTTGGGGCATTGATGACAACAAAGGATATTATCACTATAGGAGCAATAGGTGCAAACACACTACTAATTGTCACAACTACACAAGGTTTGGTGTGGAAGATCAATTGAGAATTGATAATTATTTGTACTTCCAACTCCTTTGGTTTTGTTGATTCCTTCTTTGGTTATGAGTTTATTTGGTGGGAGTTAACCTGCAATTTTCCAAGTTCAATGGAGGTGGGTTGTGGATTGAATGTTTTTGATCCCTAATGGTTGTTGGACCTTATCATGATCATTTTATCTTCTCTCCCTTATCAATATTTTATTTTTGATAGTTTCCACAAACCTATGTGACATTCTGGGGTTCCTGGGCTTTTCTCCTATTTGGTCTCTTGTTTTCCAATCCCAGTGGTTTTTGCATACTGTGGCTGAGAACTCTATGTTGTCCATTGTTTTTCCAAGGAAGTATGCTTTGACAACAAATGCACTATAACCAATGGTGTGGGGCATGGTCCTTATGGAAATCAACATGCTCAAGACCAAGCCTAAGATGCCACAACTATTTTCCACTCTAATACTCCTCATCAAATTCAATAGGAAATCTGCTAGTTTGAAGCCTTGACCACTAGTGACCAACAAACGTATTATGATTCAGAAGTTCAAGTTGATGTAGACAGTTAGGTTCTTGACCGTAGACACATTAGGGGAAGATGGAGCCAATACTTAACTCCATTACCTTCATCAGTAGATGAAGAGATTCTTGAGCAGGGTTCTAAAGGAGAAACATGAGGTTGCAATGATATATTTTCTCTTTGAATGAAATCAAGTGAGTGCATTGTTAGCAAAGGTTCTCTCTTGTTATATTAGATGTTCAACTTTCTAACCTTAAAATCTCTCTACAATCTAAATTAAAACCCCCTCTACTAGTTAGAATAAGTGCTCACGACCCAAACCTAGTTACTTCATCCGGCTCTTCATGCCATGCTTCACCATTTGGCAATTAGTTTTTTACATTATGTAGAAGCTTCTCACCCTTAATTGTTGTTTTATATTATTTGAACTGTTATGAATGGTCAATAGATTTAGTTTCCCATGAAGCATATTAAGACTAAACATTATGTTAATTAACAATAATATTTTTATTAACGTATGAAATAATTTAAAAATATTGTATAATATATCTATATCTATATATATATATATATATATATATATATATATATATATAATTGGGTATAAATATATACTTTTACATTGTACCAGCCAGCCTGCTATGCACACATATATAGTGAAATGAAATTTTCTCCATATAGTTACTATTGGCTCTAAATTAATACACCCTTAACCCTGAAAAGTGATAATTGCTAACGTGATCATTTAAAAGAGAGCCAACACCAAATGAATGAAATGGAGTGACTTTATATAAAATGAAACAAATTATCTTATGATTTCATTATTGTTAATGTGAAAAACAAAACTTTGTTGCCAAGAGTTCTTCAGTAATCTTGCATGTCTTTGTCATTGGAAAACCTTACATAATCGTTCTCCAGATAAATCTCCCTAACATACCCCATGAGTTTTTCAATCATTTTGTATATCATTTTTGTTGTAAAATTCTACATGAATTCTCTCCGACAAACACCATGATTCTTCAACGATTTCCGATGTCTTTTCAATAGGAAAATCCTATATGATCGTTCCCTAGATAATTCTCACTGAGATACACCATGAGTTCTTCAATCATTTTATATCTTTTCGATTGGAAAATCCTACATGATCGTTCTCAAGATAGTTCTCCTTGACATACACCATGAATCTTTAGTCATTTACATGAACGTTCTGCAGATAATTCTCCATGACATACACCATGATTAGTTCTTCAGTTATCACTGTGAAAAACAAAACTCAAAGTGTGAATTATTTCTGAAATTCACAGTCTTAATTAAAAAATCAAACCTAATCTATCATGACCGCTTGATGATACTAGCGCTCATATTACAAAATATGAGGTAAAACCAAAGCATTGTACGTAACCGGTAACAAATGCAATTCGACATTTGCAATTGAAAATCAGTTGAAAATGCAAATTGAAAAATCAAGCTTATAATACAATGGGATTTTCTGCATATAGTTACTATTGGCTCTTGACTACATTAAGACAACGTAAGTGATTATTTTAAACGTGATAATTTAAAAAAGAGTTCTTCAATAATTTGTATGTCTTTCCCATTGAAAATTCCCACATGATCGTTCTCCAAGTAATTCACCCTAACATACACTATGAGTTTTATGTCATTTACTTTTTTTTTGTCTTTTCCATTGAAAATTCTTACATGATCGTTCTCCAGATAATTCTCCTCGAGATACATCATGTTAATTAAAGTGCAAGAAAACTCAAGCCGGGTATAGAAAGAAACAAAATATCTCATGATTCTATTTTTTTGTTAATGTGAAAAAAAAAACTCGAAGTGTGAATTCTCAATGACATTCACTGTGTTAATTAAAAAATCAAACTGAATCTATCATGACCACTGATGATACAAGTGCTCATATTATAAGATAAATGGCAAAACCAGAGCAATACACGTAACGGATAATAATAGCAAAAGAAAAAGAAAATGGATATGAAATGACTTACAAGACACAGTGAAAATGGAGGAAAGATGAAATGAAAGTGACAGACAAACAATGGATAATCGTCAACATATATGGGGTATACAAGAATAACAATTGCATATTCTATTCTGGCCGAGTGGGAGTAGGAGGCCATATTAAATCATTTTTTTTTTCACTTAGAGGAAAGCCGGTGAAGATCGAAACAAATGGAATGCACTTTCAACGGTAGGGATGAAATGGGTTTGTACTATGAGAGCCAACCAATAGCTTTAGAATTGATTCCATATCTAGGTCAAAATTTTGAAGTTAGATCAGGTCAAAATTCTAAAGGTAGGTGAGGGGTGGGGTATAAGTATGGCAAATGAATAAGTCACCTTCTCGCTTAGAGAAATTTCTTTCTTTTTCGCGTCCTTGTTGGGAAATCAATTTCATATTTCCTTAACAAATAAATGATGAACTACGTTTGGGCGTTGGCGTTTTAGGTCTGTGAAAATTACCATTTTGTTGAGTATAAGCTTTGTGTCAGTCTATTATAAATAGATATAGGAGGAATATATGACTTAATTTTAGCATCTTAGTCGGTCTCATTGGGCTGTCAACTGATTTATCTGACATATAACGTTAGAGGAAGTTCCTTTGATTTGCTCATGAATGGTGGATCAATGTAAGTATAAGATGTTTCCACCTCATATATCAAGAAACTGAAGTTTAAGGAAAAATTCAGCATGAATATAATTTATAACATAAAAACCTTGAGTGGGTCAAGAAACTCAAGAAACCCAACGCTAAGTTTAAGGAAAAATTCAGCATGAATATAATTTATAACATAAAAACACTGAGTGGATCAAGAAACCCAATGCTAAGGAAGATTTCGCTGTTAAATATAGCGCATAACGTAAAAGTTTTGTTTTGTAATCTTCGGCAACAATACTACGTTCAAGAGGGTTTTGGAAAACAGGAGCACAGAGAGTTTGTCAGGCTTCCCTTATGTAGCAGCCCTCTTCTACTGTCTTATGTACACATGATATGGATCACCGCTAATCAACAATGGATGGCATAATGTGGTTGTCATGGTTGTCAATGCCATCGGTATTCTGCTAGAGCTCTACCTCGTTTGCATCTTTCTCACTTTCGCTACACCAAAAATCAAAGTATTATGTCATCATATTTCCTTTGTGAATAGTATTATTTTTGAAATTCTCTACTTTGAATTAATGGCTTGTTTTCAATAGAATATGATTTTAGGCATTCGGCAGTGGAAACTATATGTATATATATATTCTGTTTGCAGAGAAATATGGAGATGGTGGTTGTTAATTTATTTCTGCTGTTTGGCACTATTGCCATATCTTCTTTGTGCGTTGTACATGATCGCAAGAACAACAAGGTCCTTATAGGAATTTCAGGAATGGTGGCCACTGTTCTTCTTGACATTTCTCCTATATCTGTAATTGTAAGTTGCTTTATTGTTTTAGTTTTTTGAAATTAAAAAAATTCCAGGTTAAATGGTTAATTTCACTTCTTTGATCATATTCTTGAAATTTGGAATCGGAATAAATTCAAATCAGATCTTAGATTAATAATATTGGTGTTGTGATGTTAATAAATTAATGATATTTATGTTGATGATGTTTATCATTAATATTTACATACACTGTTTGATTCAGGGATTGGTAATTCAGAACAGGAGCATGGAATTCATGCCCAACTTCTATTTCTCGTTGTTCGCATTCCTCTCAAGTGTGCTGTGGATTGTGTATGGTGTTATCAACAGAGATATTGCCATCATGGTAATATAATTGTAATAATAAATGGATCTTATAGCTTCTTGCAAGAATTATAGTGTCAATATTATATATGACCCATAGCTATCGATAAACACAGTTAAAAGCCCAAGACGTATTAAATTCTTTATCTTCACGTTCTTCATATTTTGCAGGCACCGAACTTTCTTGGAGTGGCATTGGGGTTTTATCAGGTGGTTCTATATTGCGTTTATAGTCCAAAAAATGTTCGAAATAATCATGAGTTAAAGGAGGTAATTAGTTGTTGTTGAGTCAATTATGAGGGTTAGTATATATTGGTCTCTAATGAAATTTTTTTGGGTGAGTTGATATCATAATTTGTGCCTTTGTTTCTCTATCCATATTATCATGGTATCAAAGCCGCATGGCACCTACTTGCTCCATTTAGTCTAGGCGTTTCTGGACAGCCTCGTGGAAGTCGAGAGGATACACAACCACTGTTTGCTGAGTGTTGGGCTATGGTTTTGAGTGCCATCGTTTGAAGTCATCCTACCAAGCTTGACTCTGTGTTAGTGCCCCAGTGGAGAGGTGTAAGATTTTTGAGATACACAGATCTAGATCTGCAAAACAATAAACAAGCTTGCGAGAGAAGGAAGGAAGCGAGCAAGAATTGAGAAAAGAATGAATTGATTCTACAATATTAGTTTTAGAATAAATACATAAAAGCAACTAAGTTAAGCTTCGTTGTACATGCAATAACTAAAGCTAACTAAAGCTAAGTGTGATTTATCTTATGTTAATGTGTACATGTGCCACATGCAAGCAATAAGTTAACTGGAGCTAATCTAGGTGCATGTACACCAACACAGCTAGTCTAAGTGCATTTACACCAACACCCCCCTTAAGCATAACTTAGGTGAGTGTGATGCAAAATGAATGAGTCTCGGCAACACGGCCATTTTAGGTACCCATATACAATGCATAAAAAAGGAGGGAAGAGGGAAAACCCAGTGGGAACAAAACCCCCCCTCAAAATATAATGCAAAAGTAGAGTAAAGACAACTGCTAGGTAGTCGTGTCCTTCACCCCGAGACGATCTCGCAGGAATCGAAACTTCTGCTCAGTGAAAGTCTTGGTGAAGATGTCAGCAATCTGCTCGGAACTAGGACAGTACTGAAGATCGATGATCCCATCATGAATGAGTTCTCTAATGAAGTGCATGTGGATCTTGATGTGTTTGGTACACTGCCGCTGCACTGGATCTCTGCAAAACTTTAGCATACTTTGATTATCGCACCAGATGACAGTTGGATGATGGACACTAATCCCAAGCTCAGATAAAAAATGTTGTAGCCAAATTGCCTGAATAGTGGCATTGACTACTCCTCTATACTCAGCCTCTGCTGATGATAAAGCAATGGCAGCCTGCTTCTTACTTGACCAACAAATTGGGCCGGATCCCAAAGTAAGTACATAACCGGAAGTAGACTTGCGATCAATGGTGTCGCCAGCCCAGTCTGAATCTGTGAACCTGATGAGATTCAAAGAACAATTGGCTGCATAATGAATCCCATAGGTGATTGTCCCCTGGACATATCGAAGGATGCGCTTTGTAGCATTCCAGTGTAACTCATGTGGCTCCTGCATGTATCTGGAAACTGCTCCGACAGCATAGGAGAGATCAGGACGGGAGTGAGTGAGATAAAGAAGACTTCCCACAAGCTGGCGATACAATGTGCAATCAACCAATGGTGTGTCTTTGCCATTCTCAAGCTTTATCCCTGATAAGAAAGGTGTGGCTGCTGGCTTGCAGTCACTCATGTGAAATCGTGCCAAAATATCTCTGGCATATTTTGGTTGAGAAATGCTAATGCCAGAATCACGCTGATGGATCTCTAGTCCAAGGAAGAAATTTAGCAAGCCCATGTCTGTCATAGAAAACTGCTTATGCAATGCAGTTTTGATGTTAGTAATGACAGAAGCTGAACTACCCGTTATCAAAAGATCATCTACGTAGAGTACTATGATCAACAAGGAGTCAATTTTCTTCAGAAAATAAACATTGGAATCAGATTTGCAGCGTACAAAATTTTGAGATGACAAATAAGAATCCATCTTTGCATACCATGCTCTAGGTGCCTGCTTGAGGCCATAGAGAGACTTCTTTAGTTTGCATACCAGAGATGAATTCTGCATGTATCCCGGTCGCTGCTCCATGTAGATTTCCTCCTCGATATCACCATGAAGAAAGGCATTCTTCACATCCATATGATGCACCTCCCATCCTCTTGCTGCTGCAATGGAGAGAGCTAGCCGAATGGAATCCATTTTTGCCACTGGAGCAAAAGTCTCATCATAGTCAACACCATGTACTTGCTGAAAACCTTTTGCTACCAATCATGCCTTATATCGACTAACTTGGCCATTTGATTCTTTCTTGGTCTGGTAAACCCACTTGCATCTCACAAGTTTGCGATTTGAAGGTAGCGGAACCAAATCCCAAGTCTGGTTCTCAATGAGAGAGTTATATTCCTCATCCATGGTGGCTTCCCATTCAGGATGCCCATTTTCTTCTGCATAAGTTTGTGCATCAGATCCATGCATCATATAGGCATGCATGAGCATGGATGGCTCCATAGCTAAGAGTGCTTGCGGATCTTCCTCAAACAGAGGGATAGAGGCTGGATCATCAAGGATATCACTCATGCTGTGCCATTTTTGTGTTGAAGGTGGTCGAGAATCTTCCGAACTACATGCAGAAGTATGATCTCGATGTTCAACAACTGGTGGTCTAACAGGGGTCACAGGAAAAGACTCATCTTCATCAGAATGCTGGTCTAAAGTTTCATCTGCATACTCATCAATGAGTGGTGATGAAAATTTGGTAACAAGTTCATCTACTGGTGCATGCGAAATATCTTCGTCAAACTTTACACTCCTTTCAATAAAGAGCTCTTCAGTGTGGATATCAAGCAATCTGTACCCTTTGACTTCATCAAAATATCCAACAAACATGCATGCTTTGCTTTGAGGCTCCAAAGCCTTTCTCTTCTATGGAGGAATGCGGGCCCATGCTCGAGATCCAAAAATGTGGAAATGACTAACTTCAAGTTGCATGCCAATCCAAGCCTCAAAAGGTGTTTTTCCAGTAACAAATTTATGAGGAGATCTATTCTGGATGTATGAGGCACAATTAATAGCTTCGGCCCACAATTTCGATGGAAGAGATCTTGCATGCAACATGCAATTAGCCATCTCTTTCAAAGAACGATTTTTCCTTTCAGCCACGCCATTTTGCTGTGGAGTGTAAGGAACTGTATGCTGCAACTGTATGCCTGCTTCATCACAAAGATTCTTGATATCTTTGTTGACATATTCCATCCCATTATCTGTGCGGAGTATTTTGATGCGTTTTCCAGACTGATTTTCCGCATGTGCTTTGAAAATCTTTAGATGTTGAAAAACTTCAGACTTGAGTTTCAAGAAGTAAACCCAAGTGAATCTCGTGTAATCATCTATAAATGACAACACATATCTTGGTTTGCTCATTGAAAGCACCGGAAATGGACCCATGAGATCACTGTGTACAAGTTCCAAAGGTGAAGAGGCTCTCCATGCATGCCCCTTCTCGAATTTTTCTTGTGGATGCTTTCCAAGAGCACATCCATTACAAACACCATCTGGAAATTCAATGGTTGGCAATCCTTTGACCATCCCTTGCTTACTAAGTTGTTGCATATATCTGAAATTCAAGTGCCCAAATCTCTCATGCCAAATCCTACTTTCTTCATTTGCATGCGTAAGTAGCAAAATAGAATCTGATTGAGGAACAAAATCAGAAAATGTATACAGACGAGATTGATCATTTACCTTGCTAGATACAATCTTCAAATTGGTTTGCATGTCATAAATTCTCACGGAATCTGGGGTAAATTCCACTTTCCTTCCGCTGCCTGTGTGTGTCATCTGATACACTGAGAGAAGATTCACAGAAAGCCTTGGAATATGCAAGACATTTTCAAAACTTCCATCTTCGAATTGCACTCTTCCTTGTCCAGTTGCTGAAACTGCAGAATTATCCCCCATGAGAATGGGAGGACCTGTGTATGCATGTAGAGAAGAAAAGGATTTTTTTGAAGAAGCCATATGATGTGAAGCTCCTGAATCGATGATCCATTCTTGTGGTGCAGAATGAAGAGCAATCAAAGCATGCCCGTTACCTCTTGGATCTGGTGCTTTTTCTCCAGACTTCTTCTTAGCATTCTCAAGAATGTGGTCTCCAAGATTGTGTTGTTGGAGTGTCTGCGCCATAAGATCTATAGTCTTCTTCATGCATGCAGATTCAGGATGAAAACCATGGTGGCAATAATTGCACATTGATTGCCCTTTCATTCCTTTCCTTTCCTTTGAGCCAGATGATCCATCAGGGGGTTTGGGATGTCCTCCCTTTCTTGGATCAGGATCCTTCTTCCCTTTTCCTTTTTGATGGTCTTTGGAATTTGCCTTTCCTTTTGCATGCACAGTAAGTGCATGCGCTTTGGAATTTTTAAGTGTGCCCATTTTGATGAACTTATCTTGCTCATGCATCAAAGACTGAATAAAAGAATCCAGTGAGGGCATCTTCCAAGCTGCACCAATTGCAGATCTGACTGTGTGGAATGTAGAGACGAATACTGCATACTTTGCACCAAGTTTTGATAAAATGGAAAGAATCAACTGATTTTCTTGCTTGGATTTGTCGATCCCCCATCCTTTCAGCTGAACCAACAAGGCTTTATACCTTGTGAAAAAATCTTGAATGTTCTCAAAGTTTCTCGGATCTAATGAGTTTAACTCATTTTCGAGAATGTGACCTTGCATTTCATCCTATTTTCCAAACAATCCTTCCAATTTTTTTCATACTTCATTTGGAGTTGAACATGATTCAACATGAAATAGCAGTTCTGGAGAAATAGATAAACATAGGATGCCGAAGGCCTCGTCCATGCGATTGAAATATCTTGTTTTCTCCATTGCCGATGTTGGTACAACTTCCGTTTCCATGGTTATTCGAAATAAGCCTCTACTTCTGAGATGAAGTTGAATCTTTGGCTTCCATTCGAAATAATTATATGGAGTGAGAATTGCCGATTGTGGAAACTCCAATTTAGACTCCATTCTTTGTTGTTGCTTCAATCTTCTGAACCTGCAAATAAAATTGCTTGTGCACTGATTACAAATCCCTTTGCTCTGATACCATGTAAGATTTTTGAGATACACAGATCTAGATCTGCAAAACAATAAACAAGCTTGCAAGAGAAGGAAGGAAGCGAGCAAGAATTGAGAAAAGAATGAATTGATTCTGCAATATTAGTTTTAGAATAAATACATAAAAGCAACTAAGTTAAGCTTAGTTGTACATGCAATAACTAAAGCTAACTAAAGCTAAGTGTGCTTTATCTTATGTTAATGTGTACATGCGCCACATGCAAGCAATAAGTTAACTGGAGCTAATCTAGGTGCATGTACACCAACACAGCTAGTCTAAGTGCATGTACACTGACAAGAGGTGACCTATCCTTTGTGACAAGCATAGATGGTTGAACTCGCACCTTGGATGTTGTGTTTGTGGCACCATACTTGTTTGCTATTACACGTTGGCTATTAGTCAAAGTTGCATGAAGGGATTGAAAATTCATATTTCAAGACCTGACCCGTAAATTAGAGAGATCATCACATCATACGATTAGGTTGCAGAGAGGTTCACTGAAGGTTAGAGGTCCGCTACTGCTTTGACGCAGAAGCTTCAGTGAGGCAGTTACGACCTTCAATCAAAATCAAATTTTTTTGGGGCTTTTACATAAATCTTGAGGAAAATATTTTAATCTATTCATTTATGATTTGGTCGTGAATAGTTCTTTCCCAATCTGTCTTTTTTCCTCCTTGCAGAAAGTTGGTGAGAGGGATTAACTCTAATATTTTGACCAATTTCAATTCCCATATCGAACATTTTTTATGAAATAAATAGTGAGGCGTCACAAGCTGTTCTCTATTCAAAAATTTTTAATACATTGTTCTGGCCGTGAATAAATTTAATTTTGTTTTGGTTTGGGATTCGAGTCATGTCCTAAGAGATCGAGATTTTATTGTTTTTTTGTTTGTCCATCACAAAAGGTTTCAGGGGAGGATTAAGTGTTTTCAATTAGATGAATTGGATCTATGGTTAGGTTATTTGACAATTTTCTTCTTTTAGTGATTTGAAGAATGTTGTCTTCAAGTCAATGTTCAATTCCAACACCAATGTTCAGTCGAACAAATCATGAATTTTGGTGTTTAAAATTGCAAGCTTGATGGCAAGGTTTAGGTTGTTGGGATCACGTTGAATAAGGTTTCGAGAACATTATGAAAATGTTACTACTATGAATGTTGCTCAAAGAAAATAATTAGAAGAATGCAAACAAAAATAAGGAAAAGCTAAATCTTGCATTTTGAATTCTTTAGATGATTTTATTTTTCCTAAGTAACTAGTGCAAAGACTATTAAAGAAATTTGGGATAATCTTAAAAAGGCTTATTAAGGTAATGAATAGGTGAAAATTGTGAAATTACAAACCCTTAAAACTTAGTTTGAAACCATCAAGATGAATGAATTGGAAACTATTGATCAGCTTATCAGTAGAGTTATGGGTGTTGATCCAATTTAAATTGATGAGCTTCATAATTGGATAATTATATAGGCTTATTTTACGTCGTAACCTAGTCAAATCAACCATTTTTGTAGCTTATTGTATGATTTTCTGATTATATTTATTCTTATAGGGTGAGTTGAGTTAGTTATTATACCATGTGGTCTAACATGTTTTTAATACAGATTATTGATGGATTTTGAGGTCAAAGTCAAGGATCTAGTGGTCAAACTGCAGCAATAACTAAAAGTAGACAGAGGAGAGGACATATAGGAGGGATTCACCCTCATTTATTGCTTGTCACTTCAGATTCCCCTTCATTCAGCTCGGAGTACAAGTAGTTGAATCATGCACTAGAAGGTAGTCGAGCAAGTGGAAGATGATTGATAGTTATCTCAAGTTTTGGGAGCCAAGCCTCCCTGATTTTAAGGAAGCTATTGGTAGCTTCAAATGTATAAGTAGAGAGGCCTAGGACCTCACTAGAGTTGACTTTTTTTCTTGTGAAAACTCTGCTCAAATTTCGAGCTTAGTATTTTATGATAGTTTTATGTAATCTTGCTATTTTTTGATAATGAATATGGAATCCTTTTTGAGCTAGCACTGAGTTACCTCAGAGGGCTGAAGCTCTTGGGTTAGAGCTCAATCCAAGCAGCGAAGCTTCTCTTTACTTGTATTTGTATGCTTTACTTCAGTTTGTAGATTAGTTCGATGTTAGATGTATTTCTCTTATGGTTAAGAATATGTTGCTTTTGATGAGTTAATAACTTGCTTCCATTTGTGCTTTCTGTAGCAGGTTAAGCAGTGATCAAAGAAGATTCAAAAGGCTAGCAATAGTGCCTTGGCCTCTTTTTCTCCCTCTAAGACCATGATTTTAGGCAAAGACTCTCTTGTTGCCCCAAAAACACAGATTTTCCTCTTTCCTAGGACTTCTAGTGTTTGTAGCTCTCTAGTAGGTTGATAGTCCAATTTTGCTTTGCTTTAGATCTTCTTTATCATGTTCACTTCCTGATTTGCAATATTCCTTTTGCATGCTTTCCTTTCTTACAGCATTTCCCAACATTTCCTTCTATACATCGTAGTTTAGGGCATTTTAATTCAAAACTATGTGTTTCCTAAGATGCACCCATTTCATTTGTTGCTTGATTTTCTTGGTTGACTGACAGTTTATATGCAACAGATCTCTTCCAGCAGTAGGCTAGCTTACCAAAAATCACATCCTCCATCTGATTCATGCCCTATAGCTCTTCCAAACCTCACCTCAATTCTGCCCTAGTTTCCTTCATTTTTCATAGAACTTCTTCCTCTCTCCTTGAGCAAACCCAATCATCTTTCTCTCCCCTGGTGATTCATGGTAGACCTTAGGCACCCTAACACCTCATTCCAACCTTCATCCACCTTTTCCACCCACTCTCACACCCTCAAAATAGAAAAAATTGCTCTCAGCCTCCTCTTGTAGGTCTCCTGTAGTTTCGCTATTTTCCTCCTGTAGTTTTCCTATAGTTTTTTCTATAGGCTTTCTTTCGAAGGCTTAGTGTGGGAAAAGCCTCCAGAAAGCCACCTTAGACCTCTTAGGACCCATCCACACCATTCTACATCCTCCCAAGCTCCAAAACCGCCCTCTAACGCCACCTGTTCACTGCCACACTCACAAACAATAAATTAGATGCATGTTAAATTCACATAAAAACACATAAAAATCCAAAAATATGTTTTTTGCTTATTTACTTCCAGAAATAGCATGGTTAGACATTGTTTACTTCCTTAAGTAGGTAATCACATTTATTTCATGGTTTTCATAGTGTTTTTGGCAAAAGTAGAATTAGCTTGTTAATTAGGGTTTAATAGGTTTTGCTTTACATTCTAGTCTTTTTCCTTTCTGCAGTTAGAATAGCATCTATAGAGTAATCTTTCTTTCCTTTCATCACACACAAAACTTCTTCTGAAATCTATAGAAGTTGGCTTAAGCTCCTAGTGATCTCGCGTCGGCTGGCTAAGTGAAAACCTACAATGAGATCTAGCACTTGTGCATATATCACTGACACTTCCAAGTTTGTTACGAACTACCAGGTTGATAAAAGTAAAGTTGGTAGCCCAAGAGTTGCAGCATTCTTCCTGCAATACTGGTGCTCACCACTTTTTGGCATCGTTGCCAGGGAAGCATCAGAGTATTTTGTGATTACTGCTTTCTTCTATTTCCTATTGCAACACTATACTAATAGTTTATTTCGACAAAAGTAGACTAGTGATTTCTTTTCTTTCAGTTCTACATTTCCTTTCTTTCCTTTTCAATTTTGAAAATTTCCATTCAGCATGTTCATTTCAGCTAGTTGCAATTTGTTTTGTTCAATCAAAATTTTTGTTTCTGCACATACTTTTAGTGTGGGGAAAAAGAAACAAAAAACCAATAAAAAATATTTCCTTTCATGTGTCGTAGGAATAGAGATAACTTAGGAAAAGTTTTGCCCAACACCCCCACTACTTCACATAGCCAACCTTCTCTCTTTTGTGGTGGTTGCAATAAAGAAGAACCCTTAGGTGAACATCCAAGCATATTTTAAGAACCTATAGGGGAAGAAGAAGAAAAAAACATTCCTCTAGAGCTAGTGGATGAAAACAAAAATGCTAAGGGAAATGGAAAGAGAAGAGAGGGAACCTTCCCCATTTGAGAGACCAATGGAGACACCAAAATGAGGAATATAAGTCTTTCTGCCCTACCTCACTTCCATGGTTTGACTACAGAAGATCCTGACACCTTCTTGTTCGAGTTTGTTATCATCTATCGTACTTATGACTATGTAGAAGACGAAAAAAAGTTGAAACTATTTCCTTCTACTCTTAAGGACGCAACACTGTGTTGGTTCATGGGATTACCTAGCAATAGCATCACAACTTGGGTTCAGATGCAACAGGCCTTTAACAAAATGGATCAAGACTATTGTAGGTCAAAGGATAAAGAAGAAATCTTTTGAATGACCATAGGAAGTGATGAGTCCCTGGAAGACTATGAAGAGAGGTTCCAAGTCAGTTACAAAAGGGCCAAGTATACACTTGACTTTAAGTATCTAAAGCTGGTCATGCTCAGGGGAATTCGGGAAGACCTTTTAGACACCCTCTATCTACTGGCTGGGGGAGACATCTACTAATTATACTATCAGGACATAAAGACTATTTTTAGAAACCACTCTAGAGCAGCGAGAAAGAAAGGAAGGGGGAGTTAGCCCATAACTAGTACCTCTTCTTCCAATCCATCCATTCAAGGTGAAATTAGAAACATGTTGGAAGACTTCAAAAGTGAGATTATGTAGACTCTTTCCATGCGAATGGATACCTTACATATCAAAGAAAACAAGAGGAAGCAGAGAGGGCTTTGGCCATTTTTTGCCCAAGGTGCACCAGGGGGCATCCTAGGAATGAATGCCCATTGAACTCTATAGAGGTTTGTTTAGTCCATGAAGAAGATAATTCTACAGATAAGTGCCCTTCCTTGCTAAAGCTGTATACCAAGAGGTCGAAGGAGTCACTAAAAAGATCTATTACATAAACCATAGGAGGCTGCATGGACCTAGACTATACCAACAGGGGATGAAAGGGACATTCGAGGCATACTACAACCCCAACCAAGTCACCTCCATACCTTCTTAGGGCCCCCCTGTTCATCTTTCCTGGTCCATGTCTCCTCCTTCTTCCTTCACATCTCAATATCATGCCCAATAAGCCACCCATTCATTTCAATCCTATGCTCAGATGTAACCTCAGTGGAATTCATCTCATTAGGGGTGGAGGCCCCAATACAAGTCTTTTCCTCCTCTTCTCCCTCCACCAACTGCCCAACCCTTGACTGTTGCCTTCTGCTCCACCAAGGCAACCCAAAATGCTTGCCCAGCCAAATCCAAACCCGAACAATAGACAAGCTCAACAAGTGTATATTGGGGAACCATCATGCCCAACTTATGCTGTGGAGATTCAAGAAATTAATTTGCGATCCGGAAAAGTTCTCCGAGATATCCAACCTCCACCCAGGGAGGTTGAGGAAGATAAAGAGGAAAGAGAACCTTAAGCAAATCGACCCTTTCTTGAGAGACTATCCATGACAATCTAGCATACCCGAAAAGAGACTGAACTCCTTGGAGAATTGAAACATTTATGTGTGATGATACCACTTCTCCAAGCCATAAAAGATGTGCCTATCTACAATAGGTTGATCAAAGAGAAGTGCTTTATGCATCCAGGAAGGCGCAAGAGAGATGCTCCAACCATCCATGCCATAGGACAACTATTCGACCTGATGTTGGGGCAGATAATTTGTCCAAAATATTTGGACCTTGGAAGCCCAATAGTTGATGTCCACATCAATGGCACAATGGTCCCACATACCTTGATTGATCTGGGAGCTGCCACTAATGTGATGACAAAGGACACAATGCTCAAAATTAACCTTCAAGGCTCCTTGAGGAAGGACAAGGAGGAGGTTCTTCTCCTCCACCTTCATGATTTACCAAGGCATGACATCAGGTTCTTTCCTCTCAGGCTTGATTATTTTATGATATTCTACAAACAACTTGTCAACTTTCTCTGCCATGGTGAAAAAGATCTTATGATAATTTCCCTCTTCCTCCATTCGATCTTTCTCATATACCATGTTCTGTCTTTGTGCTGCACAACCAAGTAACTTAAACACATAAAAATAAGCAGAAATCAAAAGCAACCATGAGATAAAAGGCACAAGATGATTTGATTACGAAGTTCACCCTATGTGGGCTACGTCTCCAAGCCCTGATCAATGTGAGGAGGCCTATTTTGTTAAATGGTAGCAAAAATAAATTACAATCAAATTTACATAAATGACCCTTATACCTCCATTTTCTGGCATGGAATGAAAATGCAAATCCCATATGTAGAAACAAACATCACCATTGGATTCATGGCACAAAATCGTGTCTAACAACTATAAACATGACCCTATTTTGAGTAGGTGACTTCTAGAGCTCTAAAGAATCTTTAAATTCCTTCAAGATTCTCTGCAAAAATATTCTCCTAATATTCCCTAGGAATATTTCTCAAAATCCGTGCCCTCCTAAGTATAGTTTTGGCCTTGGGTGCTACTGGTTTTGACTCCTTGCTCTGTTGATCAAACCTCTACCTTCCCCCCATTGGGCGCATTGAAATGTGTTATAAGTAACATTTGCAGTGGAGTTTATAAAACATGGGCCAACAAGTTGAATGTCGGTGTCCGAGTTTGGGCGTTTCGTTGGGGAGGTCCGGGGTCCAACCCCACGGGACCCCCGTTATGGTGCGTCAGTTATTTATTTGGTTAAGTTTTTGTTGGGGCTACCTGGGTGGTGGGCCGACCAGCTGGCCAGGCAGGTTCAAACCCCACTAGCCTCGATCATATTCCATAAGTCAACAGTTTGTGTTGGGTGGTGGGTCTGCCAATGGTGGCCCACCCCCATTTTGTTTTTTATATGTGACATATATATATGGCGGTGGTTGGTTGGGTTTTACCACATGCCAACCATTTTTTAATTTGATATAGCCGTTGGGAGGGGTGGCGTGGGTGGAGGCCCACCATTTCTCATTTAATATACCTTTTTTTTGTATTTTTTCTTATTTAAACAAGATAGTAAAAAATAATCTGTTGATTTTTAAGGGTCACCGGTATTTTATAAGTAGGTGATAATTTTTCCTTTTCCGTTTTTGTATTCAGTCACCACAAAGTGCCAATTTTTCGCCTATTTAGTGTTCCCACTGGGCCTAGTTTGACGAGAAATTTGATCGAAAATAACTTTCACATAGAAACTCGGATTGAGGTGTCATTCACGACGTTGGAAAACATAGAACTTTGGTTTCACTTTAATCCAGTGACTTTGATTTTTGAGCTTTTCCAAAGCCATTCTAAACCTGGACTATTTTTGGAGCCAGCTGGATCAATCATAAAATATTATCTTGTATATTGTATTTATTTTAAAAGGATGTTTCACTATCAAAGATTACTATAATTATTGTTTTCTTATATTTTTGAAGGTGCAAGGTTCATAAAATTTGGTTTTAGAGCATACAAACCTAGGGTTTTGCTACTTCAAATCTATTATATTAAATTTATTTCTCTAACTTTTTTCCAGAAGGTTTTAGATGGTGAAAATTAGATTGTATTGAGTATAATTTTGAAGAAAATATGATTTAATTTTTAGATATTCAATCACTATAGTTTTTAAGATACATTCTAATGAAGTTAGGGTTCTTGAATGATCATGGAATTAGTTTAAAACAAACCAGTTTAGAGTTTTCTCTATAACTATTTTTCTATGAGGGTTTTTATGGCGAAAATTAAATAATGCTGAGGATAAATCTTGAGGAACATTTCTTTTAAATTTCATATATTGGTTCACTATACTTTCAGAGATATTCTCTAAGGAAGTTAGGGCTCCTCAATGCTCCTAAAATCAGTTTCAAACATGTGAAAATTGGACCATATCGAGGTGCTATATTTGAGAATATCTACTTAAAATTTAAAAGTTTGGTTCACTATTTAGAGATATACTTTGTGGAATTTAAAGTTTGTGAAGGATCTAGATATGAATTTCATATAGGTATGCTTGGTATTATTTCTCTAAAAAAAAATTCATGACTTTTCAAGATGTGAAATCTTCAGGGATATTGGGAGACATACAAGAGTACATTAGGTAATAATTCCATTATTATATTTGAAGAATTGAACATGTGAAATGATATACAATTTTTCTTGAAGGAATAGGCCAAAAATCGGTAAGTTTTGGGAAAGTTACCATAGGTTTCTATTGACACATAAAATTATGGTCAAACATATGTAATTAAAAAGAAGACACATTATAGTATTATAGACCAAAGTTTCATATTTGGAAGGGCTTCCAGCTAGAGATATATCAAGAACAAATTCATTGATTCATATATTCTCCAAATGAAGGTTTTGAAGGTATATAAATTACAAGTAACATAACTTAGATGAGAAGATCCATTTTTTGGGTGACTAGAAATTGTGATAAAGAGGAGTAATATTATTATTTTATCACATGTCTCCAAAGAAGCATCCAAAAACTACTATACCAATTAAACCTCTTGACGGATCATCTAGGACTTGTGAAGAAAGTGAAGACTTACAACTTAGGATCTCCCAATTATAGAACAATGTTAAAGAAATGGATATTTGTATGTTGAAAAGGGTGGATTAATCAAGTTTTCAAGAAAACATGGATGAAATGGAAAATAATGTAGGTTTTAATCCCGTACAGAAATTACCTGCATACGAATTCTAAAACACGTAAAACACATATACACAGAGATTTTCCCCTGGATCCCAAAACTGGGACCCTCAGCTTGATTTTTCAATATGTTCCTTTCAATGTTACAATACATATTTATATATGCCGAAGCATCCAATACCATGGACCGCAAAACATCACGTCCAAAACCATGGACCAAAAAACATCGCATCCAAAACCATGGACCAAAACCATCGCATCCAAAACCATGGACTGAAAACCATCATGTCCAAAACCATGTGCAAAAACCATGCATAAAACCATAAGTAGGTCTGCCCAACCTAATATAGGGTCCAAAACAGATTGACCGGGGGTGCTGCCCTAGACCCCGTAGAGGGGGGCTGTCTTGCCCCCTCTAACCCCCTGGTTAACTACGTGGACTAGTCATGGAAAGAATATAACACAACCAAACATTATCCCACTTGTTTTTTCTTTCCACAGGGGGTCACAAGAGAGCTTAGTCATTTATCCAACCCTACAATGCCCATTCATTCTCTACAACAAGGGAACTTCTCAGAGCTCACAGATTTTGTCAATGCATCTGTATTATTCTTCAAAGTGTCCACCTTTACCAACAACACCTTTTTGTCTTCTATTATATCCCTCAAAGAGTGATACTAAACATCAATGTTCTTTGTCTTTGAATGATAAGTAGGGTTCTTTGCCAAGCAAATTGCACTTTGGCTATCACGGTCTATCCTTATAGCTCCCTGTACTAACCCCATACTTGAACACAATCTGTGCAACCAAAATTCTTCCTTGCTTACAATAGTGGTTGCCATGTATTCTGCCTCTGTATTTGATAGTGCCACTAGAGACTATTTCTTACTCATCCAACTGACTACACCTCCAAATAGGTTAAACACATACCCACTTGTAGATCTTCTATGATCCATATCTCCAGCCCAGTCTACATCAACAAAGCCACGAATATCCAACACTTTTTCCAATCCTGGTCTTCCTTGGTAGCACAAGCCATAATCACTAATGCCATGTAAATACCCAAAAACCTGCTTCACTATTGTCCAGTGCTCCTTCTCTGGTTTTGACATAAACCTGCTCAATACTCCCACTGCATGTGCAATGTCTGGTCTAGTACAAACCATCACATACATTAGGCTACCGACTGCACTTGCATATGGAACATGAGACATATCCTCTTTCTCTTCTTGTGTCTTGGGACATTGGTCAATAGATAACTTTACACCTACAGGAATAGGAACCTTCACCGGTTTACTATCCTACATATTACACCTCTGCAGTATTGTTTCGACATACTTCCTATGGTTTAATCAAAGCTTCCTCTTTTCCCAATCTCTTCTAATTTCCATGCCTAAAATATAGTTTGCAGCACCAAGATCTTTCATGTCGAATTTGGAGGACAATTGGGTCTTCAAATCCTGGATAATTTTTTTGTCATTTCCAACAAGCAACATATCATCCACATACAATACCAGAGAAATAACACGATCACCAATTAATTTAAAATACATACAATGATCTTCTTTTCTTCTGGTGAAGCCAAGCCCCCTGTATAAATGTATCAAATTTCTGATACCACATCCTTGGTGACTGTTTCAACCCATACAGAGACTTCTTTAACTTGCATACTAGTTTTTTCTTACCCTTCACTGCAAAGCCTTCAGGTTGCTTCATGTAGATCTCCTCTTCCAGATCCCCATGAAGAAATGATGTCTTCACATCCATCTATTTTACCTCAAAATCAAAAGTAGCAACAACAGATAATAGTAATCTAATAGAAGCTACCTTGGAAATAGGAGAAAAAATATCACCATAATCAATTCCCAACACCTGGGAATAACCTTTTACTACCAATCGAGCTTTGTATTTCTCCACTTTTCCTTCTACATTTCTCTTCTTCTTGACCACCTATTTGCTGCCAATGGGTTTCCTTCTAGCCAACAACTCCACTAGATTCCATGCCTCATTTTTGTGCAAAGATGCCATTTCATCAACCATGGCCTCTTTCCAGAGTTTGCCATCCTCTGAATCTACTGCTTCCTTCACAGTTTTGGGATCATCGTCAATAATAAATAAAGAAAAATTTGAATAGAAAGTAGATGGACTATACCTTTCTGGCTGCCTTCTTTCTTGAATTGATCTTCTCACACCCAGAGTTTGTGGCTCTTCATATTCTGATTCATCCTCAGCTGTAGAGTCTCACTCTTCCTCCTTAAGCTCAAACTCTATCTTCTTAGGTTCCTTTGGTTGGACTTCATGTTTAGTAACATCTTTCACCTCTCTGAACACCACATCTCGGTTGTACACAACCTTCCTTGTTACTGGGTTCCAAAGTTTATAAGCCTTTAAACCATCCTTACACCCAACAAAGATGCACTTTTCAGATTTACTATCCAACTTGGTTCTATTCTCCTTTGGAACATGTACATATGCATCACATCCAAATACCTTCAGATGTGAAAGAGAGGGTTTCTTTCCACTCCATACCTCTTGTGGAGTCTTATCCTCAAACGCTGATGAAGGTGATCTGTTGACCAAGTAACATGCTGTCTCCACCGCCCTCTACCCAGAATTCCTGTCCTAACCCGACACCACTGAGCATGCCTCTTGCCCTTTCCATCAACGTCTTGTTCATTCTTTTTGCAACTCCATTTTGCTTAGGTATGTATGGAGTAGTCTTCTACCGTGCTATACCACACTTCTTGCAGAATTCCTCAAATTCCCTGCTACAAAACTCTCCATTGTTATCTGACCTCAACACCTTTATCTTCTTCCCTGTCTAGTTTTCCACCAGAGCCTTAAATTATTTAAACCTGTCAAAGACTTCAAATTTCTTCTTAAGGAAATATATCCATCTATTCCTTGAGAATTCATCTATAAATCATACATATTACACAGACTTACCCAGTGATGGAACCTTCACAGGTCCAAACACATCATTATGCACAAGCTCTAATATATGTTTCACCCTCTTACCACCAGAGGGGAAACTCACCCGATTCTGCTTCCCATATACACAATTTTCACAGAAATCAAAATCCAAAGAGTTTTTACTCATACCTTCTACCATACCTTTACCATAAAGTATTCGAAGGCCCTTCTCTCCAATATCTCCAAGCCTTTGATGCCACAACATGGTCTTCTCTCCAGAGACCACTAGATTTTCTACTCCACTTTCAGGAACCACAGAACTGTTGCACCCATTAACAACAATGCTACCTTGCAACTTGTACAGAGTTCCAATCCGAACTCCCCACATCAATACCAGTGCTCCCCAAACCATCTTGTAGGTATCCTTATAGAACACTATTTTTACACCTGCATCATCTAGCTTGCTTACAGAAATCAGATTTCTCACCAATGCAAGAATATACAAAACACCCAGAAGTGTTCTAACCCTTCCACCTTGTGACTTCAACTTTACTTTTTCGCGACCAACGATTCTAGCCTTCCTATCATCCCCTAAGAAGACATCACCACCATCATATTTCTCATACTCGCAAAACCACTCTCTATGGGGAGTGAAGTGAAAGGATACGCTTGAGTCAATCAACCATGCCTCATGATCTACATGTGTACTTGGAGAAGCCAAGTACACATCCCCACCTTCATTTGAGGTGGTTGTGCCTCTGCAAAAGGGGCATCATCAGATCCCTTTCCTTTGTCAGGGGCTTTCGATTTTCAGTCCCTTTTGTAGTGCCCTTCCTTTCTGCATTTCCGGCAAACCACCTTTACAGGTTTTCCTAGATATTTAGATCCCCTCTAGATTTAGATCTCCCACTCAATGACTTATTTTTGTTTATGTTCTGAGACCGCCCTCGTACAGACAAGGCATCACCATTTTGGCTCTCCATATTTTTCCATCTCATCTCCTCCGTCAGCAAGGATGAGACTATTTCATCAAACTACAAGGTAGATGCATTGCTACCTATTGCAATAACTAGACTATCCCACGAATCTGGTAGAGAACAAAAAAAATTGATGCACTTATCTTCAACTAAAATTTTAATATAATAAATAATAATTGACTTACCATAGTATTAAATGCATTCAGATGCTCTGTCACCGAGTCTCCATATTTCATCCTCAAGTTATACAACTTTTTCCACAGGAACAGTTTATTTACCATAGACTTAGATTGGTACAAAGTCCCTAACTTATCCAACAAAGCCTTCGTTGTAGCTTCCCTTGATACATTTAGTAATATTGAATCTGAGACACGCAATCTTATTGTGCTCTTTGCCTTCTGATCCAACTTCTTCCACTCTTCATCAGACACTACCATTGGTTTAGTACCCAGATCTACCACAATCCACTGATCTTTATCCACCAACAAATCCTCCATCTTGATTTTCCACAACTCAAAATTCTAACCATTAAATTTCTCGATCTCTATCTTTCCACTGCTCGTCATATTCTTTCTCCACTAGAATTGATCTCGTAGATCTCCCACTGAATAGGGTCTACCAGAAGCCCATGTGAAACCCCTCAGCAACAAAGGCATCCCCTTGAAGCCAAAACAACTCTAATACCAAATGTAGGTTTTAACCCCGTACAGAAATTACCTGCATGCGAATTCTAAAACACAGAAAATAAACAATGTGAGAGCATAATGCATAAAACACATATACACACAGATTTTCCCCTGGATCCCAAAACTGAGACTACCACCTTGATTTTTCATTATGTTCCTTTCAATTTTACAATACATATTTATACACGCCGAAGCATCCAATAACATGGACGGAAAACCATCGCGTCCAAAACCATCTGCGAAAACCATGCACAAAACCATAGGTAGGCCTGCCGAACCTAACTACATGGGCTAGTCATGGAAAGAATATAACACAACCCAACAAATAATATGGATTAAAAAAAATTCATTACGGAATAAATAAAATAATTACAAATCATTCAATTAAAATATATCCCTAAAAAGGACATGGAGATCTAACGAAATCATGAAGCAAGGAGAAGTGTGGTGATGAGAGTCAATAACATATGGAGAGTATGCTATCACAATTAGAGAGCACAAATATTGAATAATATAACCATAATTAAGGCTTTTCAATCCAAGGTCCACAACATCAAGGATTCAAATCAACCTAAGTAACTACTACATTCTAAAGATTGATATGGAAAAGTTTGATTGTGACAATCCTATAACATGGATATTCTGGATGTACCAATACCTTCATCTACACGAAGTGGTGTCCTTACAAAAGGAAAATATTGCATCCATTTTGTTAGAAAAAAACAAACATGTATAGTATTAATGGCTTTGTGAGAAGAAAAAATATTTTGTTATTTCTTGATCCATTTTTATAGAGGGATTTATAACACATTATGGGGATATTAAGATAAATACATTTTTTGGACAATTGGTAATATTTGATGAAGATGTCAAGTTACAAAGCACATTTAATAATTCCAAAAGTTGAGTCTCAGTGTAAAGAAATTTTTAGAGGATAATTTGTTAGACCTATTTTGGGGAACCTTAAAGGAAATCAACAATTGTGAGGTGCATATGTTTGAATCTATATCTCTATAGTAGACTTTTAGTATAGCAATTAAAGTTGAAAATAAAAATATAAACACTTGAAAAATCGTTGCTAATAACTATAAAAAAAAATTGTTGAAAGAAAATTGTCTCAATGGTTATATATAACTCAGGAAAATGTTACATTTAAAATTACAAAAAATACTTATCATTATTTATATTGAAATTTTTACTTGTCTATTTAGTTATTAGTTAAATTTTAACATTTTAATGATTAAATTATAATATTTTATTTCCAATAATTTTCTTGAAGTGTGTAATTAGTTTACACTTATCTATTTAAATATAAGTATTTTATTTTTCCAAACATTTTATAGAGAAGAGTTGAATGAAATTATGCCCTTTTAACTTGACAATTCCGGTTATTGACCACAACTAACTTCTCATAAACGTACTCATATTTGTGAATCTTTCAAATTTTTATCTCCATGTGAAAGCCAAAAAAATATAGTTAGAGGCTAAGTTACATTTCAGAGATATCATTCAATTGTGAATATGATTATGAGCCACCTTATTATACCTAGGACCATGTTGACGGTGCTGGACCCACCATTATTTAGGGGTCTCCTTGATATGAAGTCCCAAATAGACCCAAACCATTTGGAGTAGGAACCCCATCCGGAATACGACATGGTTACCGAAATAGTGGGTTTTAGTGGTATGCCTTGGCCGTGATGACGCATAGAATGATGTCTTCATGGATTTAGTGAAACAAGTGTATAACTCTATGGAGAGTCAAGTGCAATGCATGAAAGTTTCTAACACTACGATGGAAAAATTAGTGAACCCCTTAAAAGCCTATCATAGTATGTAGCCTGAAAGGAACAAACGAACATAAAGATAACCATAGGTTAGCATACAAAATAGTTTACAAGATAACCATGACTTAAATATACAAAAAAACGTGTTCAACAAGATTCATGCTAATGAAAATGAAATAGTTCAAAAGCGTTAGCATAAGTGAAATAGCATTTATTGCAAACATAACAAGAATAGTCCTACTATATTCACAACATATGCATGAAAACATGTTGGCTTTGAGCTTTTATTAAAGTGAAAATCCCAAAAATACATATACAATTTCCAAACCACTAGTCCTAATAGTGGAACATGAAGCCAACACTTGCTCCTCCAAATAAATGTTCTGACTCTATGCTAAGGAGAAGTCAAGGCTCTAAAAAAAACTCTCAAGCTTCTGATCCTAAGACAAAAGCCTAGCAAAAATACCTTTACATGAGTTATGAGGGTATATTTATAAAAAAATGAGATGACTAATCATCTCCCTTTTGTGACTTTCGGTCTTACTCATGACTCATTGACTTCCTTCACCCATGACCTTTGGACTTTATTACAAAATGACTCCTCACATTCCAAAATTGACACTTGTAATATAACTTCCAATTTATTACAAAAGAATATTACAATATGCTCATACCCATATAAGAAAAATTTGGGTAGAGTCAACTAAACAACCTAATAAGACAAAACAAGTCAAGCTTGAGTTTGGTGACACTCTAGCTCAACCACTTCAACTTGTAGTTTCTCAGTTACATAGTGGTACCAAGCCTTGTACTGTGTGATGAATTCCCCAAACTATGCGATGGGATCAGGCTGAAAGTGGACTCTAGCCTCCATCGCATCTGGGTACACTAACACCTTCTTCAACATGAGAAACATGGTATTGATATGGACAGTGCCACAAATGTACTTCTGCATATTGTGCTTGTTTACCTCTAGATATTCCTTGGTGGAAATCTACTTGAGCTAGTCCAAGTATTCTTCAACCTACCAACTGACTTTTTTCCTACCTTTGGCTACGGTGGTTGAGCCAAATAATGAGATCTTATGTGACTTCACCATGAAATCCACATTGTTTTACAACCACATGTACGGGGCCTGAATGTTGGCGATGAATGAACCGAGATTTTTGTTACCGTGGATAAGAATTCAAACTTGCTCTTTCTATAACTTAGCCTATTGCCTTGTCTTCTTCACCAACTTAGGAGGTGCCCCTTTATGCTGCATTTCCCACTCATGTACAATAGTGATAGATGTATGAATAACCTTGAGAGCTTTGGAATTATATTTACACTTGTGATGCAAGTCGTTTAAGTGGACAACTTCTTTTTGCACCATGACAAGCTCTTCATAGAGGCTTCTCATTATCTCTCCCAATGCCAATACTTCACCAAGTATGCATGCCTTAATTCTTTCTAGATAAACCTATGCAGGTGCTGCGTTTTGGGCCTCTGCTTGGAGTTGTTCCACTTGTTGCCTTGTTTCATGTAATTTCTTTTCCATTTGTCTTTTCTCACCCATGGGATAGTCTTTGTTTGACTTAGTAGAACCTACAAAGGCCAATTTGGCTGCAACAATGGCTTTTGGCTTCCTTCTAGTATCTGTCACAATCACACTTTCTCTAATCTATGCAGGAGATGTGAGATCATGAAGAAAGTGTTTCTTTCTTGCTTGTACAATATTCTTCTGAATATCATCATAATTTAGATTTTACATATCCATGACCAGATCATCATAAGGAGGAACAATTTCTTCTCCTTCACTCTTAGCTTGCTCAACTGTCAGAGGAGGGGGAGATTGAATAATGATCTGCTACATGATCGACATGAGATCAACATCTTGGTTCTACTACTCTGATTCCACCTACATGTCCTGGATTACTATTAAATATTCAATTTCTTGCCCACGTTTTTTTTCTGTAATTTCTTGTTGTCTTCTTCTAGCAATCGAATTTGTTCCTCTTCCTCAACTTGCTTCAATGCTACTTCTTCTTCTTCTTTTTTTTTTTTTTCTTCTTCTTCTTCCCTTTTCCTTTCTTCTCATTCCTTCTGTTCTTGTTCTTATTTCCACTTTAATTCTTCCTCTTGCTTCATATATTCTCTCTTTCCCCCTGTTGTTATGACTACTTTGAAGATGATTGGATATGTTTTCCATTTGTGGCTTGTTCTACCACTAGACTGTGTATAAATTTTTGCTTCCCATTTTCATGCACTGGGTTGCACCTCACTAATGGTTCTGCTTCTGAAGTTTCGTCCAACTCCATATAGTCCTATGATGTACCTACAAAGCTGACTAGTTGGCAAGGCTTGGAGGCATTGTAACAATCCTTTATTGTTTCCTCCTCAAGCCTGTAAAAAGTACTGCTCAGGCATTAGAAATGAATCTTTTAACAATGTTCTTCATAAAAACTCTTGGGATCATATGAATTGCAATACATTCGATCAAATTGAAATTTATATATCTATTTACTTTCAATGTCAACTACCTTCATATTCTTGATCTCGTACAACCCGATTTGTAAAGAAAGAGTGGGCCAAGGTGATTTCATCGTCCTCTACAACACTGTTGATAACTCAGTTCAAATATGGTAGGAAACTTCTTTCATGATCATATTTTCGGTGGCATGCCTTAGTAGAAGATGTGGAGAATTATGATTTGTAAACACTCTGAGGTAAGTGCCATCTGGTGAGGAAAATCAATCCGCTAATTCTCACACTGCTTCCATCACCCCATGTGACATGCAAGGTGGCTCCTCCTCAAGGAACATCTTATACAATGGAGTGAGGAAGTGATCCATCAACTTCTCCATGAATCCTTTGCGGTTGCAATATGAAAGAAACTCACAATAGATGTGCACATCAGGTTCCTTAGGTGTCCAGGTCTAACTCATGCTAGGAAAATAGTTTTGAGCACAGATTGCATCAAATGAGTAAAAAAACATATAGAACTTGGTGTGCTTACCCTTGAGAGGTTTCTTAGAATTAGTTACATGGGTCCTCAACTATTGATCCAACAAGTATGACCAGTTGAATGATTTTACTTCTTTTCCAATCTAATGAGGTAAGAATGTCCAACCTTTAAGAAAGGTCTCAGTACTCTTACGGCCATAGATTTGACAACATAGAACTATCAAGTACTGAAATTCATTCCTAATATATTTGGTCTTGTAAGTGTTTCTAGGTGTCTGGTGGAATTTAGATGGATCTTTAATATACCTTTTGATGACATCCTTCATGCTCAATATTTGGTGACAACATAGACATGAAAATCCATGTAAGATTCTAGATGCAGCAAATGATACATAGAGTGAAAATCATGCACCATAAAAGAGGCAAGACTTCATCCACTGGAACTATTGAGAGTTATGGTATTTGTATCTATGTATGAAAAAATCTAATTGATGATTTATATGCACGAATAGGCTAAAAACTTGTATGCCACATTGTGTAATCCCGACCTTTGGACATTGATGTAAAACTACTTGTATTCAATATCTTCTTTGAAGCTACTTGTTGTGTAAACATCATTCACTTTGTGACATGTAATGTCTAAGTCTTTTTTAGTGAAGAGGAGTGACAAACAAAATTGGTATACTATCAGGAACACTCTCAACTATCTCGCCAGTGTTTCTTTCTGTGGTTTCCTTTGAGGCAGATCTCTTGGGTGTCATGACAATAAAAACTAATGGAGAGAGATAACCTTAAAAATATATAGTACCTGTACGAGAAAAATGCACTCATGGAAATCATAAATTAGCTCAAGAAAAAAAATCATCAAAACAAGATCAAGGTAGCAACTGCAAGTCTGAGAGGAAAATCTGCAAAATTACTGGACTGAAGAGAAGAGGATGAGCTTAGGAACTGTATATTGCACAGTCTCAATAGGAAAGGGAGATACTTGAGGCTTGAGACTACACAATGTGCAGCCTCAGCCTAGGAAGACTAAGGGAGAGACTGTGCATTGCACAGTCTCTGTGGCCAAGGGTGAGGCTTGAGCCTTGGAGATATGCAATGTGTAGTTGGTAAATTAAGGTATTATGCATTGCATAGTCTCAAATGCCAAGCACAAGGCTTGAGCCTTAGATCCACGAAATGTACATTTGATGATGACAACAACTCGTAAAGTAAGGGTGGATCTACTTGGGAAGGAGATGGAAAATTGGAATATCTAAGTGATAGTGCAAGAAAGAGTGTAGATCCAACTAAGGGTAAGATATATTAGTGAGAATCAAGTTTAGAAAATCAACTTGAAAAAGCAAAAACAAACATGCATAGAGAGGTGTCGTAACGACGACCACTTATGGACAAAAACAAGACGTTGATACGACACTTGTAAAAAGTGAATGGAAAACTAAACCAAAACTTTTACAAGATAATATAAGTTAAAAAACTAGCTACTATGAAAATAAATAAGTAAGCCAACACTCACAGAAGTGAAATGGTGAAAAGCGACAGAAAAAGTGACAAAAGACGACAAAAGAAAAACTCACTCGGAATAACACCGCAAGTTGCACCGAAGGCTCCTTGATCACCTTGGGAAGGTTAGAGATCCAATATCAAATGTGAAATTGAGGTCTAGGGGAATCTATTATATAGATCTAGGGTAAGTTAGGGTTTATGATTCGCATGCCTAAAATCAAGGAAAAATCGACACTTGGTGGAAAGTAAAAAATAAATTTTGTCACTCTTTGAGAAACTAATTATCCACTCCCTATTTTTTAAGGATTGACTTTTTTCTTTTTTTACTTTTCTGATAAAATTTCCATTAACACTACCAAGAAGGATTGTACAATTCCCAACCATAAGGGACTTGGAAATTTCTTGGTTCAGTGAATTGCACAATTTTTTAGGGTAGGAGAAGCTTTTTTGTAATTTCTGAGCTCAAGGCTAGCTTGCCTTTCATTATTGTAAAGTTTTAGAGCTCAAGTTTCACCTTCCTCTTAGGATTGTGCAATTCAGATCCTCAACGTTTGACTTCTTTCCAAGATTGCATAATTTTTGAAGGGAAGACTGAGAATGCTGCAAGGTCAAGGTAGCAAATGGGTTGTGTTTGAAAATAATCAAATTGGGATCAAAATAAGACATCACAAGAACTACATGGAATGATAATTCCTTAACATAGCATGAATACTTGAAGACAGTGAATGATGAGCTCTTGTGGGTAGAAGGGAGGCTCTAAAATTGAAGTATGGACAAACTTTTGGAGGGTGGTTATAACAGCTACAACACTTGGTGACACACTGGTAGAACTCCAACTCACTATATGGGTCTTAACTCATGTAAATCAGGTCTAAATCTTCAGGAAGTATTGTTCATTTCATAGATCATCATAACTTCTTTAATTAGCATGAGTTAAGTATATACTATGTACCATTATCTTCATCGGAGACACACTAACAAAGACAAGTCAGACTCAGTTGTTTTGGTTGGGGATGGGGAGTATATAAATACACAAGTGAAAAAGGATTTCCAAAGCCTTGGTTTTCATCTCTATTATTTCTCTGTTACCAACATGCCTGGAAAATACCCCAACAAAGTCACTTCAAGGATACAAACATTGTTCTGCTGCCATCAAGCCTGGACAATAGCCTGACAGAGTTTCTTACGTCACCTCCCCCCGCAAGAAGCATTTCTCTTATTTTACCCTTTATTTATTTTTTCATTTTATTCATAGGAAAATGCATAAACACATTGATTTCATAGGGTGGAACAGGGATCTCGACTTATTGAGAGCATAAGAGGTTGTCCCTTCAGAGAAGGATATTTATACACGTCTAAAATACAGTTCACTTGTTAAAGTTTACTCTCCTCCTTACTCTACTCGACTTAGTTGAAAAGGAAAAACTAACCAATCATTAAGACCGATTAAAGTAGGCGAAACTAGTTATAGATTCAAGAATCGTAATTCCACTAAGGTTCTCTCTAAGAAAGAACGTATTTTCTGTCAGTGTATCATTGACTAAGAGGTGCAAGGCCCACACAAAGAGATTAAATAAACAGATAACCAAGTATTGACAGTTGCACAATTTCCTCTTGAACTTCACCATGCTTACCTTGAAACCAAACACAGCCTCATGCGAATGTTATAGTAAATAGAAAGTAAAGAAAAGGGCAGGGCAAAAAAAAAAATCAAAACAAAACATAAAAACAAGAAAAGCTACCCCTACTCCTAAACTAACCAAGGATAGGCCAGGCTTATGTAAAATGAAACTTCCAGTGTAACCATTGAAGCATAGAATGACCTATATAGGTGAGGGAATCAATAGCAAGAGGGATTTTCAGGAATAATAACCAACCAGAAAGATAAAGTGACAAATTATGCAACATCTGAAGATTGAAAATACATGCAGAAAAATACAACATGAAAGAAAATGTGAAACTTCATGCTCTTGCATTATGGTGTTCATGCACATTGCTACAAGGTGACATGCTAAGATGTTATTTTGAACTTTCAGTCTTCGTAAACATAAATAAAGTGGAACAATTACATGTTGCGAATGAGCTTGCGAGGTATGACTCCTCCAATGATTGAGCAATCTGATCAAGCAAAACATATGGAGGATGTGAAACTCGTGAAATAGATTTATTTTCAAATTGTGTGATCAAGTGATGAGGATTACTCAGAGATAAAATACTATCATGATGATTGGAAATAGCATCAAGACTTCAATAACCTAACATGACCATTAGCATAGGATGAAGTTCCTCGACAATTTGCAGTAGTTCCAAGACATTAGAAGATAGATCATTGAAAAATGGTGGCTTAGAAAAATCGATAGTAGAAAACATAGAGTCATGACTAGATGAGTCGATGAATAGATCATGACAACCTTGATCAAAAATTCCATCTCCGAGAAGTGAGGCATCCTCATGATCTCATGAATCATAGAGGGGGAAATTTAAAACAAAGAATTTCATTCTTTGTTTCTTAACAATGATTAGATGATGGATTAGAGAGATGAGGAAGAGAATATTTTTCCTCTCCATGTTCCAGTGTAAAACTAACATTGCACGAGTCTTGAGCATGATTACAATTAACATCATTAGAAATTGATTCTTCGAAAGATACAATAGGTAAGAAAAAATGATGGAAGATTTCAGGATAATAGGGGAGAGGTGAGAAAGGAGGAACATCAACTTGCATAAAATATTCTTGTTCAGTAATAGAATCCCACACATAGTCATTGTGAATGATATCACAAGTTTGTTGGTCAATATTGAATCCCTCCTTAACTTGATCCTCATGAACATTAGAAGAAATTATTAAAACAGGTGGATATAACAACTTCCAATCAGGACGACCAAAGGAACCAACAGAAGGAGGTATATGAGAAATAAAATCATTGGTAAAATCAAATTCACAATCAAAACTTGTGCTTAAATTCTAAATATGTGGGGTGGGAGAAGATGATGTTAGATCAAAAATTGAACTCTCAAGTGCTCCAACCTCAACCTGCATAAATGGGGCTATTTGATGAGGAGAAGATGAGGATTCACTTGGAATATCAACTTTGTTCATCGTAGATTTAGGAGCTCCATAACCAGTGTATGTTGGGAGACTTACAAAGGATTCATATTTTACTGGATTCATCGAAATATGAGCAATAAATCAAACTTCTCTTTCATGAAATTGAAATCAATATCATCCTCATAAAATTCATATCATAAATGAATGAAGTAGTTGTGAAAATAGTTAAGAGATTCATTAGGTTCTTTTCTAAGATGCATGATTTTTTTATAAACAAATTTCTAATTGTACATGTCAAAGGCATGGTAGATATCCTTGACCAAATGTTTCGAAGAGTGAATATAAGTTGTTGGCAATGTGTAACACTATTCATTAATGTGTTCTTCGAATGCCCAGATGAACAAATTGCAAGCACTATCCTCACAATGAATTTTTTGATGAGTGAAAAAATAAAGAAAGCGAGTTGTGTGCTCGAGAATGGTTGTTCCACCCTCGCCATTAAACTTCATATTTGAAAAGTCATTAATTATCCCCATGGGAACTTTCAAATTTGCAGTTCTTGAAAAACATGTCGGGGTTAAGATATGAGAAGAATCCATTTAAAGATAAGGAAAGTTCAAATAGACTTCATGACCTTAACTTGTCATTTGGCCCTCCTAGCACCAAAAATTTTGAGAATGCTAGACCCACCAACATTCAGGGGGTCTCCCCAATATGAAGTCCCAATTAGGCCTCACACCATTTGGAGTAGGATCCCCATCCAGAATACAACCCAATTATCAAAATAGTGGGTTTTAGTGGTATGCCTTGGCTACGATAACACATAGAATGATGTATTCATGAATTTGGTGAAAAAAATGTATAACTTTGTGAATATTCAAGAGCAATGCATGAAAGGTTCTAACATGATGAATGAAAAATGAGTGAGCCCCTTAGAAGCCTCTAATTGTATGCATCTTGAAAGGAGAACATGAGAATAAAAGGAACCATAAGTTAGCCTGCAAGGAAGTTCACAAGATAACCATGATTTAAATATATAACAACACACATTCAATGGGATTCATACTAATTCAAATGAAATAGTTCATAAGCGTCAACATAAATTAAATAACATATATTGCAAAGATAACAAGAATAGTCATATTATATTCACAACATATGCATGAAAATTTGTCGACTTTGAGCTTTTATTAAAGTGAAAGTCCCAAACATACTTATACAATTACCAAACCACTAATCCCAATAGTGGGACATGAAGCCAACACTTGCTCCTCCAAATCAAGATAGTCCCTCTATGCTAACAAGAATCCAAGGTTCTCAACAAAAATCCCAAGCAAAAAGCCCTTTACATGAGTTATGAGGGTATATTTATAACAAATGAGATGAATAATCATCTCCCCTTTGTGACTCTTGGACTTCTTCATGACTCTTTGATTTCCTTCAACCATGACCTTTGGACTTTATTACAAAATGACTCTTCACATATCACAATTGACACTTGGAATTCAATTTCCCATTTATTACAAAGAACATTACAATATGCTTATACCCATATTGACAAAATTGGGTAGAGTCAACTAGACAACCTAATAACACAAAACAAGTCAAGCTTGAGTTTAGAGACACCCCAACTCAACCACTTCAACTTGTAGTTTCTCGGTCACATAGTGGTACTAATATTTGTATTGTGCGATGACTTCCCCAAACTGTTTGATGGGATCAACCTCATGTCTGACTTTATTCTTTCCTTTGGCTTGGGTGAGTGAGCCAACTGTTGGGATCTTGTGTGACTTCACCATGAAATCCACAATATTTTACAACCAGATGTACGAGATCTGAGTGTTGACAATGAATGAGTCAATTTTTTGTTTACTTTGGATAAGCATTTGAACATGTTCTTTCTCTAACGTAGTCTGTTGCCTTGTCTTCTTCACCAACCTGGGAAGCTCCCCTTTATGATGCATTGTCTAGTCATGCACGGTAGCGATAGTTGTATGAACAATATTGAGATCTTTTGCATTATATTTCCACTTTTTTTGCATGCCATGCAATTAAACGATTTATTTTTTCATGGTGATAAGCTCTTCGTAGAGTCTTCTCATTGTCTCTCCCAATGCCGATACTTCACCAAGTATGGTTGCCTTAAGTTATTCTAGATACACCTTTGTGGGAGCTGATTTTTGGGCCTCTACTTGGATATGTTCCACTTGTTTCCTGGCTACCTATAAGTTATTTTCCATTTGTTTGTTCTTGGAAATGAGATAGCTTGTGTTTAACTTGGTAGCACCTGCAAAGGACAAGTTGGTTGCATCAATGGGATCTGGATTCCTTCTGGTATCCATCTCAATCACCCTTTCTCTAATGTATGCAAGAGGTTTGAGATCATTTGGAAAATGTTTCTTTCTCGCTTGGACAATATTCTTATGAAGCTCATCATAAGTCAGATTGTATGTAGCCATGACCAAACCATTATCAAGAGGAACGATTTCCTCTTCTTCACTCGGAGCTTGGTCAACTGTGGCAGGAGGGAGAGATTAAATAGTGATCTGTTGCATGCTGGACATGAGATCAACATCTTGGTTCTTCTACTTTGATTCCACCATTTCCTAGATTAATATTAAATCTTCAATTTCTTGAGCAAGTTCCTTGTCCTGTAATTTTTTTTTCTATTATTCCAGCAACCGACTTTGTTCCTCTTCCTCAGCCTGCTTCAATGTGTCTTCTTCTTCTTCTTTCTTCCATATTTATTATTCTTCTTGCCTTTGCCTTTATTATCACTCCTTCTGTTCTTGTTATTCCTTCCTCTTCAATTCTTCCTCTTGCTTCCTATGTTCTCTCTTTCTCCCTACTACTATGGTCGCTTTTAAGATGATTGGATCTACTTTCAATTTGCAGCTTTGTTCTTCCTCGAGATTATGTATCACCTTACACTTGATCTTTTCGTAAAATGGGTTGCACCTCACTAATGGTTTATCTTCTGGAGTTTCTTCTAGCTCCGAAGAAGCCTATGATGTACCTGTGAAGCTGACTGGTTACTGGGTCTTAAAGGAATTGTAACAATTATTTATCCTTTCCTCTTAAGGCCTCTAAAAAGTTCTACTCATCCATTAGAAATGAATCTTTGCACAATGTTATTTGAAAACATTCCTAGGATCATATAATTGTAATCCATTCGATCGAATAAAAATTTCTCTATCTCTTTGCCTTCAAAGTTAGAAACCTTCATATTCTTGATATTGTATAACATGATTCAGAAAGGAAGAGCAGGCCAAGGTGCTTTCTTCTTCCTCTATAGCACTACTAATATCCCTGTGGAAAATGTTGGAAAAAGTAACTATGTTTTATCTTCAATAATGTACTTGAGTCATTATGTAATGCACTCGTCAAAATAATAAAGAAAAGAATTATTACTATTATTATTCTGACTTATTAATGCATGGGTTTCATTCTTAGGTCACCATGTTTTAGGTCAAAGTCCCTATTGAGGACTTCTAGTATTTATTCTGAGTATATATAATTATTGTACATTTGAAGAGACCCTTCTTGGGCTTTTGAATCATGTAAAAAGGTAAAATATTGAGTCAAATCTGAATTATGTAACCTCTACACCTTGTCGGCCTAAGGGAAGATCAAGTTGGTTTAAGACCCTATTCAACCCCACAAGAATCCTATAAAAGGAAGGACATCAAATTCATTTGGAGCATCACTTCTCATCAAGTTCAAATTCTCTCTACGGGGTAGAAATGCGAAAATGTGTTTGTTGGGCAGAACTGCGAAGTGGGTAGGTGGGAAAGTCTGTTGTCAGGAAGCCAAAGTGAATGCAAGTTTCGGTGAGTCTAAGGAGTCAAGGAAAATCAATATTTTGGTGTTGGTCTCTCTCTATTTCCTGCTCTGGATTGGGAGATCGAAGTCTTCCAAGTTGGGCTGCTACTGTAAGCTGTTATCTACTACAAGTTGCTGCATAGTCGAAGTTGTTGGGAAGAGGTCAATCTTTTGGAGGCTGACTTGGTGTGGAGGGAAGGTCTAGTCAAGATCTAGGGTGAAGAGTCTCAAAGAATACTATTGAAAGGAAGAATTACTTTGACTAGGTTTTCCCCTCAAGGGGGCTTTTACCCTAGTATGTGCCTACATCATGTGTGCATTGTTTTAGGTGTTTCTGATTTTGGTAATTGCTTGATGAAGTAAAAAAACAATATATAAAGTATCATAATAATAAGAAACATCACAAGTAATTATCAAGATCGAGAAAATATGTACAACCTTCTTGATTTTCCAACATGGTATTAGAGCTTTGGTGAAGAAAGAAGAAAAAGGAAGATCTATTCATAGGACCTATCACAGGGAAGGAGTCTATCATATTCAAGCAAGATGTATAACTCTATCAAGGGTGAGAACAATCTTGTAGGAGCTTCTAACTTCATATCTTGGAAGAAGAGGATTGACCTAATCCTCGAGAAGAACAAGGTGCTAGATTTGGTGAATGTAAATGTAAGGAAGCCTATCAAAGAAGCCAATGATGCCAACAAAGCAAAATTCAGGGATCTAGAATTCATGGCTAACACTCTGATGGTAGAAGGGATTAAAGACAATATTTTCCCATTCATAGCTAACATCAATCATACTCAGATGATGTATGAAGCCTTGGCGAAGCTGTTCACTATTAAGAACATTGTTCAAGTAGAAAGTTTGAAGAATGAGTTGAGGAATATGAATACGACTAAAGAATATATTGTGGCAACCTTGTTTGTGAAGATATATAGGCTTAAGGATGATGTTTCGTCCATCGAGGAGATTATTCTAGACAAAGAATTGGTGATCATTTCTATATTAGGATTTCCACCCTCTCAGGGTGCATTTGCTTCAGGTCTCAACAGTTGTAAGGTAGCTACCACCTTTGAAGAATTATGGACCTCATGTAGTCAAGAAGAATTAAGGATCTCAATGGTTGTCAATCCTGAAGGAGTATCAAATGCTTATGTTTCTCATCATAAAGGAAAGATATCGAAGGTACCAAGGAAGAAATTTAACGTGTCTAATATAAAGTGTTATCAATTTTATAAGAAAGGTCACTACAAGAGTGACTATCGCGAGAATCTAAGGAATAAGAAGAGAGGAAGAGATCAAGCCAACTTTGCTGAAGATGGAGACTCAAAGAAAGTCAATCCCAAAGAATCCAACATTAGGGACTTACACTATTAATCCATTTTCTTGTAGCTTTATATGTTGTAGAACTCATAGGTTTCTAATATTTTTGGAAAAGATATTTTTCTATTGCTTTAAGTTTGTAGGTTTCCCTCAAGCTTTGGAGGGATCTCCCTACAATTCACAAAGATAAGTATCCCATGTCTTTTCAGTTTTGGGTTCATATACTCATTCGGTTTTGATTATATTAAATACTAATCACCACTCTCCCTCTATTTCCTTGGTTAGGGAAAACATCTGCAAGAAGGAGGATCTCTCAAGACAAGGTTAGTCAAGAAACATAGGTATGCTTTGAATACATTGATTGAAAGGATTATTCATTTGATGATCTATTACTAAATGTGTTATGACTAGATGAATTGAATCTTAGTGATTCTTTTTTGGGTGATTCATATCTTGATAAATCTACCCACCCCACTCATATTCTTGACTGACTATGTAGAACCCTAGAGAGGTTCTAGAAAACCCTAACCAAAGGGAATTATAATGTGAATGTCTAAAATCCTAGGTTGCTTAGGGTGATTATGAAATGGTAATTAAATTTTTATTGATAATGTCTTTTTTGGGATTTTAGTGTGATCTAGAAATCCTAACTTGTTAGGACTGAATGATAAGGTCTAAGATCATGAACCTTTGAAGTTTTGGTAATGTTGAGTTTACTATGTTTCTACTTTGGAACCCTAGCTTATTAGGGTTTGGTGGAATGTGTGATTCTACATTGGAACCCTAGCTCGTTGGGGTTTGGTGGAATGTGTGTGCAATAACCTTACATTGTTTTAAAAATGTTTTCTTTGGTATGTTTGTGTTGGTCTGATCAAACCCTAGTGTAATCAAAATGATTGTGTGTCTAACTCTTATTTGATGTTGTTGTGAATTTGGGTTTGAATAACACATGATATGAAATATATTTGCATGATTATGAAATCTAGGCATATATAGATATGTCCTTTTGGTTGAAATCATGTATTGGTCTAGGTCAAGATCTATTAATGTTGTTCGACATATGATATGATTATTTATGGTTACGAATTCCTAGATATGTGTGCTGACCTAGTCATTGATGGTCATGAGTCTTAGGATTTAATGGAAGTCCTTGTATAATATTCTAGGATGATGATATATGGAAATATAGGGTATTATAACTAAACCCTAGTGAAGTTAAATTGTCTAATATGTGTGATATAACAATCTAAAATTTGTTTAGATGATTGTTGGAAAATGAATATCCAAGTTTTGGCAGTTAAATCCTACTAGTAACATTGTCTATTGTGTGTAATGTAATAATATGAGATCTAAATATTTAATGATTGTTGAGATTGTGGAATTCGACGGTTTTGGAGTTAAACCTCAGTCAAAGTAAAATCTCTGTAACAAGATGAATTGAGATTTGTGAAGATTTGTTAAAATTTTAATTTTTGGCTGACTCTTGTGATTGCTTGGAAATCTAGGGTTTGCAACTAACTTAGTGATAGTTTGATGATTTAAAATACAGGTGTTGGAACCTACCCTAGTGAAATATCTTCAAGTTAATGACTAGGTTGTGATTGATTTTGATGAATTTGTTTGTATGAAATCTAGGATTTGTATTAATCACTAGTGATAAGTCTAACATATATGTTTTGAAAGGTTGTTAACCACTTTGAAGATATGTATTTGTTGGATTGATGGGGCCTGACCCAAGTTCAAAGTTATTTAGCCAAACAAATCCCTACACTACTAGCCCTTTCAGCATCAGCCTACGGAGCATGGACTGAAGTCTCACCCGAAGCAGTATGGGGGGATGCTGGAACCAAGTTTCCGCACCCTTGAGATGTCTGTGGTGTCGATTTAGTCCAACTATGCCTATCTTTGCATAGGTTACTTTGTGCATTGTTCTAACCTTCAATACCCTCATGATCTATTATAATTACCTTTTGCGCAACCCTAACCAAGGGTTGAAATGCTTTCGCGCTGCTATGCCAACGAACTGCACTATTTCCCCAAACTACACCATGAATCTTACTTATATTCTTACAGATGTTAGTTAACTTTGCATAAACAAATATTCTATCTTGTATTCAATTAATCAATACAATCATATATATTTTTGCATCATATAAACAATAGAAGTGCAATTTATACCCAATATATTCAATGTCGAAAACAAGAAATATATACACAGAATTGATATGAAACTTCTTTTTATTAATACTTCCAACTGTTACAGACTCGACTTGCCCTGAGCAGTCAGTTGTAGGGGTCCGCACACTCAGTTGTGGAGTACTATGCCTCTGCACACTTAGCTATAGAGCCTTCTCCTACTCTACAACCCAAACTAGACTTTACACTTCCATTCTTCCACTATTCTTCTATTCCATGTTTTGATTAGATGATTATGTCTTTATCTACTTAGAGCCTCGCTCTATTTATACAATCCCATGGTCCATGGACCATGGGTATATCTCTATAGCTGACATTACATTAAAAAATTGAGGGAAAACAACCATATGACTCTTTTACAAGCTCTACACTCCGCGCCTACAAAATGCGAAGTCTTTAGATTGAAGTTACAATTTTTGACCAAAATCTAGGTTCTAAGCCCCAAAACATCCCTAAACTTTCCTTGGGGGATCTTGCACCCAAAAAGCCCTGAAGACAAACATCGTGACTCACCCTTGAGTTACTCTGCTGTGGCAGAGATCTTTGCATGAAGACCTCCTAATTCTGCTTAGATTGCTGCAAGATCGGTAATGCACTGAGCGGCTGCTTACTATACTTCTTTGATGCGATGTTCAGAGACCACTGTGGCTGAACTACTACCCTGAACCTTTTCCTGTGTTGCATGCAGATGTGTGAGCTTTGCTTCAATGGAGGCTATAACGATGTATGCCTCATCAATCCACGAATGTAAGCGCGCCTTCAAAACTGCTTCCTTCTATCGAGCAACATCCACCTACTCCTTGAGCGCTTTCACCTACTGCATCCTCACGAGCCTCTGTGTAAGGGAAACCATATGTGTGGTCCCTTTTACTTCATCATATTTCTGTTGTAGCTAAGGTGCCTCTATCTCTAGGTGCTGTATGTTCAGGTCCTCCTGCAGGGTGGTGAGAACCTCGAACAACTGCTCAAACATCCTTGTGTAGTCTATCACTGCACTATTAACCTCTACTATTGTTGTTGTAATCATGCTGGCACACTGTTCCCTAACTTCTGGTGGGGTTGAAGGTTGTGCCTTCAATTGCAGTTCAGCTATCTGAAGGTTTAGTTTGAGTTGAACCCTTACCATTTCGTCCTTTGCCTCATGCACCCCTGCTGCTAATTTTCGAATGCAAGCCTCCACTAGTTCTTCTACTTGGATGGCCAACTCTGGGACCATTTGGCAGGCTTCCTCGACCACTTGCATGAGCTGTTTGTTCTACGCCACTACCTCTTCGCGCTACAAGCTCAATTGTTCAATGTTGATGCAATACTCACTCATTACCTGGAGCGCGTGACCCTCCCTGGCTCACAGTTCTGTAGTAACTCCATCCTGCAAAACATAGAGCATCTCCCAAGGGATCACAGCCATATTTATCCTGATTCCATTTAGCTCGGTGACCGTAGGCCTGTCAACCTCATTTTCTGTAACTAGTGCTCCCTCTGGCAGCAATATTGTGTTAGTCATCCAGGTGCACAACATCTCCTCGATCGCGGTCATGCCTAGTGAGAGGTTGGTTAACACGGTGCCATCCTATGGGGTGCGCACCTGTAACTCCTGTATTTACACTCAAAGAGCCCCCAACACCATATGGTGCTCCTTCGCGAACTACTGGAGGGTCTTCATGGTGACGTCCCTCACTGTCTCCCCAATGTTGTGCAGATCCCCCTCAGTGAGGGTGATCAGGTTGAAAGAAGTATTTGAAGCCTTCGACTTCTTCCACAGCCCTACCTGCTCTCTTGGGTGTGGTCATCTCAGCTGGGTCGATGCTGTCTGTCGGTCTATGTCACCTTGCTCTATATCTGTCTCCTATTTGGGCGAAGGTGACTTTTCTCCCTCACACTCTTCCTTGGCAGCCTTTTAGGTTCTTCCACCAGCTTCGCAGCATGGCGTGCCACATGGGCCTTAACTATTGTCGCTTCGTTCCTGTGTTTTTCTCCCAATTGGGCCATCCACAATTTCTCCTCATCCTTTTTCCACTATGCGACGAACTTTTTTGCTTCCACTTTGGAGCTAGTTGGAGCGTGCCACTCTGGCGGCCACGACTCAAGTACTACGAATATGACATCGTCTGTTGCCAGGTAGGGTATCTCGTGCCATGTCTTCGTGGGGTCCTTCCACGCCCTGATATAAATGTGATGGAAATCTGCCTTGAACTCCGCGAAGCTCTGCAGACTGTTGTAGACCGTGGGTGATAACCGCAGCTTGCGATTAATCCCCATTCTGATGTTCATCTCCATGAACACCCAAAATATTTTACCATCCCTTATCCTCTGGGTATCTCATGTTTCCCACAATGAGGCATACTTCGCTACCTCTAGAAGGTTCTATGAAATCATCAGGAATTGGCTATCTTCAGGCAATTCCCATGCCACCAGTACTATGGACAACAAAAGCCAGGCATAGTGAAAATTCTTCCCCTACTCCTATGCCTCGCGACAGTTCTCAAGGAACTCTCCGCATAAGTAGTTTTTCCAGTTGAACTAGACCCCTTCTATGCATTGTGCTGCTAGCACAACCACTAGCATGGGCACCTCATCCATACGGCACTTCTGAATAACCTTCCCTACCAATATCTATGTCGCGACGTTGACTGTAGGGTTGTTGATGCTGGAAATGGTGTACAATATCTTCTTCTTCTCCAGCTTCAACTTCTTCATCATGGCCTCTGCGATGGCCAAATCATCACTCCTGCCCTTCGAGATGTTCGTTGGGTCTTCCCTTTGCAAGGGAGCTAGGTAATTCTGTGAATCAAGTGGTCTATGATGGTAATGGGCTACACTAGCCACAAGAACCCATCATGCACCAAGTAGAGCAACTGCCTGATGACAAAAATGGTCACTAGGGAACGATGGTAATGCGGCACCCAGAGCAGGTTTAACAATCCTGCCTTTTCTACACCTCTAGCCACTTACACAGCTCCAACTCTATGAATCCAATCAGCGTGTCTTTCTTTTGGTGCATTAGTTGCACAGTTGCCAAATCTGGGAACTTCTCGTGGTCCACAAGATCCCAGTCTTCAAATTTTATTATAAGCACTCACCCCAAGTGAAATCCTTCAAAAATAATGTCGTCAGGGAGTAGCGGATTCTGCAGAGAGCTCTTACTCTCATCTATATCTTTAGGCACCTTAGCTTTACCCTTTCGCGGAGGAACATATGAGGGCAGTCTGGTAAGAGGGTCCACATCGTGGGTGTCAACCTCCATTTCTTCAAATTCTTCCCCCTCATCAGCCTCCAAACTAATAGTCTTCCCCTTTTCTTCCATGGTAATCTTAGTCTGTAATGGATTTCTAGGGGATCCATGCACTGGTACCATAGCTTTCTTATCTTTCTTGGGTCTCGGCATGCGTGGTGATTTAGGGATTTCTACAACTGTCCTAGCACTTTATGGGGCTTCCATTTCCGTCATGGCTTGTGCGGCTTCCTCAGTGGTCATTAATCTGGTATCCATGGCTTCCTCAGGTGCTACCATAGTGCTATTCCACAATTCTCTTAATGGCTCAGGTAGTTTCTCAAGCAACGAATTTGCCTTCAGAAGATCAAACAAGTATGGGTTCATGAATGTCTATGCGTGTAATAACTCAGTCCTCAAATTGCCAAGTGTTGTTTGCTGGACACCCCTTTTTAATTTATAGTTCCTTTTGAATTTGAATTCGACCGTTCCCCTGACATTCGGTCCATTAATGCTCGATTGGTGGTAGATTTTCAAGAATCTAGCCCATAAAGTTTTCCTTAAATGCCTGCCGCCCACTCCATTTGGTCTCAAACCAAGCATCACATCATGAATAGTGACTATAAAGGTCACTTTCTGGCTGACCCATGTGGCAACACAGCTACCCTCGTGCTGTTGCGGGCCCTGTGACACTTCGATACTGCACACAGTCCTCAAGTCAAGTAGCTCCTGGGAAAAGTAGTTTATAGTCCCACACCTCCTTTTAGCTATGTGGAGTGCTAAGACTGTGCTTCTGTCGGCTAGTCAAATGGCCAAGCCCCCTGTGTACAGCTTCAAATGATTGCCATTGACTTTTCCTGGGAAGAGTTCTCCATTTAACTTTACCAACTGCACTGCACCACCATCTATGATCTCCTTAATAACATATGGTCCCAGCCAATGCATTCTGAGCTTCCCTGGGAATTCATCGAACTTACTATCATACAAAAACACCAAATCATTCACCTTGAAGGTGCACAACTTAATATGTTGATCGTGCCAAGCCTTTTCGCGCTGCTTTTGGACCTACTGGTGGAAGCTAACCAAAAATTGTTCTTCTTCGAGCTCCTCCACCAGTGCGACCCTCTCCTCCAGGGCTTCACGATCTGTCATACCTGTGAGAACTACTATGTGTAGAGTAAGCACAATGTATTCCATAGGCATTACAACTTCCACTCCATAGACAAGTCTAAAAGGTTTATGTCCCGTTAGTTTCTTGCATGTCATCCTATAAGACCATAATTCTGCGGGTATGCGCAGGTCCCAATCACTTCGCTGCGCATTGCATACTTTGGTCAGTGCAGTCTCCAGTACCTTTTTCAACGCTTCTACTGTCCCATTAGCCTGCAGGTGATACAGTTTGCTTTTTTTATGATACATCTGAAATTCTTCCGTCAACGCGTTAATCGTCTCGTTAAGAAAATGTGTACTGCTATCACTCATCAAGATCTTCAGACATTCGAATCATGTCAGTACATGTTCAAATCGAAGCTTTGTGACCATCATGGGTGTGCAATCCTTTACCTACTGCACTTCTACCCAACGAGTTAGGTACTCTGTCGCAGTGATAATATATCTTGCGCCTGTCTTTCCTTGAGGTTTGATAGGTGCTACAAAGTTGATTGCCCACTTTTCGAAGGGCCACAACATCATTTGCGGATTCAAAGGTATATCGTCCCTCCATGATGGTTTACTTATTCTTTGACATACATCACATGCCCTATAATGTGCTTTTGAATCCTAATGAAGGGTCAGCCACCATAACCCTATGTAGAGAATCTTTTGTGTGGTTGCTCTCGCTACATAATGTTCTATCGCAACTCCCCCACGACCGTCAGCAAGGATGTTGCTTCATTCAAACTCAAGTACATAACTTTGTAGTATCTCATCATTCCCCATCTTATATAGATGCCTTGCAATGACAGAGAAATCTACCGCACGCACCACTAGTTCCTTCTTCTGCTGGACAAAGTACCCTACTTATGCAATTCCAATTGTTAAAAAGTGAACTATATCTTCAAAATGTCCATCCGCTACAGACACAACAAAAAGCTACGCATTGGGTAGTCCTTCCTCCAAACTAGTAGGTTCCTACCTTGTCTCAATGTGCGACAAGTGATCTAGTCCCGCATTCAATCATCCAGGCTTCACAACAACTTCAAAATCATAATATTGGAATAGTAAAAGCCACCTGCATATGCGCCCCCCCAACACAAGCTTATTGACCAAGTACTTCAACGCAGAATGATCTATATACATCTTAAAGTGACCTCCTAGCAAGTAGTGTCAATACTTCTGGAGCGTATATACCATAGCCAATCCCTTGAGTTTAGTGGTGGAATAGCTCTTTTCTTCGTTAGATAGTTTGTGACTCGCGAACGTGATAGGGTGATCCAAGTGTTCTCCACCATCTTGTGTTAGTACTACCCCTAGTGCTATACATGATGCATCAACATGGACATGAAACTCTTTCTTCAAGTTCGGGAAGACCAAAATCGACGCAGTAACCATATTTTCTTTTAATACATCTAGGATTTTCTTACAGTCATCATTCCAACAGAACATGACATCCTTTTTCAACAGCTAGTCCATAGACTTGGTGATTTTGGCATAGCCTTTGATGAACTTCCTATAGTACCTCGTATGTCCCAGATTAAAGTACAATTGTTTCACACTCCATGGCACTTCCAAATTTAGAATCACCATGATTTTCATGGGGTCTACCATCAACCCTTGTTTACAAGCCACATGCCCCAACAGGTTCCCAAAAGGAACGAGGAACATACACTTCTTGAGGTTGAGCGTGACTTGGTATCTTCGACATGTATCTAGCATCAAGTGAAAGTTTGCTACATGGCACCTAACTAGCCCAAATATAGTCCAGTCATCAAAATAGACTTCCAAGAACTTATGAATATATTCCCTGAATGCCGCAACAACCACGCGCGAAAAGATAGCAGGGGCATTCTTCAATCCAAATGGCATGACAGCATATTGAAAGCAACCCCACTCAGTCGCGAAGGTTGTCTTGCTCCTATCCTCCAGTGTGATTTTGATCTAGTGGTACCCTAAGAACCCATCAGTGAAAGAATATGCTTCCTCACCACCTACATTGTCCAACACCTCATTCATGAACGAAGTTGGGAATGGATCATGTACAAACACGTCATTCAACTTTCTAAGATCCATGCATATTCTTATTTTTTCCTTCTGCTTCTTCTCTTGTACCACCATCGAGCTTACCTAATCGGATTCCTCCACAGGCTCAATGATGCCTGCCACGAGCATCTTGTCTAATTATACGTGGACCTTCTCCTTGTATTTTGAATTTAAGTGATACAGTCTCTGCTTAACTGGATTCGCGTCGGGTTTTAACATGATCTTCATTACCCCTAAATATTCAATTATTCCATTTAAATCCGTAAACTTAGTCGGGAATAAGTCCTAATATTCACAGAGTAATTCAGTGACCTCATCCACTATCACGTCGTCCCAATAGTCTCCAATCTTCGTGAATTTAGGTTCCATCTCCATACCAATGTTTACATGCTTAGTCTTCACCGACGAGATTATGTCAGGGTTCTCAATCTGTGGTCCCTGAACCTCATGGTGGCCTTTCGTCTCTGGAATGTTAATTTCCCACAGATCTTTGTATTCTTCTTCAGCAGTTACATTATAACATTCCAACAAACAACTTAGCTGAGTGGCCCATTCAGGCTGAATCAATTCTCTCGGCTCCTGTGTTATCCTAAGGATCGCTGCTTTTACCTCTTGTAGCGCTTCATCAATACTACCCCACCCATCCTCAAAAATGAAGGTCATCACGAACCCTTCGTGTAGAACATCCCATTCACATGTCCCATGGTAGAGCTCTGTTTCTACATACCAGTTCATTGGTATAACATCTAGGGCATGACAGAACAGGTTTACCCACTCAGTTTGTGGCTTTTCCCCATAAGCCTACGTCCACTTGGCCAAATGTGCACACAGATAATCCTGCCCATTGTACTTATTTGTCAGTCGTACCCTAGGCTTCCAAAATCATGTGCACATCACTCCCCTACACCCGTTCCCATCGTCAAAGCTTCCTTTTTGCATACCCCACCACCTCACGGGCGTAGCACACAGTACCCATTCCAAGGCCTAGAAGCATTGCTTTTCTGGCACCTCCCTTTCAAATTTATTCAAGAAGGGATCTGCCTCACTTAGACCATCATAAGTAGGCAAGTCTCTTACTTCTGTCGATACAAAGCGCAACGACCTTATCATCATATTACAATTCAGTGTAGTTACCTCATGTAACTGATTATGCCATCACTCCGTCTCCTCATCTGAATCTAAAGTATAGGAGCTTTCGCACTTCCATGCAATTCGCCCATCCGCGGTGGGATTCAGCTAGTCATGGTTTCGTGTTGTTATCTTATAGATGCAGTCCAAATCATCATCACTTTCATAGTCACGCATCGGCTCTGTATAGCATGATCCTTCAGCAGGGTCCAAGGGTATAATTACGCGCAGTGACTTCTTCTCAAAAATCAATTTTCACTTTTTCAAATTGATCAACCCCCATTCATGTCAGTGGCCCAATCAATTCCTAAGAGTGTGGGGTAGGGATTGCTGTCATCAACAATCTCTATCACTTCAAAGTCTACCAGCATGCTCACTCCCTCAATATCCACAATTATTCCCTACAATCGCCCCATGGGTATTATATTATGTTGGTTCACCATTCTTAGCTGAATTGGAGACCATTGCAGTGTAGGTTACCCCATTCGTTCCCATGTTTGTTTCGGCAGAACATTTGCATCTGATCCTAAATCCAGGATGACATGATCCATCTCATATTCTCTGATCTGCGTGGTTAGTCTCATTTCTCTTCCCATTCTTGTCTTATGCTTTCCGATCTTCCTAACTACGCGTGGTTCTCCTGACACGATCCTAGGGCATCTGTTAATGAGTTCCTGTAAACCTTTCACCATCTTACTGTCACGCAATAGCTTCATACATGTTTCTAGGAATGTTTTGAGCATATCTCGGTCCATCTCCAGCTTCGGTTTATATTTTCTTTCGGAAATGGAGGCATCAATGAATCTCTTCCTAGATTCCATGAAGGTTTCCCAAGTGCACTCCAAATCAAACTTAACTTCTTTCACAGGAGCTTTGCAAACCCAAGTAGTATCTTCTGGTTGTTTTCCTTTGTCATCTCCTTTCACGATTCCTCTTCAGAGCATAGTGTTCACATTTAGATCTTCCTCGCGTGGCTCAAACCTCATCATTTGCAGGTTTTGAGTTAGGGGAGGCGGTAGTGCTCCTTTGTCCTGTATCCTAGCTATCAGTGTAGGACAATCTTTTGCCTCATGATCAAACAAGTTGTAATACAAACACGATGGGTGCGTCGGGTTTGTGCAATTGTGGGCATAATGTCTTGGCCCTCCGTAGTTGTAGCATATCAACTATCCACGACCTCTTTCGGGTCCTCCTCTGCCTCAACCTCGTCCACACCCCTGAAATCCCACTCGCGCTATTCCTGAATTTTGGTCAAGGGGCTGCGTTTCAGCCTGAACTATGTAGGTGGGAGTTCTATCCATCATTAACTCATAGCTTCTACAAGTGCACTCATCATTTCCCACTAACCTACAAAAGCTACAGAACAACTGTTGCAAATTTTGCCTATACTTCTGTAACAAGTGACAATTGTCTGTGGCATGTTTTCCTACTATTTGGCAAATCGCACACCACAAGGCAGGTGCTGCACTAGGTCTTGCTGGCGCTTCCAGTCTTAAGGGCATCAGTCCTCCTCCTGCAAGCTAATTTGTGAAAACTGGGCAGTGGTCCTTGTCATGACCTTGACCCTTGCATTTTACACAACATACCTCTTCGCGCACTTTTGGTCGAGTTGTCCTGTCCTATTTAAAATCTACATCTCAAGGCATAAATTCTTCAATTGCATGTGGATTTGCTGAACTCCTAAGTTAGGATCCTACATCAGGGTCTCATGTAGCCTCATAGCAATCTCTAATTCCTCCACCTAAGTCGTTATCTTCTGTTGCAATAGCGCACTCCTTAAATGTGGCATTAGCGAAGCTACAAACCACTCGCGATGTTATCCATCTATCAGATTCATATTAGCTTCGCGGATCATACATTTTAGCCTCTGATCTAGCTCCCAAGGAGTCTCGCCTAGTAGCATCATCATCTCTTTGAATCCAATGATCTACTATGCTTTAGACTTAAATTATCTATTTAGCGCTTCTTGGATATCCAAGATTCCCACATTTGGATTATCATTGGAGTGCTTAATATACCAGGTCAGCGCATTGTCCTGTAGGGCACTAACGAGTGTTGCTTTCTTGATATTGTCATCTGTAATTACTTTCACTTCCCATGCAACCCTTACCATGAACTAGAATTGGTCGGGATCCTCATTTCCCAAAACTTTGAACACATGCAACTTCACTGTGCTTTCCATATTAAATCGCAGTGGTGGTGGAGGTGGTACGGGTGAAGATGGAGGTGATGGTGGTGAAGATAGTGACAGTGTGGGTGGAGGTGGTATTCGCGGAATTCTTTGCCTTATCAGATGTACCGCACTTCATGGTGCGACCTTCACGAGCTCTTCCTCATCCCCTCACGGAGATGAAATCAAGGGGTTAGTTTCTGGTCCCTTATTTCCTTCATTCCTGTAATCCTTTCCACTTCACATAGACCCGAACATCAAGGTAACTACATAACCCTATTTTCGCATAATAGCATTTTAATCCAACCATTCAAAGACTTTACATACTTACCATGCGGTCCTTTAAGAAAGTGTCGCTCCGCCTCGCTATAGCTAACTGAGGTGTCAACCGCGATCTCAGTAATGAATCCTCCTATAATACGATCGAGCCAATGATCAATGGTGTGTACGACCTTATCCTTCGATGCTTCCAATCTTCGCACAAACTTTGGGGTCCACACAATAAGACCATCAAGTTGCCACCTCCCTTAGCTATCTACTAGCTTCATGTTCCACTCATATAGCTCAGTAGGAAAGGAACGGAAGAAGATTTCATGGATCTTTGTGTATAGGTAGTAGTCTAACCACTCTTCTTTTGACAGTCGTAGGTTCCTGTTCTCCTGTGCTACAAACTTTTGAATTCTTTTGTCCAACTAGCCTTCAATTTCCTTCTTAGTTCGATTCCAATGATATGACATCAGACATATTTGTGCAGATTCCGGTCCTGGCAACAGAACCATTTGTTGGATTGATGGGGGCCTGACCTAGGTTTGGAGTTATTTATCCAAACAAATCCCTACACTACTGACCCATTCGGCATCAGCCTGCAGAGCGCGGACTGAAGTCTCACCCATAACAGTATGGGAGGATATTGGTACCAAGTTTCTGCACCCTTGAGATGTCTGTGGTGTCAATTTCATCCAACTATGCCTATCTTCATGCAGGTTACTTCGCGCACTGTTCTAACCTTCAATACCCTCCCGATCTGTTGTAATCGCCTTTCGCGCAGCCCTAACTAGGGACTGAGATGCTTTTGTGCTGCCATGGTAGCGAACTGCGCTATTTCCCCAAACTACACTGTGAATCTTACTTATCTTCTTACAGATGTTAGTCAACTTTGCACAAACAAATATTCTATCTTGTATTCACTTAATCAATACAACCATATATATTCCCACATCATATAAACAAGAGAAGTGCAATTTATACCCAATATATTCAATGTAGAAAATGGGAAATAAATACACAGAATTGATATGAAACTTCTCTTTATTAATACTTCCAACTATTACAGACTCAACTCACACTGCACACTCAGCTATTGGGGTCTGCGCACTCAGTGACGGACTACTAGGCCTCTGCGCACTGAGCTGTAGAGCCTTCTCCAACTCTACGACCCAAACTAGATGATCCGAAATTGGATCCTTAAACTCTCTTAAAGCTACCCAAACTCTATAAAAGCTCATACCAGAGTTTAAAGTCTTATGGATGTCGAAGCCTATTAGAAATAACCTCTGAACAATGACAATTTGCAGCCAGCATAGAGCAACAAGGACCTTCGGTCAAAGCGCATTGACCAGTGGCCCATGGGGACTATGCATGGTACAAAAATGGTAGTTAGGAGGCTCAGACTAGAAAACAAAGGCTATTTCTAATGCACGTCGCTGGGCAAAACCCCTTGAGAAGGAAAATCCCCGAGTGCATGGTCACAAGGACAACCTAAAAACTGTGGGAAAATCACTGAAATGACAAGCAGGTCCCGCACTCCAAAACCGATGGAATATCAGAACCGTTTTGGGTAGTAAGCGGAATTGTCAGAGGACCCAACGATGCCATACAATCATTGACGTGTGTCTGGAAAATGAGAGAGAAAACCGCTCTCATCATGGGCTAACATCCGAGCAAGTCAACCGCACGATAAGAGTGATAACCATAGGATCTGGAGGCCCTAGATCTAACAGCGGAGATTGCACTTGATGGGAAACCGGATTGGACGGAGAAAATAAGCTTCGACACATAAAGGTTGAAGTCCGATTGGACCGCTAAGTTGGCAGATGAATCATTTCACAGAGTAACCAAAGTAACAAACCGTTTGAGGAAGAGCTGGCTCAGCTTGTGAGGAGACAAGTGGCCACCTCTCTGTGAAGTATTACAATGATGATGATGTAGAGCAGGGAATTCCAGCATAGAGGCAGGCAATCCGAAGCGCTGGGAGAGGAAATTAATAGTCAGGGAACGAAATGGTTCTAAGAGCCACGAACAGACAGAGAGTAGAGAAAAAGGAGAAAAAAACGAATAGCGAGAAGACACTGAATGCACAGAGAGTCTGGGGAGTCACTCGGAGGTCGAGTGGAAAAGCTAGAGAGCTCAATTGACAACAAAATATGGTTGTTGGAGTTGCTTGGAGGTCAAGCGATTCACAAAGGCATGCAAAGGCCAAGCGAAAGAGCTTAGGAAAGCTAGAGCAAAGAGCCGCAAGCCACAGCCAGAGCCAAGAGCTAGAGCGAGCGCCAAAAGTGAGAGCTGGGAGCCAGAACCAGAGCTGGAGCCATAGAGCCAGAGCCAAAGTTAGAGCTGCAGCCAGAGCAAGAGCCAGAGCTAGAAAGCCGAAGAGCTCCAAGAGCCAAGGGATAAGATGTTGTTCTGAGCCCAATGTTCCTGTATAAAACATTGGAGTTAAGTGTAGGCACTTGTAAAAGAACTATTGCCATAATCCCAGAGAGCCTAATCAAGTTGATTAGAGCTGAAGGAGATGTAGCCCAAGATATCAAGGTGAAATCCATATTGTACTGCTGCCTTATGTGTTTGTTTTTACTGCTGCTTTAACTACTGTTATATGCATTTGTGTACCAGTTTAAGTACCTTCCCATATCAGCACAAACAACAAATTTCAAAGTAAATAATCAGCTAAAAACAAATAAAAGCATACACCCATATTGTCAAGCATTTCTTATTTCCGCATTGTCTAAATCAAATAGACTTGGGAAAATTTAAAGCTTTGGAAGTGGGAAAGGCTCTTGTAAGTTAGACAAGAAGTCTAAGAGCCCCAATTTCAGTTCACTAGACTTTACACTTCCGTTCTTCCACTATGCTTCTATTGCATGTTTTGATTAGATGATTATGTCTTCATCTACTTAATGCCTCACTCTATTTATACAATCCCATGGTCTGCAGGCCATGGGTAGATCTCTACAACTGACATTACATTACAAAATTGAGGGCAGACAACCATATGACTCTTTTACAAGCTATGTGCCCACAAAGTGTGGAGTCTTTACATCGGAGTTACAATTTTTGACCAAAATCTGGGCTCTAAGCCCCAAAACTTCCCTAAACTTTCCTTGGGGGATCCCGCACCCAACAGTATTTGTTTGAATGGTCTCTAGGGTTTTCTATATGTTGTAGTAAGCTTTGTCATACCTTTGGAAGACTTATTGAAACCTTAGATGGAATGTTGGTATGAAATAGTCTACGGTGTATAAATTCTTGATTTGATTGAGAAAATTAGTTTTGTTGTGCTAAAATTCCTTTTCAGAATATATTAAATGTGCTTGAGGATTTATGAAATTATTTGCATGTTTAAACATGGGTTTTTGAGTGCTTTTATATAATTTTTATGTGCAAATTAACATAAACAAATGACTAAACAACAACGTTTAACAGACATAAACATCACCATAAATAATATCACAACAGTATATGATGAAGGAGTTCACCCCTGCTAAGCTACGTCTCCTTGGTCCATCTTCCAATGGCTTGGACCTCTCTATTATGCTCAGAAATGTGAATATATCAGTTTACAATACCCAAAAAGCTCTAAAACCTATTCGAATGGTTCATGAATCCCAAAAACTTCCTATGTAGCCTCTTTCTACTCCTGATTTGGTAAAAAAATTATCAAGTTATCATTTTCCCAAGTTTGGCTGTTATTCACTCTACAAAATCTCCAAAATCCAACACCTAACACATAATTTTTCCCCAGAATGTGTTAACGGAGCGCCATTTTTCCCAAATTCTAGTGCAAATTGTGGATGCCTTAATTCGGCCTATAAGGCCTTAAGTCTAAAAAGTTTGGGCACATGGGGGGCCATGTGCCCGGGGCTAAGGCTAACGGACCTCCCCCACTGGTCAAGCCCCCCTCTCCTCTCTGCTGGTGGTGGTGTGGTGGTGGTGTGACCAAGGGTTGTTCCTACCTCCAAGATGGAACACATTCAACTTTAAATGAAAGCCGCGGACAATATATGTTAATACTCATGTGTATGGTGTATTGGTAGAAGGCTTTGCTTGGTTGTTGTTGGTTGCAATTTCAACCCTCGCTAACTTTGCCTGGACTTGACTCATAATTTTGGTGGCCCCCGTGCTACCATGTGGATGCCTCCGGCTGGGCCACGTGTCAGCCCGTGGTCGGCCAGCAACCAACCAATAATAATATGCCAAATTGCACCAATTATAATGTGCCACTTTGCACGACATGATTTGCTGAGCTTGTTTGCAAGTCAACCTTCCACATACACTTACCTAGTAAGTGCCATGTCAGAAGTACGGACTATTGATTGGGCTATCAATTTTTTTTTTTTAATTTTACCTGTTTGGGAAAGTGAATAGTACATGATTTTGGGAGCATACTGTGTCCGTTTTGCATGAAATGATTTGTGCCAGATTTAGGATGACAAGCACTACGCATTCATTTAGGTTCCACACTGATCCAACAACATTGAATTTTGAGCTATTTGTTTTAGCATCTAATCAGTTCCCTAGAAAGACATTGAAGAGTATATGTCTCTTGTTTGGGTATATGATATAAATAAAGTTGAAATGGTTCTATGATTTTGATATGGCTAACATCATGCTTCTACGGTTTTGTTTGTACTTTCTATTGAAGTTGTGTAGGTACACAAATCTTCAACTTGGTGAAGATGTTCATTGATGTGATAAGCATGATGGGGATGATGATAAATCTAATGAAATGGTTGGAAGCCATCAAAGATTCTCTGATGTTGAAAAGAAGAAGTTGATCTCCTAGACGAAGCATGAATAGAAGGTATCTCCCTAAGATTAATAGGGAGTCTGGATAAAGAAGTGCTTCCTCGTTGAGAGGGAGTGATAGATATGGTTCTCTACTTCACGTGTCATGCACTAGACCAGGACTAACAGGTGTAAGTCTGAGTGAAGGCCATGAACAGGAAAATAAAATTGGAGAATGCATTTTGAAATGTTGCTAGAAGAAGGAAAGTAGGATGCAGCTAAAGAATATGTTGTTGCATATGAAGTAGGAAGAAAAATGTATGATTGAGGAATCTTCTGTAAAAGATTTAATTGATAGTCCTACTATGGAAAGTTGAAAAGAAAGATTTGTTTCCTGGAAGAACCCGGAGGTTTTTATTTGATTATGTCCATGTGAAAATATATTATTGATTGGGGTTATGTTTGTACAGGTGAATCTCTTGAAGGATTTGATAGCATTCTGGTTACCAATCAGTTTGATTGGGAGAGATTGGCCATTCCTGATTTGCTAGAAAAAGGGGTGTTGAGGCTTGGTGAGTGAAGGATTGCCTAGGGAGACATCTGGCAGACACTTTATGTTTATGTGTGAGTCCCCAATTTTGGAAAGGTGGTGTTAATTATTGAGCTCTATTTTGGATACACAACTGGATTTTTGGGTTGGTGGTTAGCAAGTAAGCTTGATGGTACCTAGAGGGGTTGAAATCTCGAGTCCACCTTAGGCCCACTTGGATAGATTTCCATGTTTGGGAATCTAGTCCATGGCATTGCAGTGCCTAAATTGTTGAGTAACTGGTTGGATAAATTGCGCTGGTCAGGAATCTAGTGCATGGAATTTTGGTGCCTAAAGTTATTCATGGTTCACATAGCTTGAGATCTTCCATTGTACATGTACATTATGAATACATCCCTAGTTAAGAGGGAGTGTTGGAAAAAGTAACTATGTTCAGTCTTCAATAATGTACTTGAGCCATTATGTAATGTACTTGTCAAAAGAATAAAGAAAATAATTATTATTATTGTGACTTATTAAAGCATGGGTTTCATGCTTGGGTCACCATGTTTTAAGTCAACGTCCCCATTGAGGACTTCTAGGATTTATTCTAAGTCTATAGAATTATTGTACATTTAAAGAGACCCTTCTTGGGCTTTTGAATAATGTAAAAAGGTTAAGTATTGAGTCAAATATGAATTATGTAACCTTCACACCATGTTGGCCTAAGGGAAGACCAAGTTGGCTTAAGACCCTATTTGAGCCCACAAGAAGCCTATAAAAGGAACGAAATCGAATTAATTTGTATCATCACTTCTCATTAATTTTGAATTCTCTCTACTGAGTAGAAGTGCGAATATGTGTCTGCTGGGCAGAAGTGCGAAGTGGGTAGTTTAGAAAGTATGTTGTGAGGAAGTCGAAGTGAATGCTAGTTTGGGTGAGTCTAAGGAGTCAAGGAAAATCAAAATTTTGGTGGTGGTCTCTATCTATTTTTTTCTCTGGATTGGGAGATCAAAGTCTTCCAAGTTGGATTGTTGCTGGAAGTTGTTACCTGCTGCAAGTTGCTGCATAGTCGAAATTCCTTGGAAGAGGTCAATATTCTAGAGGCTGACTTGGTGTGGAGGGAAGGTCTGGTTAAGGTCTAGGGTGAAGAGTCTGAAAGAATACTATTGAAAGGAAGAATTACTTTGATTGGGTTTTCCCCTCGAGGGGGGTTTTTCCCTTGAATGTGCCTACATCTCATGTTCATTATTTTATGTGCTACTACTTTTGTAATTTCTTGATGAACTAAAGAAAGAATATATAAAGAATCATAATAATAAGAAACACCACAAGTAATTATCAAGATCAAGAAAATATTTACTGCCTTTCTAATTTTCCAATAGAAATACGGTAGGAAACTTCTTGCATGACCAGCTTGTTGGTGGTATATCTTGGTAGAATATGTGGTGACTCTTGAACGCAAAACACTCTAAGCTAGGTGTAGTCTGGTAAGGTGAACCAATCCGCTAATTCTGACATTGTTTCCATCACCCCAAGTGACATGCAAGGTGACTCTTCCTTAAAGAAAATCTTGTACAATGGAATGAGGAAGTGATCTGTTAGCCACTCCATGACTCCTTTGTGGCTACACTCCGAAATACACTTGTAATAGATGTGCACAACAGTTTCCTTGGGTCTCCAAGTCCAAATCATGCCATGAAAATAGTTATGAGTGCATATTGCATCCAGTAAGTAAGAAGACATATAGATCCTCACATTCTTACCCTTCGGAGGGTTCTTAGCATTAGTTACATGAGTCCTCAATTGTTGAGCCAATGAGTCCAACCAGTTGGATGGTTTTCCTTCTTTCACAACCTAATGCAGCAAGAATTCCAAGCCTTCGGGAAAGGTCTCGATACTCTTATTTCCATAGATTTGACAACATAGAACTATCAAGTACTGAAATGCCTTCCTGAGAGATTTGGTGTTGTAAGTGTTTCAGGGTGTCTAGCAGAATTTGGATGGCTCTTTCACCCAAATTTTGATGGCATCCTTCATGCTCAAGTAGCTAATGAAACATAGAAGTGAGAATCCAAGTAAGATTATGGCTACAGAAAATGATACATAAAGTGAAAATCATGCACCATAAAAGAGGAAAGCCTTCATCCACTAAAACTATTAAGAGTCATGGTCTTTGTATTTGTGCGTGACAGAATCCATTTGACAATGTCTTCACATGAAAAGGTTGGAAACCTGCATGAAATGTTGTGTAATCCTAACCTTTGGACATTGATGTAAACCTACCTATCTTTAAGATATTCTTTGAAATTGCTTGTTGTGTAAACATATTTCACTTTGTGCCATGTAATGTCCGAGTCTTTTTCAATGAATAGTTGAGTGTGAGAGAAAAATGGAATAATGTCAAGAACACTCTCAACTATCTCACCGGTGCTTCTTTCTATGGTTTCCAATGAGGAAGGTTACTTGGGTGCCATGATGATAATAAATGATGGAGAGAGATAACCTCAAAAACCTACAGTACTTGTAGGAGAAAAATGAACTCATGGAAAACATAAATTAGCTCAAACAAAACATCCCTCAAAACAAGATCAAGGAAGCAACCACAAGTATGAGAGGCATAACTGCACAATTCTTAGACTTAAGGGAAGAGGTTGAGCTTAGAAACTATTCATTGTGTAGTATCAGTAGGTAAGGGAGAGGCTTGAATCTTGAGATTGCATAATGAGCAGTCTCGTCCTGGGAAAATTGAGGTAGAGATTGTGCATTGTCCAGTCTCAGTGGCCAAGGGTGAATATTTAGCCCTGGAATTGCGCAATGCGTAGTTGGGCAAGCCAAGGATTGCACATTACATAGTCTTGTAGGCTAACAACAAGGCTTGAGCCTTAGATCTATGAAATACGTAGTTGAAGATGGAAACAAATAATAAATAAAGGGTAGATCTAACCTAGAATGAGATGGGAAAGTGGCAGATTTGAGTGATAGTGCAAGTCAAAGTGTAGATCTGACTAAGGGTAAGATAGATGAACAAGAATCAAGTGCAGAAAATCACCATGCAAAAGGAAAAACAAACATGCACACGGATGCACCATAATGATGACCACTGATGGGAAAAAGCAAGAAGTTGATGCGACACTTGTAAAAAGTGATCGAAGACTGAAACAACCCTTGTAAAATCTAATATAAATTAAAACACTAGCTATTATGAAAAGAAACAATCAAACCAACACTCACAAAAGTGAAATGACAAAAAGCAATAAAAAAAAGTGACAATAGACAACAAAAGAAAAATTCACCAAGAAAAGCACTACAAACTCCACCAAAGGCTCCTTGATCTCCTTAGGAAGGCTAGAGCTCCAAGATCGAATGTGAAAATAGGCTCTAGGGGTGTCTATTATATATATCTAAGCTAGGTTAGGTTTTATGACGTGGATGCCTAAAATCAAGGAAAAACGATACTTTGCAAGAAGTAAAAAATAACAACTTGTGCCACTCTTCCGGAAACTAATTATCCAGTCCCTAGGTTTTAGGGTTTTCTTTTTTTCATTTTTTTTCTTTTTTGAGAAACTCATGATTCACACTACCAAGAAGGATTGCACAATTCCCAACCACAAGGGACTAGGAAATTCCTTGAATTAGTGAATTGCAGATTTCTTTAGGGCAGGAGAAGCTTTTGCACAATTTCTGAACTCAAGGCTGGCCTGCTTCTTAGGATTGCACAATTTATGAACTCAAGGTTGGCCTACCTCTCATGATTGCACAATTCAGATCCTTAAGGTTGGCATGCCTTCTAATATTGTGCAATTTCTGGAGGGAAGACCAACAATGTTGCAAGGTCAAGGTAGGTGATGGCTTGTGTTTCAAAAGTATCAAATCGAGATCAAAACAAGACATAAAAACACTAGATGAAATGATAAGTCTTTAACATGGCATGAATACTTGATGACAGTGAATGATGAGCTCCTGTCGGCAAAAGGGAGGCTCCAAAATTGAAGCATGGATAAAATTTTGAAGGGTGTGGTAGTTCCAGTATTCACAGCCTGTCACCAAGGATCAAAATGGGCTCTTCTTATGTCTGGTTTTCAAAGATGTTTTGCACATTATATTCAGTGCAAAACATGCCATAAGCATGTTCGTCGGAAGCAGCTCGGAAAAATCTTTCCAACTATATATCACACTCCCAAAACCAGCTCCCGGATTAGAAGATATGATCAAATGATCAAATGAATGATTGACTCTTGTTTATGAAAAATTCATGGAATGGATAAAAGGCAAATAAGGCCAAGAGGAAACAGAATTATGAGCCTGCATTAGATAGGGATGTTGCTGGGCCTACCTAGGAAGGTTTGTCTGGGATGATGTCACTTCCCCTTTCTTCTAACATGGATACTTTCAAAAGCCTCTGGCGAGATGGCTCTATGCCTATTGAAACCCTAAAAGTCATTCTTCTATGAAACCCATGATACTAGAACAAGATAAAGTTGCAAATTTAGAGGCTTCTATTATGGCATCAGTATGTTCAGATGTTGAAAATATTGTAGCAGGTAATCATTAATGTTTTAGTTTGAATGATGGAACTAGAACTAATGCTTTCCCAGCATCTGAAAAAATTGAAATTCAGGGGAATATGAAATGGTCCTTTTTAATCAAGATTTCGTTGTTATCAGAATTTCACTTCAGCTCATAGCACCCTTGCACATAGTGAAAGAAAGAGAAGTATGGCAATCTCACAAGGGAAAAAGTGTTGGAGAATATTAAAGAAAAGCGCCTGCAAGAATTCGCCGATCAGAATTATAGTTTTGTTGGGGATCTTGTGAAAATTAATTACATTGTTTCATTGGAGGGTCAAAATATAGGATTCTATGCAGATCAGCGTGACAATTGGCTTCTGATGCGCTCACTTTCAAAAGGCAGGACAGTTCTTGATGTTTGTTGTTACAATGGAGGTTTTGCACTTAATGCTGCTTTTGGAGGTGTTGTTCATGTTACTGGTATTGACTCTTCATTACCTACTTTGGAACTTATGGAGGAAAATGCCAAACTAAACGATATCAGCTCTTGCAAAATTTCTTTTCTAAATGAAGATTCAACTAAGTTTATGAAAGCAACAATTTCAAAAAAAAAAAATCTTGGGATTTGGTTATCTTGGATCCACCAAAATTAGCACCTAGCCGAAAGGTTTTGCATCGTGCAAACTAGTATGTATCGCAATATTAATGCTCTTGCAATGAAATTGACAAAGAAAGGATGCTTGTTTATGACTTGTTGTTGTTCAGGGGCAATAACACAAAATGGGTCATTTCTAAGTATTTTGCAGAAAGAAACTTCTTCAGTAGGTAGAAAAATTATAGTGCTTTGGCAGGTTGGAGCAGCTATCAATCACCCTATTGATCCATCATATCGAGAAGGTGCTTATAACACATTAACTGATCACAGATGCAGTTGATACCAGACAGGAAATTGATCTTAGAATTGGTGCCTCCTTCACTTGGTTTCAAACTATGCTATTGAGAGAACGAGATTATTGCAGAAGTTCTATGCCAATGCAACTAGCGCCTCAGTCACAACATCCACAATATCTTAAAACTGGATAGTCATATTGAGGTTTTTATGATGCAGGAAGTGGTACTGCTACATCTTGCAACAACATTATGAGAGTATTGGTCATTTTGTTCATATTGTGAAACTTGACCCAGCTACAGAGGACTTTAAGGCTTGCAAAACAAAAACTATCTTGTTTTTGATTGCTTGAGTCAGATAAAGCTCTACTCCGAACATTTGTTGACCACCTTCAGTATTGGAATTATAATGTTTGTGCTGTGTATTTTCTTGATCCCCGTCTGTGTCAGATATAACTAAATACCTCAATGGTTGTATGGCATCTCTTTCTGCAATGATGCAACTTGAATTGCCCCATGTAAATGTTTTGACTAAGATGGATGGATATTTGTTGCAACAGAATGTATTATGATCCACTTCTTATCAACACTAAGACTCTGTCGCACTCTCTGGAGACCCTTGAATCGTTTAAGATGGAGAATTTTAGGGGCAAAAAATCGTCTGCAATGACCACGAAAGGAAATAATATTAGAGCCCGTGTGGGCATCTTCCCAAAGGAATTTTTTTTTTTTTTTAGAATGATCATCTGATATAGAGCATGTAGGGGCGCTGTGTGTAGCCCTTTGGCACTGCGTGTAGGGCCATCCTTAGGTTCACATCAATAAAGGACACCCAGCATTGGGAGGCATCACCCATCATCTGCGAGAATCATTTCCATGAGCAAGATCCATTACCATGTGCCAAAGACATCCTATGAAACCCATTACAATGCCAAATGTCAATTTGAAGAAAGTCGGGAAGTGGAAAATTGGTTTTCAATTGCCGGATGCCGAGTGTAGTGAAATTAAATGACCTAGCCTCAAGTTGGGTTCTGAAATTGGACCTCTTTATATCTAATGTTATGATATTTATTCAAATCGGATGGCTTTTAAAGTTTATCTGGCTCAGCTTTATGTACGTGTTTATAATATGGAAATTCTAGTGAAGATTAAGATAGAGAAGGCATTTTGATGTCTCATACAAGAAAAAATGTTTTTTCAAGTTTCAAAAATTTTGTTTGGGGAGGCAAACTAGATAAGTTGCAGCCTAGTTTTGAAGCAACCTTGCGTATTAGTTCTAATGATTCTTATTTTTCTGTCATGCTTATGATGAGAGCACAACCAAGTAAGAAACCATGATAGATGGGGTGATACAGAGAGCGTAAGGGCACTACGCGAAGTGCCTATGTGCTGAAAAGGGACTTGCATATTAGGCAGAAGTTCCGGTTAATTGGTGCCCTGCCCTTGGCACTGTTTTGGCAAATGAGGAGGTCATTGATGGTGTTAGTGAACGAGGTGTACATCGTGTTATCCACAAGCCTATGCGCCAATGGATGCTTAAAATTATTGAGTATGCTAGCCACCTTCTCAAAGATATGGATGGACTAGATTGGCTTGAAAGCATCAAGGAAATGAAGCATAATTGGATTGGACAGTCAAAAAGTGCTGAATTGGAATTTTATGTCCTCGATAAAGATGGACAAGAGAGGGAATTGAAGCTGACTCTTTTCACAAAAATACTAGACACTATTGTTGGGGCAACATATTTAGTTATTGCACCTGAACATCCATTCTTGGCATCAATAAAATATGATTCTCAAAAAATCTATGTAGAGGATTACTTTGAGAAAGCATCCAGAAAAAGTGAATTAGAGAGTATTGATATTCAAAAGGATAAATCTAGAGTCCTTACTGGTTCTTGTGCACAGAATTCTACAACTAATGAGGCTATTCCTATCCAGGTGGCAGATTATGTCCTTGGCAGAAGAAATTATGGCAGTTCGACAAGTTTTGATTCCCAAAGTATGATAGTGGATATTCTACAGACAAAGCATATAAAGGTGATGACATTATGATAAATATGAAAGTAGGCATGGAAATAGATCCCATGAAAGGAAACAGAGTAGTTTTGATGGCAAGTCTTACAGTGATGAAATCAACAGCAAATCAAGTTTTTCAAGGGATGTGGCATTATTCCAAATATTCAATGAACAGATGGTAAAAAATTTGGTCATTTAAAGCATTTATTGGGCGCAGGTGGAAGAAGATCCATCAGTATTCCTGAGTATCCCAGATTTCCAGTGATGAAACCTTCAGCAAATCAACAACAAACCAATTATTCTGTTTTGATGAGATTTAATTAAATTATCCAGTTATAATTTTAATTTATGTTATTTGACCGTAGCACCTATTTGTTTGTTTTGATTTTAATTATTTTGATTCCTATGTTTAGGAAATCATAATTAATATATATAGGGTGATTTTTGAAGATGTAGAGGTTATAATTTTGTAGCAGAGGGAGGCTGCTTTGGACGGTGTAAAGATTCTTCTATTTTTTTTTTAATGGAGCAATTTCTGTGCTTTAGATTTGGGATTCATCATTGTGTTTAATGTCCACAATGTGTTCCTTGTAAAATCACTTACATATGTTTTATATTTTTTTTCTTCTTCTGCTAATTCTTGTTACATCATTATCTAAGAGAAGTGGTAGGAATCCATCAATGCAAGATGCTCCTATCGCAATGATTTTTTTGTTAAATGTAATGGTTATCTTTACAAAATCCATCCTCTGTTATATGATCTATTGAGTAACCCGGTGTTTCTTTTTCTTCTAACGATGCCACTGTAGATCCATCCCTTGATTGATGCCTGTAGAGCAACAGGATTTCTCCTCTTTCCTTCTCTAAATTACATCTTTTATCTCGCTAAACCTTGCATTTACTTTGCCCCAAGTTTGCCAGCAAAAACTAGCCTTGGCTCCATAGCCCAATGATCCCTTTTCCTGTTGTTTTCGAACCACAACTTTCAATCAAATCCCCGTACTTCATAGCTAGCCTAAGTTTCACTTATCACAACCATGTTTTGTTGGCAAAGAGAGAGCCCTCTCTAATTTGGCAGGGCTAGATGCCAGATCAAAAGCTTGGTCTGTGGTTACCTCAGAATCACCTCTTCTTAGCCTTGAGGTTCATTCTGAGTGCTAACAGGGTGGCTATAGCAGCTACAACAAACCATCATAACACAGTCACAATAATAAATACAATATCCCATGTTGTTTAATTGACTTTGGAAAATATTTTCATAAAGTGCCTATGACTAACCTTTGGTTGAGATCTACTATGATAAATTGGTATAAGAATGTTATTCCTAAGTTTAGGAATATTGAGGCTTGGTCAAAAGAAATTAATTGCAATATAGGAGTTATGCAATGTTTTCCCCTATCCCTTACCCTTTTTTCCACATACATTGCCAAGTTAGATGGTTGGTTGGTTGGAAGAAATGGGTTGTTTTGGCTTAAATCTAGCTAGTATAGTCACCATCCTTCATTTTACAGTGATAATATTGTTGTCATGTGAAGGAGTCCCTATTATCTTGATGAAAAACTAAAAATTCTCATTGAGTTCTACTCTAGTATCAGTATGATTATTAAAACTAACAAAATGGAGGCTATGGTAACAATTTCCTAGAAAATTACTGATGCTAATCTCAAGAATCACAACAAAAACTTGGAAAAAGTGGATTCATATAAATATCCCATAATCAATCCTCATCAAAGGCGTGGTCGGAACTATAGCATTGAGAAAATGATAAATGAAGGGTGGAAAATTTATTGCAGACTTGAAAACATTATAAATGGGGGACCTAAGACTATAGGATAAGAAAAACCGTCTCTTTGAAACTCTTGTCATTCCTATTATTGTATATGTTTATGGGTTTGGGGTTAAAAGTGTAGAAAATCATGAAGAAATATAAACAAATCCAAAAGTATATTATAACTTATATTCTCAAGACTAAAGGAAATGCACTCTATATTATCCTTTTAACAGTAACAAATATTTTTGACATTGAGAACATTACTATGACTAGGTACTTCATATAAAATGTAGTGAAACCATATATATTAAATTGTTGGTAAATGACATTAAGAATCAAAACATATATTTCATGATCATAAAAATTAACTAAATTATAACTTTATTATTATTATTATTATTATTATTGTTATTAATAATAAAAATAATTAGTAAATGGGTTAAACATATATACATTAAGAAACATGTAACATAAACATGCAGATTCACCTCCACTTTACCATGGATATTCTTAACCTATAAATAGGATTTGTTACAATACCATGAGCCAATAGCATGGCTTACTAATCCCACATTCTAAAAATAAAAAACACAACTCATATCATGGGTTACTAATCCCACATTCTCAAAAAAAACATAACTCATATGACTTTTTTTTAATTGATTATATTAATTAAAAGGGGTATAAAAAGCATAACTACTTTAGAGATAAATCTTAACCTCTAATAACTAAAATTGTGGAAGCCCTATTCCAAAATAGACACACATATTGGTGTAAAAATATAAACAATATGGAAAACAATATACTTCCTAAGATTGCCTTGAAATTTAGTGAAGACAATGAAAAGTATTAGTTAAATGGTGGGGAAGAAAGAAAGATATTACTTTGTGAAATGATGATAATGTTAAAATATTATTACATCTAAATTTAAATAGAAAGTGTGATGTCATAAATATCTTGAAGATAAAATAAAATAAGAATATGTAATACATGAGGCTTCTTAAGATTGCTTTGAACTTTAGTGAAAATAATGCTTAAACTAGGTAGCATAAAGATGACAAGTATTAATTAAATGGTTGTGAAAGAAGAAAAGAGATTACTTAGTAAAATAATCATAATATTAAAATATTATTACATCTAAATTTAAAGAGAAAATGTGGTGTGACAAATACTTAGAATATAAAATAAAATATTAATATTACAAGGGGTATTAACCCTAACCTAGATGATCAAAATGATTTCTTTGAATAGAACTAAAAAGAAAATAGATATAAATCAAAACCAACTCCCACAAGTTTTATAGTAGAAAGTACATTTGTCAATTTAACTCACCCAAGTTTTATAGTAAAAAAAATAATTTAACAGTTCCTTTAAAGTGAAAAAGACATTTAACCATTCCCAAAACTTCTTAAACTGAAACAATTTATGATCTTTATAATACTAAAAAATAATTATTAAAAATATTTTTTAATATATTATATACCTTATTAAAATATTTTTTATAATAGTTAAAATTTTTACTAATTATAAAAATACAAAAATATTTATTAAATCTATAAACATTTCCAATTCAATTTTTTGTTTTTTAAATATGAGTGTTTTGATGAATAAAAATTAGCAAAAGGTATAAGATTTCAGAACCATCTAATATCCTTTCCTGTCATCCTAACTAAACGGTTAGGATCTCTCATAATCTAAAGAATTGTTTAGTTTAGATTTTTATATTTTTAATTTTAAAAAGGGGAGCTTCGAAGCAAGGTTATGATCTCTCATAATCTAAAGAATTTTTTTAGTTTAGATATATATATGTTTAATTTAATAAAAGGGGAGCTTCGAAGCAAGGTTACGATCTCTCATAATCTAAAGAATTTTTTAGTTTAGATTTATATAATTTCAATTTTGAAAAAGAGAGCTTCGAAGCATCAAGTACCTTCTAAGATATGTGCAACATTAATATAATTTCTCAAAGAAAATAAAGAATACACTGTACCACAAAATAAAGTAGGTTGCATGATGCCCTGCTAAGATATGTGCAACATTAATATACCACAAAATAAAGTAGGTTGCCTTCGAATGCATTCTCATTGTCATGTCCAAGAGTGAGATACCAATCATTTCTCTTGGTCCTAAACCACCCAATAGTATCACCGTTAATCCAATATTATTACTATTAATCATAGAAACCAAGAACCACCCAATATTGTCACTGTTAATCATATAAACCAAGAGTGAGATACCAATGATTGCTCTTGGTTCTAGCAGTGAACCACCTAATATTGTTACTGTTAATCATATAAAGCAAGAGCGAGATACCAATGATTGCTTTTTGGTCCTATCAGTGAACCACCCAATATTGTCATTGTTCATCGTATAAATTGTTCGTTGTATAAACCACCAGTAATTTAATGGTACAGTTCTGCTCACTGGGTTGTTCAAGACAATGGGCCCCTTGCATATTGGAGTTGGGGCTGAGCCAGACTTCATGGTTTACAACACACTTGCCAAAGCAAGGAAAAGACAAAGTATTTTGTTTGCTGAATGAGATGGAGCATAAGATGTGCACCGGATGTGGTAATTCCTAAATTATAAATAATCGAATACCTAAATTTCTAATAAATATACAAGCCTTTATTATGTTAAAATGAAAAATTTATAACATAATTTTAAATTTGAAATTATAGTTCTTAATCCATTGTCCATTCAACTTCTATGCAGTCAATAGTTTCTCTACGATCTAAAATTACAATCACATAATAAAAAATCTGTGCATGTTTCAATTGAAATCTAGCTATGCAACAACTAAATTCTAAAAGTTTTATTGTAAATGCAAATTTCCTGCATTGCACTCATACCTACCTAATAGATCCCAAAATTAAGTTCTCGGAAGAACCATATCCAAATCCATACGCATATCTCGTTCCAGGGATGGATTCAGTTGATCGAGATATTACCAATAAAGCTATAAGTACTTATGTATGATATGTGTAATCACATCGGTATTCGATCTGTAAGCACATAAAGCTTCATTTATGGCATTCGAAAGGGCATTTGATGCTCAAAAAATAGTGGATCAGAAGTATTTGGTTTACAATAGTGGGTGAATCCAGTGGCTTCAAATATTGTGTCTTCGCATTTTTAACCTTTGCATATAATTGGGTGAATTCAGTGGCTTCAAATATTGTGTCTTCGCATTTTTAACCTTTGCATATAATTGGGTGAATCCAGTGGCTTCAAATATTGTGTCTTCGCATTTTTAACCTTGGCATATAATTAGGTATGGGAGTTCTCTCTCCTTTGTAAAATATGAAATGGTTTTTTTAATCAAGTTAATAAGTCAATATAACTATAAAGAAAATACATATATATATAAATCAACAAATAAAACACAACTACCCTGTGAGCTCAAAACTGTTGTAAATCTTATATATTAATTAAACCATTAACTACATTCTTATATAGTAAAATGATTATCAATCAACTCTGACACTATAGCTAATATACAAATGACCCTAACAATTTGCTACCATAATTTTGCATAGAGAACACAAAATCTGCCTACTAAATTGTCGGCAATTTACATAACAAATTAAGCATTGTTCCCAACACTCCCCCTTAATGATTAATGAGGATTTACTATCTTATCTCGTAGTGCCAAAAATTGAGTTTTTGCAACTGCTTTGGTGAAGATATCTGCTAGCTGATGCTCAGTGTTTATATGCTTCAATTCAATATCCTTCTTTTGCACCAAATCTCGAATGAAGTGATGTTTCATATCAAAATGCTTTATCCTGTTGTGATGAACTTGATTTTCTGCTAACTTGATGACACTTACATTATCACAATAAATCATTGTAGGATGAATTTGTTTTTTACAATTTCTTCCAAAAATTTTCTGAGCGAAAGAGCTTGTGTACCTATTGAGGTAACTACAACATACTCCACTTCTGTGGATGAGAGGGCAACAATTCTTTGTTTTTTTTAGCTCCATGTCATCAAACCAGAACCAAAAGAGAAACAATTTCTAGATGTGGATTTACAGTCATCAATGCTACCTCCCTAACCTAAATCACTAAATCCAACAAGATTGAACTTTTTAGAAGAGTAGTAATGAATACAAAAATTTAGAGTGCCTTTCACATACCTTAAAATCCTCATAGCTGCCATCATATGTATTTTAGATGGATTTGTCATATACCTTGAAACAAGTGACACTGAATATGTAATATCAAGCCTTGCGTGGGTTAGAAATATCAAGTTCTCCACAATACTTCTCTAAGTTTTCTCATTAACTAAATTAGTACCATCATCTCTACATAACAACTCTCCATGAACACTCGCAATACAGGATGGATTACAATCAAGCATATCAAATTTATTTAGCATATCCTGTGCATACTTTGTCTGACAAATTAAAATCTCATCCTTACTTTTATAAACCTCCATTCTTAGAAAATATTTCATGATGCCTAGATCTTTCATCTCAAATTCACTCATCATAGCAGCTTTGAATTTATCATTCATCTTAGAACTACTACCCATATACAATAGATCATCAACATACAAACTTATGATTAGAATATCAATACCTTCTTGTTTGTAGTAAAGGGTAGGATCTCTCTTACTTCTCTAGAAGCCATTTTCTTGAAAGTATCCATCAATCCTAGCATACCATGCTCCTGGTGCCTGCTTGAGGCTATACAAACCCTTCTTCAACTTGTAGACATTATTCTCCTTTCCTTCCACTTCAAAACCTTCTGGTTGCTCCACATATACTTCCTCTTCTAAGTACCCATTTAGGAAGGCACTTTTCACGTCCATATGATGTATGCTCCACTTTTTCTAAGATGTTAATCAAATCAACATTCTAATGGTTTCTTGTCTTGCTACTGGCACAAATGTCTCTTCATAATCAATTCCATACTTCTGTGTGAATCCTTTAGCAACTAATCTTGCTTTGTGTCTTTCAACACTCCCATCATTGTTAAATTTAGTCTTATAGACCCATTTGGTACTAATCTTTTTCTTTCCATCTGGAAGCTTTGTCAACTTCCAAGTGTCATTCCTTTGAATAGAATACATCGCTTCTTGCATGGCTTGCATCCAAACCTCATTAGTACATGCATCTTCAAAACATGATGGTTCAAAATCAGTCTTGGCTAATAAAAAAAAATTGACTATCTCACCTATTGAGCTTTCTTCATGTGCTTGATTTGCACTCCTTTGATAAATATCACTCAATATTCTTACCTTCCTTGTAGAACTTGGAGAAGAAGTTGGACTTGAACTTGATGTTGAAGAAATTGATGAAGGGCTACTTGGTGGAGTTAAACCACTAGTTTCAGAAACATTATCTGGTTGCTCATGATCAATATCAACAATTATATCATCATTCAAAATAGATTTTGTCTTCTCAACATGACCTTTTTGATGAACATAAACTCCCCCTTCATAAAAAGATACATCTCTTGAGACAATAAGCTTGTTAGTTACAAGATTATACAATTTATAAGCCTTTCTTCTCTCACTATACCCCATAAAAATACATAATTCACTCTTTGCATCTCACTTTTTTTTATTCTAATCAGGTACATGCACATAAACCAAACAACCAAAAACTTTGAAATGATTAACATTAGGCCTTTTTCTATACCAATCTTTATAAGGAGTCATCTTTTCTAGTGCACTGGTGGGGCTATGGTTGAGGATGTACATTGTTGTTGCAACTGCATCTCCCCAATAAGAATTTCTCAACCCCTCAGTTTGTAACATGCATCTTGTCATTTCAACCATAGTACGGTTCTTTCTTTCAGCTATGCCATTCTGTTGGGGTGTGTATGCCATAGTATGTTGCCTCCTGATGCCATTCATATCACAATAAATCTGGAGAGATTTTGAGCATAATTCTCTTCCATGGTTAGTCTGCAAACATTTGATCTTGCACCCTTCCTCATTTTCTACAAGGGCTTTGAACTTCTTGAATGTATCTAGCGCCTCACTTTTGGCCTTCAAAAAATATACGTAACGATTTCATGAGTAATCATCAATAAAGGTGACGAAATATGATGACTGACCCAAACTTTTAGTCTACATAGGACCACATATGTCTAAATGAACAAGTTGAAGTGGGTGATGAGCCCTCCATGCAATGCCCTTTGGAAACGTTTACCTTGCATGCTTTCCTTTAGCACATCCTTCACAAACCTCCTTATGCTCTTCTACCTTGTGCAAATCAGAAACTAATGCATGTGAGGTTAGAAACTTCAAACTGTGAAAATTTAAATGCCCATACTTGAGATTCCATAACTAACTTAAATCCTAATAAGCCATATTTGCAATATTTTTGTTATGTTCATCAAACCTCAAGGAAAACATCCTATTTCTTGTCATAGGCACAACAGTGATCACCCTATTTCCCTTATTCTCATCATAGATAGTACATGTCTTATTTTCAAAGACTACTTTATAATTTTTCTCACATAGCTGCCCAACGTTCAACAAATTATGCTTCAATTTTGGAGTATAATAAATGTCATGAATACTCTTTATACCTTTTTTTTTTTGGACCTCCATATCTCCTTTAGCAACAACCTCCAATGATTTATCATCACCAAGCTGGATCTTGGATTTGAAAATTACATCGTTTTCTGAAAGCAACTTCTCATTCCATGTCATATGGTTAGAGAATCCAAAATCTAGGTGGCAAACATCTTTACTAGTATTTTCAACTTTGGCATAAGATAAAAATAAGTGATCTCGAGGATACTCACCACTTTCTTAAGCATAGTTAGCATTTTTACCTTCTTTCAATCTGCATTCTCTTTCAAAGTGGCCATGCTTGTTACAATAGTAACATTGAACATTTCTCTTATCAAATCTACCTCTACCTCTTCCTTTGAAACTACCTCTTCCACTTGAGCCACCTCTTCCACTACCTCTTGAATAATTTTGGCTTTTCCATTTACCTTGACCTTGATTGATTTTGGCACTACGCTGCTTGCATCTTCATTCTTTGTAATTTGTAATTTAGAGGAAAAATATTTCTCTACACCTTCAAAAGTGTCCTTCAATCTTTCTTCATGAAACATCAAAGATCCAACCAATTGCTCAAAATGTAGTTTTGTAAAATCCTTACTTTCCTCCATGATTATGGTAGCATGATTCCATATATATGTTAAAGATCTCAATACTTTTTTAATTAAAACTTCATTACTTACAGTTCCTCCAAGTGTAGCCATTTTACTAACCACATCTTTGATTCTCACACTTTCAGCTTCTTGCATCTTCAAATTCTCAAACTCTTGCTTCAATGTCTGAAGCTTGATCACCTTAACTTGATCACTGCCTTGGTAAACTTCTTGTAGAGTCTCCCAAGCATCTTTGGAAATTTTTGCTCTTGATATTCTTGGAAATAAGCTCTTATTAGGAGTTATCTGAATGTGAAACAAAGCTTGAGCATTCTTCTTCCTTGCTTCCTTTCTTGTTGTTCTTTCATTCGCTGTAAAATCATTTCAATCAGTTGGCTCCTCATAACCTAATTCAACAATCTCCCACAAATCATTTCCAATAAAAAAGGTTAGCATCTTAATGCACCAATAATCATAATCGTTCCCATCAAATTCTGGAACTGACATCTGGCTAGAATTCAACATGATTAACTTTGGCGAAATTCCAACAATACAACTTTAACCCAAAACAATTTTACCTGCTCTAATACCACTTGTAGAATATGAAATGGCTTCTTTAAGCTTACTGATAAGCCAACATAATTATGAAGAAAAATACATATATAAAAAAAAAATTAACAAATAAAAGGCAACCATTGTGTGAGCTCAAAACTGATGTAAATCTCATTTATTAATTAAACCATTAACTACATTCTTATATAGTAAAATTATTACTAAAATGATTATCAATCAAATCTGAAACAAATCTATTGACGCTATAGCTAATTTCCAGCATTGACCACCCTAACAATTTGTTGCCCTAATTTTGCCTAGAGAACACAAAATCTACTGACTAAATTGCCAGCAATTTACATAACAAATTAAGCATCATTCCCAACATCCCTTACTATTTGGTTCTGCAACACAGATGTTATCCCATTGGTCATCATGAATCCCTTAGACAAACTCCAGTCTAGTGCATCAAAAACAATGGATGCTCGCATCATGTCATAAAAATATCTTATCTGAGTCATGATTGGGTATGGAAACAAACCAATTATTTGTAGCAGAAAAGAAACAACAAAAATGCAAAGGAAATTTTTCATCACACGTCCCAACTTGTATATGCTCTGGAAGAAAGAAACCAGCTACCATAAAAATGTAATTCTTTTAATGTAGATAGGAGATATCGACACAAATTATCGCACATGTGGCCATGGTAAACCCTGAAATTTCCACCATTACTTTAGATGAGTCATATTTGTAGCTACTGGAAAGAGTAGATGTTTCATATTTTACGCTAAAACATAAATTTGTGACCCTCATTCATTGTAGCAAGGATATTGTTGGACATCAAATTTAACTAATAGATATGTATTTAATCATTATTTATCAAATATTAGGCTAAAATATAAATATGTGACCCTTAGTTGTTGAAGCAAGGATATTTTTGGACATCAAATTTAAGTAGTAAATATGTATTTAATCATTATTTATTGACCAAATGTTGAGGGAAAAATTAATTAAAAATAAAAAATAATAACTAATATAAAATTAAATATTAAAAAACAAAATTTGTTAGTGGGCAGTGGCCACATGAAGGTTGCACACAATGCACGTATCCCTCTAAACACTAAAGGTTTGGTCACATCGAGGAACAATTTATGAGGTCGATGCATAGATGAAACCTCTTTACTTCTTGGCTTGGCTTGGTCGGTGAGGGCATAAAGCATAAGGTTGTTCAAGATCAGGGCTGCCATAAGTTGTAAGAGGCCCGAAAATCATCTTTTAACTCTGAAATTTTGATAATGTTACCTTTTCCTACTAGGAAAAAGGGGAGAAGTGCTATGGAGGGGAAAAGGAGATCATCATGAAGATGTATAAAGCGCTAAAGGAACGGGATTTTTTGGCCAAGTAAGCCCTTATCTCTTCCAGATCGCATGACCACCAAACAAGGACTTATATTGGATCGGTCTCCCAAACCAGAATCGGGTCAGGTTCCCTACCCAACCACTTCATCGTGCTATGAACAAGTATTTTGGACAAGCTTATAATAGATGGTATTTCATGGAGAAATCACCACCCTGTACTCTATACTACACAACTATCACTTAGATCTCCTGGCAACAGGCTTCTGTCAACAAATTATGTTACCCGCTTCTGTTAACAAATCATGCGAGGTTATTGTAGAAGGTATGTATTAACAAATCTAAACTTCATATTAATCTGATATTTGCTTGAGAGTACAAAAATTTGGAAAACGTAGGTGGAAAATAATAAGCCTATGAAGAAAAGATGGGAATTAACTCCAGTTTTCACATTCACTTCTTCATTCCAATTTCTGATCGAACAAAAATGAATTTTAAACTATAAGCCTCCTCCGTGACTTGTTCTTCTGCTGGTGTTATATCAACCACCACTTTATTTCTTTATCGACATGAGCTTTGATATTACTGACTGCCATGGATAATGTATCTGCTTGGTATGCCAACTCCCTAACCATTTATGATCTTCCAAGGAATCTTACCATAATCAAAATTTTCCACGCTTCATTTATCTTTTCCTCAAAACCTGTCTATGTGGCATCTAAGTAAGCTTCCTCATACTGCATCCACACTTGTTTGAGCTCTTGTTGTACTCTTTGCTCCCCTAGAAAATTGTGATCAGTGAATCAATAATAGGGGCCCTAATGAAGAGTCATCCCTAAAGGGAACTCCTGTCATGTTAGTTGGGAACTACATACTGTGCATCTAAAGAAAGTTGTTTGAGATCAGTGCAGCTAGAGAAAGTTGTCTAAGATATGCAACTTCTTTCAACCGCAACTGCTAAGAGAATGTTGTTTGATATCTTCATATTACTTCAACCGTGATTAGCATGGTGGGGTAGAGGGAACTGACACTTGCATGGCAAAGGTGACACTGAAAATTGCATTTCGATTAGGTGCCACTTCAACAGAATTGGGTTGTGGATGGTTATTTTTAGCCTTCGAAATAAGTATTTAATGCTAGCCAAGAAATTCTAACATTAATCAAACATTAATCGATTATGAAGAATATGTTTTTTAAGGTAAGCCTTCGATATATTATGCACCTCTCCACCTTGATAAGAGGCCAAATAAGATCTAAAATGTATTTGTTGGCTAAGAAAAAGAGATTTCAATATTACACAGGGTGGAGAGAAACTATACTAAAGAAAAAATTTCTCTATCTCTTTTCCCTTGAGTCAAGCCACAAAGGGAGGAGAAAAATAAAATTTATTTTGGTCCAAATCCCAACAGAAGGTGTTTTCTGAGTTGAAGCATTTCCTCTTCTCTACACCAGTGCTCACATTACCAGACCTGTAGCAACCATTTGAGATCAAGACAGATGCCTCATACTATGCTATTGGAGCAATTCTTAATCAACAAGGGCATCCAGTGGTATATCATAGTGAGACATTTTCAAACACAATTCAAAATTATACCACCTATGATAAAGAGATGTATTCCATTGTGCAAGTTTTCCGATAATGGAAGCATTAAATTCTGGGGAAGGAAACGGTCATCCAAATAGACTACCGACCCTTGCAGTTCACAAAGACACAAGGGAAGTTGCATAACAATCACCATCAAAAATGGCCGACATACGTGCAATAGTTCCATTTGAAAATTAAGTATAAGAAGGGTAGCACCAACAATGTTGCAAGCTGCCTCAACCGACTATCGATAATGGCACTAACCAGTGTGCTCGTCTCTTGTGGGCACGAGACTACGAGGTGGCTACATCTTCACAAGAGCGATATAGAATTTAGAAACACATACCAAACACTCCTAGAAGGTAATAAAGTTCCAAATTTTCACCGCTAGATGCACTATTATGCCACATAGGACACCTCTATGTTCATTCAAGTGAGCATTCCAAGATGATTTGGGAGGCACACTATAGTCGGGTCACTAGACATTTCTGGGTAGAGAAAACAATGGCAGTGCTACAGAAGTATTTTTATTGGCCAAACCTTCAACATGATGTTAGGATGTACTCATATCCTACACTGCTTGCGCCATTACCAAACTAACCATCGAGAATAAAGGCCTATATACTCCTCTGTCTACTCCTAGTTGACCTTAGGAATCCATCTCCATCCATTACATGTCAAGCCTTCCTTCTACTAAGCATGGAAACAACTCTGTTTTCATGGTCGTCGACGAATTATATAAGATGGCCATTATGGAGGCCTGCAAGAAGAGTATCACAGCAAAAGCCACTGGTATGCTCTTCTTTGAATGGGTGTGGGTACACTTTGGAATCCCACAATCCATTATCTCATATCGAGGCAGCAAGTTCCTAAGTAAATTTTGGACAAGTATTTGGTTGATCATGGATACGAAGCTCATTAATTCCACAACTTTCCACCCCCAAACTGATGGTCAAAAAAAGTTTGTCAATGGGATGATCATACACATTCTACGCATGTACAACTCAAAGCATCCACTCACATGGGATGAAATCCTCCCCAATTTCCAGCACAACTACAACACTACTCTCCATAGCTCAACTGGCCATAACCCATTTCAAGTGGGATTGGGATTCCACCATGTCCCATTTATGTGGCCGTACCATTTGCATCTACTCTACCAGATTCATCTCATGTCCAATCTGAAGCTGATAGGGCTAACAAAGTCATTGAGTGCATTTAACACATCCTCTAGAAGGTCCATGACAAAGCTAATGCTAAGTACACGTAGCGTCGTGATCAACATTGAGTGCCAGACAAGTTCTAGGTGGGCAACAAAGTTTGGTTACATTTACAGAGGGAGCGCTTTGCTAGGCCCCACTATAAGCTTTTTCTGCTCTGATATGGGCCTTACACCATCACTAAGGCTATACGGGATAATGATTTTGAGGTCAGTATTCCACCATTCCTTAGCCTACACCAAGTGTTGAATGTGGACAGCCTTCAACCATACTTTCCATCATCACTAGACATATACGACATTGTAGAGCAACTCGAACCAACATACTTAATCCCACAATTGATTGGATCATGGTCACATAGATCAATAATACTCACCAACAAAAGATCCAACTGTATCAAGCTGTCAAATCTAGCCAAATCCTGCACCAAGGCAAGTAGATCACTAAGGACCAAGTTCAGCAAAAGTTTCCCCATCTCATGGAGGAACTCAATGCAATGGGGACCATTTCTTCATAAGTCAGGAACATTGATCTAGGTGGATATTGGTGGCCACCCACCTATTCCACTTGGACCCCCACCACTGTTTCTTTCAATTTTTCAATTTCCTTAATTGTAGCACAGCTTACTATTTTTGGCAATTTTTGGGTCTTGAACTTTTGGAGCCGTTTTGAGGCCTAAAACAATTTTTTTTGGAAAACGAGAAAACATATGTTATTAACACATTTTTTAATCCAAAATTTGTATTCCTCGAATAGATATTTCTAACGAGGTATCGTGCATGTCAAACAGAGATTGTATGCCAAAGTTATGACCCCAGAAGTTGATGTACCAATTTACTCAAATGGGGACCATAGTTTTGGCGCTTCATCTCCTAGGGTTAGGTTTTTGGATGTTTATGGTTTTCCATTTATTATCAATAATAAATAGGCCTTTGAGCATCATTGTAACGTAGGTTAGAGGCATGTAGCCGCCACATCTCTTCTTAAAGATAAACCACCATCATCTGAGCTAGTTTATTTCCCTTTCTATATGTAAGAACATTTCAGTTCTTTGATATTAATGAAATGAAGTTTTATTTCTATTGCATCTCTGTGTATATGTGTATTTATGTATTTTGTTACATTTCTACATAAGTCCGGAACAAAGTATGATTAAATTAAATGGCATTCCTTACCAATTAGATCCACCTCTCCATTGAAGGAATATAGGAGCATGATCAAACATATTCAATGGGGAGACCCATATTTTCATCAATCCCTATTCTTCTAATAGATTTTCATGAACCACAAATCTATCTAATTGTTTATCAATCCCATCCAAGCTAGTACACTCATTCCTCTAGGTGGGAATAAGAGGCATCAACAATGATTCCAATCAAATAAATCTTTAAAGAATTACCCCATTGGGCCTAATTTTCATTTCAACCCCTAGATCTCATCTATAAAAACCATTAAATTTAAATCATTGGCCAATATATGAGAACAAATATTTAATAATCCAAATATGTCTAACATGTTCTAGAACTTCGATATAGAGTCATATGGTGCATATAAATTTAAAATGTGGAAGAGTAGCTTAGATCCTCTAGATAAACCATTGATAAATATACTTTCAAAAGTTTTGAAAGCCTAAAAATCAACCACCCGTGGATCCCACATAGTAGTCAAACCCCTGGATTAACCAAGGGCATCATTAGAGCAGAAACACCATCCTAGACATAGTTTAAAAAATATTACCAAGACTTTTCCCTACTTGCCAAAGTTACCTAAATGAGGACACAAATGACCCTTTATCCTTAATCAATTGTTGCAGGGAAATAAATTTATGGGTATTCCACAAACCCCTTATATTTAAAGACGTAACTTTCATGGAAGGGACGTTAGGATGGGAAAATAACCTCTAAGATCCCACATGTTAGTATCATCAAGGGATTCATAATTATGAGAACACAGGCAATAGGTTAATTTTAATGATATACCAATTGGATTAGGTTCCCTGTACAACGATAATTTCTAATGACCTCTCCACTTTTTCCTAATAATAACATTCTTCAAGGAACCAAAACTAATGGAGGGATGTTGGGTCCCAATAATACTAGTGATTACCCCATTACTATTGTAGTTATACCCCTTATTAATACTGGTGTGCCCCTATTGCCCCCATATTGTTATTACTGTGCCCCATAGAATCCCTCTATTGTTATTTTTGTGGCTTTATATTATTATTGTTAGGTCGGCTGGATTATATTGTGACTCCTTAGACTCCTATATATAGAAAGGAGGTTTTGTCATTTGAATCATCAAAGAATTGTTCATTTATGTAATGTAAAGGAGGTTACCCCCTCGAAGAGGCTGAACTCTAAGGCGCTGATCTATATTTTCTATCTTTTCTTGAGCTAGTTTCATAACATTTGGTATCAGAGCTTTGGATTCTACGGTTTCGCTGCTCCAAACAGGTCATCGTGGAATTTTTGCTATAACTTTTTTTCTGCAATGTTTCAAAAGTTGCAAACAAAAACCATTTGAAAAGAAATTGTGCCCAACCTTGGTTCCAAATTTCAGAGCTTTTCGCGCTATATTTGCGGAGATATGATCTGAGGAAGTTGGTCTTTTTGTAGACTCCTAAATTACATTCCAAACAGGTGACCTGGGGAAAATTGTCATAACTTTATCTCTGGGGATCGGATTGAAATTTCGTAAGAAGGTAGAGAAAGAAGACAGACTATAGTTTCTTGTATGAATTTTTCAGATCCAGAGGTCCAAACAGTGACTCGTGGCACATCGTACAAGTTCGCTCTACTTAACTAGTCTATAATCAAGTCACTGTGGGAGATTTCACATAACTCTTCCTTGGAGAATCCAATTTGGGTCAGACTTGTGGCATTGGAAAGAGGACACAGAGGGCTACTGCAGGTCACAAATTCAGAACTAGATGATCAAAAAGTGCAGAGATACATCAGAGGCAATATCGAGCTCCTACAAAGTGAAAAAAGGTGTGTAGATTTTCTTAAATTTTTGCTTAAGCTTGGTTTGAAAATTTATTTTGAAGGAATTCAAAGGGAATAATAGAGAATTATTATCGGTAACTGATGCCTCGAGGAAAGAAAATGCAAACACCTGGTAAGGAACTTGAAAGCTCTAGCATGACTTATGAAGAAGAAGAAGAAATGCTATATGATATATCAAAATTACAAGAACAAGTGCAACGAGTGTCACTTGCACAAAAAACAACAGAACCTAAGATGGATGGTTTAAGGAAAGATGTAGAAGCTAAGATGGATGGTTTAAAGAAAGGCGTAGAAGCTAAGATGGATGGCATGGAAGCTAAGGTGAATGGCATGGGCTCTAAAATTGATGTCATGGATGATAAGATGGAAGAATTGAAGATAAATATGAATAAGTTGCTACAAGAAATGGTCACTAAGGATGAAAGGGTACTAAAGGAAACTCATGATGAGAACAAAGGAAATGTTAATCATGATTCCATAGACTCTAATTTTGGATCGAAGACTCACCATGTTCCAAAAATCGATATGAGGAAGTTTGATGGAAAGGATCCCACCACATGGATATTACAGATGGAACAATTCTTCGATCTCAATAATGTGCAAAACACAAAAAAGGTACATATGGCAACTTTATATTTGGAACCAAATCAATTTGTATGGTATCAATGGCTTTGCTCTCGTAAACAATTTATCACTTGGGCAATTTTTACGAAAGAATTGGTAGCACATTATGAGGATACAAAAAGAAACACTTTTTTTAGCCAACTGATAAGTCTCAAACAAAAGGGTTCAATAATGGAGCACATTGAGGAGTTCCAAAAACTAAACATAAGGGTAAAAGATATTCCAGAGAAGCATAGGATTGATGTGTTCATAGGGTCTTTAAAGGATAATATCCAACATGATGTTCGCCTTTGGGAACCTGATTCATTAGAGAAGGCATTCAGGTTAGCAAGAAAAATGGAAAGCAAAATTATGGCAACCAGGAAGCATACCACTCACAACTATAAAGACGGAAGTGTTGTTGCCCCTAGTCTTCCACAACCTATAAGGTTGACACCACAACAATTGCAAGAAAAAAGAGCAAAAGGGCTTTGTTACAGTTGTGATAGCAAGTACACTAAAGGTCATAAGTGTGCCGAGAAGAAATTATTCTACATAGATTGTGAAGAGGAAGAAGAAAAGGAGCAAGAAAGGTCAAAAGAAGAGGATATACTCCAGGAACTAAGCCTAGATGAAGAACAAATAAATCTGACCATATCTTGTAATGCATTGGCAGGAAGCACCCACAATTTTATTCATTGTAAGGTAGCAAAAGAATTGAATTGCTTCCTATATCTAGCACCAGAGTGTCAAGTGATGATTGCAAATGGAGGAACAATAAATTGCTCTGGAATGTGCCATAATATCAAGCTATCCATGGGAGAATATGTATTGACTAGCCCAATGCTTTCCATTCCAATGGGAGGTGCTGATGTTGTACTAGGAGTCCAATGGCTACAATCCTTGGGTACAATAGCTTTTAATTTTCAAGAAATTTTCATCAAATTTTCTATGGAAGGAAAGGAAGTTGAATTAAGGGGTATTGCAGGGAAACCAGGAAAGATAATCAGCTCTAATGGTATGACAAAGCTTCTAAAAAAGGAGCAAAGAGGTGTAATTTCACAATTATGTTCGCTAGATGTTTCCACATCGGAATCATCTATTTCTCCAGATCTCCAAAAAGTCCTGGACAATCATTCCAAGTTATTTTAGACTCCCAAAGGTCTCCCACCTATGCGTGATCATGATCATGCTATTCATCTGATTCCAGGAAGTGTTCCTCCAAACATCAGGCCGTACAGATATCCCTATGTCCAAAAGAGTGAAATTGAACGTATGGTTGCAGAAATGCTAGAGGCTGGTATAATTCAACCGAGTCAAAGTTCTTTCTCTGCTCCAGTAGTATTGGTGCACAAGAAGGATGGATCATGGCGCATGTGTCCGGATTATAGGGAGCTCAACAAGCTCACTATTAAAGATAAGTTCCCCATTCCTGTCATTGATGAATTACTGGATGAATTGCATGGATCAATTTACTTCACCAAGTTGGATCTTCATTCAGGATATCATCAAATCAGAAGGAAGACTGAAGACATTCCGAAAACAACATTTAGAACTCATGAGGGTCATTATGAATTTTGGTCATGCCTTTTGGCCATACCAATGCACCTTCAACATTTCAAGGTTTGATGAATTCAATTTTCAAACCATTCCTTAGAAAATTTGTGTTAGTATTTTTTGATGATATACTAATCTACAACAAGTCTTGGAAGGATCATGTTGAATATGTTGACAGGGTGCTACAACTATTGGAGGAGAAACAATTATATGCAAAAAGATCCAAATGTTTCTTTGGAGTCCAGGAGGTGGAATATCTAGGTCATATTGTATCTCATGAAGGAGTTAAGGTAGACCCTAGCAAAATTAAAGCCATTAAGGAATGGAAAATCCCCACATCCATAAAGCATCTGCAAGGATTTCTCGGGTTGACACGGTATTATCTCAAGTTTGTTAAGAATTATGGGAGAATAGCAACACCTCTAACAAGATTATTGAAGAAAGATGCATTTTCATGGACTCCGGAAGCAACAAAGGCCTTTGAACATCTTAAAGAGGCAATGTGCCAAGCACCGGTCGTAGCTACACCGGACTTCACAAAAAACTTTATTGTGGAATGTGATGCTTTAGGAAATGGAATTGGTGCTGTTCTAATGCAAGATGAAAGACCCATTGCTTTTGAAAGTCATCCAATCAAGGGAAAGTTTTTAAGCAAAGCTATTTATGAGAAGGAAATGTTGGCAATACTCCATGCACTTAAGAAATGGCGACCCTACCTAATGGGAAGACACTTCAATGTAAAAACGAATCATGATAGCCTCAAATACTTTTTAGAACAAAGATTATCCTCTGAAGAGCAACAAAAGTGGGTCACAAAGATGTTGGGTTATGACTTTGAAATCATCTACAAAAAAGGGAAGCAAAATGTGGTGGCAGATGCACTCTCAAGAAAGGATGAGGATGTGGAAGCATTGTTGTGCACCATTTCTATTGTCCAACCAGATTGGATAAACGAAGCAAGGGAGGAATGGAAGAATGACAAAGAAGTGTGGGCACTTATTCGAAAGTTACAACAAGATTCTAGTACGTCTGATACATTTAGCTGGCAAAATGATTTGTTATGGTACAAATATCGCTTATACCTCTATAAGAATTCCCAGCTAAAACGAGAGATTCTTATGGAATTGCACACTTCTCCCTTAAGAGGGCACTCAGGATTTTTAAAAACTTACCACAGGGTTAAGAAGGAATTTTTTGGGATGGCCTTAAATCAGATATTCAAAAGTTTGTGGCGGAATGTTTGTTTTGCCAACAAAATAAAGTTGAAACAATTAAGACACCGGGTCTATTACAACCTTTATCCATTCCAAGCCAATGTTGGGAGGAGGTTTCAATGGATTTTATCATAGGTTTACCCAAGTCTGATGGAAAGAGTGTCATCATGGTGGTAGTTGACAGACTTACCAAGTATGCACACTTTTGTGCATTATCACATCCATTTAAAGTCAATACAATTTCTATTGCATTTATGGAAACAATTCAAAAGCTACATAGAAACACAAAGATTATTGTAAGTGACAGAGATCCCATTTTCACTGGAAATTTTTTGACAGAATTATTTTCTTGTCTTGGTACTCAGTTAGCTCATAGCTCATCTTATCATCCTCAATCTGATGTGAAAACTGAGATAGTAAACAAATGTTTGGAAGGGTATCTTCATTGCTTTGTATCTGATAAACAGACACAATGGGTCAAATGGTTGCCTCTGGCTGAATGGTGGTATAACACTTCCTTCCATACAACAACAAAAATGACCCCATTTATGGCACTTTATGGGTATCAACCACCATCCATCACATCATAAATAAGAGAAAATTCTAAGGTTCAGGTAGTGGAACATCACATCAAACATCAACAACAAGTCCTCCAACTCTTAAAGGATAACCTCGTGTTGGCATAGAATAGAATGAAACAACAGGCAGATCAACATCGCAGTGAAAGAAGTTTTAATGTAGGTGATTGGGTGTTGGGCTCCAAAAATGTCATACAAATATCACTCATTACCATACATTTTTCACCTATGCTTCCATTATATCACTCACTATTCACCACCTTGTCACTCCATTTTCCCTACTATTCACCATTAATGGGTCTCATTTATATTTTCCAAATATTGTTTATTTTTAAGCATTTTTGAGAGAAATTCTTGATTAAATATTAGAAAATAATATATTTTACTTTATATATGGAAAGTGGGTTGTTTTTGTGACATGTGTAGGTTCTAAGGAAGCTTCCAAGACACCTTTATGTGGCCTTGAAGGATCAAATTCGAATTTGAGAAGATAAACCTCATGAAGAAGATCATGATCTCATGGAGAAGATCAAGGACAAAAGGGGGTTATGTGTCTAGATGGTTGACAAATGTATGGAACTAAAGAGAGATTAGTGGATCATCATTATGAGTTTGTTATCTCATCCCATTGTATAAATAGGAGTACCTCCTCCATTCCAAAGGGAGGACTCTTGGAGCACGTATCCAACTTATGATGGAATAGAATAAAGCTTCATTTTACATAAATTTCAATTATATAGTTTTAGATATAAGTTGTCTTAGCGTAGTAAATGGAATAATTTGTCACTTCGTTCTTAAGAGAATTGAGCTCACTCTAAAAGGATGAAAGAAACATTTTATTTCATAATAGATCTTATTTCATTTAATTGCTTAGATGTTTGAGGATTTGTTTGTGATTGATGAATGAGTTTTAAATCTTATCAGCATATGAGGGGATAACCAAGGGTCTAAGTTAGGCTCTCTCTCCATTTGATTTGCATGATAATTGAAATTCATTCTTTTGCTTTTATGTTTCAAGTATCATATGAGGGGATAACCAAGGGTCTAAGTTAGGCTCTCTCTCCATTTGATTTGCATGATAATTGAAATTCATTCTTTTGCTTTTATGTTTCAAGTATTTCATTTCTTATGCTTATGAATGAATCTTAGTTTAGTTTGGATTAGTATATGAGGGGACAATCAAGGGACTAAGTTAGTCTTTCTCTCTATTTGAATCTAAACAATAATTAAAGTTCATTCTCTTGTCTTTATTTCAAGTTTCTGGTTTTATGTAATCAATGATTTGTCTATGATACTGTAGGGAAGGACAACCAGGACCTCCTTAATTAGGAGCCTCTTCCCTTGCATATTATATTGAATCGTAAATAATTTAGTTAGACATAGATTTAGTTGCCTACTCCTGCATATATTTTGCTGGCACCATCACAAGCTTACGAGCTTCCCTGGTTGATAATTTAATGAAAGAAATTTAAGCAAATAAATTGCCCAACATTTTGGCGTCGTTGCCGGGGATGGTGCTAAGGGATTAGGCATTAGGAATTTAATTCAGTACTAGTATTTTTCTTTAGAAAAACTAACTTGTGAAACCTGGTGACAGCAGGATCTTCACAAAGGAGTTCAAGTTTGAGTTTTCTGATGTTTTAGTATTTAGTTAGTTTTAAATTCAGTTTTTTTAAAACCCCCCTGCATAAATAAAAACAAATCAAGCAATTTGTATGCTCTCTTCCTGTTCTTCGTGCGATCAGGAAGATCAGAAAATGTATTGATTTATTCTAAATAAAAATACTCTTGCGGGAGAACTAATCTGCAATGCGACAATAAAGAATTTTGTGAATGAGTGAAAAATCATCTTAATTTTTTTTTAAGATAAAACTTAATCTTTTTAAATTTTAGTTTTTTTTAAATAATAAAAAATTAAAAATCAAAAATTAAAAATTCCCATGTAATAATATATATATATATCTATATATACATATATATATATATATATATATATCTATATATATATATATATATATATATATATATATATATATATATATATATATATATCATATATATGTTATTATTATTATTATTATGATTAAAAAAGAAATTGTTGACTTTCATTCTTTTGTTTTTTATAAGATAGAAACCAGAGCGATACACCGCATCTATTCATCAAAGGGAAGCTCATTTGAATTATCCCATGCACTAAAAGGAGGCGATTTATTATATAAAAAATAGGTCAAGAATGAACTTGCTCGGACTCTTGGAGCTGTGAATTCTGAAGCTGAGGCTGAGGCTTGGCATGAGCGGCTTCAATTGCAGCCCGGTTTTTCTCAATGGCAGCAGCAACTTCTTTGGGCATGTATTTCTCGTCGTGCTTTGCAAGGACATCGATGGCAGAAAAATAGTAGTTGTTGCTTCTCGCCTTTTCCGACGCAACATGACCGACCGACAGGGGACGGAAGGATTCAGTGCTGCTATTTTCCGACGATGAAGAAGTAGAAATGGGGCGGAGAAAGCCCTCGACGACAACGGAGTGGCCTTCTCTGAAGAGATCAGGCACTATCCCCTTGTGGCATACCAGAACGTCGGTGACCAGATTTGTGACAACGAACTCCATCTTCGGGGTCGAGGCTGGCTGCACCACGCTCCCTTCTAGAACGAGGCCACCGAGGCGGAATTTGTTCTTGGACGGATCACTCCTGAAGGGGAGGAAGGCATTGATGCTAGCGAGCTTACAAGGGAATGGTACCAATTGTTGTCAAGGGTAATCTTTGATAAGGGTGCTTTGCTATTTACAAATGTTGGTAATGAAGCAATGTTCCAGCCAAACCCCAATTTTGTCTACCAAACAGAGCATCTTTCATACTTCAAGTTTATTGGGAGAGTGGTTGCAAAGGCTTTGTTTGATGGTCAGCTTTTGGATGTTCACTTTACACGTTCATTTTACAAACACATTCTTGGAGTCAAAGTTACTTATCATGACATCGAAGCTATTGATCTAGATTACTATAAGAATTTGAAGTGGATGCTTGAGAATGACATAAGGGATATGCCTGATCTTACGTTTAGCATGGATGCAGATGAAGAGAAAATGATATTGTATGAGAGGGAAGAGGTTACTGACCATGAACTGATTCCTGGTGGTCACAATATCCGAGTGACTGAGGAAAATAAACATGAATATGTTGATCTTGTTGCAGAGCATCGACTCACAACAACAATACGTCCTCAAATCAATGCTTTCTTGGAGGGCTTCAATGAGTTGATTCCAAAAAACTTGATTTAAATACATTCTGAATGTATTTCGACATTAGCTCACTTCCCTTTGCACCGATGTTTTCTCTTGCATGATGTCTTTACCTCGATTTTTGGCTTTCGTTCTCATTCTCCCTCTTCATCCACAACCAGCTTGAGCTTCATGGTGAAGAATCTAAATCTGTAGCTGTGTTTTGTCTGAAAAACAGAACCCGACTTCTTATCAAGCATCAACTCCCAGATTTAGCCATCATCAGATGTCTTCACATGATCACTTGCATACAATATCTGAAAATCGTCATTGAAGATCTGAATGGCGGCATTGACCTCTGATTGAAATGACGCCACTAATAACATCATAGAAGCCAATGCGATTGGGATTATTCGAGCCATCTTCTTCACCGTGACTGACTGAATTAACCCTTCCCTCGAGCAGACCTCCTTTTCTGGATTTGGAGACAAATTAGTGGGTAGCTAATAAGTGTAAAGACGACCCAAGCGGCGGGGCATCCTCAACGAACAGTGCAGCAGGCATGTTACACTTTCTCGAAGTTCGCAGTTGAAGTTATTGGAAGCCTAAAACATCAGTAGCTATCGAAGAATGTTGCCATTTTGCACTGAAGGATCTTGCAAGGACTTCGGTTATTCAATCCACTCCAAGAACGTTGTCAACAATTGTACCTGCGGTTTCCGTTTCATTTGCTGAGATGGGGCAAATGCTCAATCCATCCAAAATCTTCATATGCCTGCAATCCTGTTTTGTTTTGCATTTCTTTTGGTTTGTTTTGTATTTTTAGGTTTATTTTGTTTTCGATTTGGTTATACTATGCGTTAATGTTTGTTATTATAATTATATTAATATATTAATCTAATTATAATATGTTATAATATGTTATGTTTGTTATGTTATTTGTATTAATATGTTAATATATTAATTGTATTAATATATTAATATGTTGTTATAATTGCCCACGGGGATTTGGATTGACGGTGAATGGGTGCGCTGTTAAGGCACTCCTTGCGATAGGTCACTGGTTCAAATCCCCCGTGGGTACTTAGGTTAGTCTTAATTGGAAAAAAAAAATATATATGTTGTTATAATAGTTTTAATATGTTATCTTTTTAATTATAATTTGTTGTATATATTTGTTAGTTATGTTATTTAACTATTAATTAATGTTTGTTATAAAAATTGTATTAATATATTAATATATTAATTGTATTAATTGTATTAATTATATTAATATATTAATATCTTTTATAATTGCATTAATTAATATAGTTATAATTTTTTGTTATGTTGGTAATGTATTTTGTTATTATGTTGTATGCTTGTCTTAATACATTAGGTTATCATAGTCATGTTATGATTGTTAAAAAATAATAAAAAAATTATGTTAAGTATTTTGTGATTGTTTTTGGCATAAAACAAAACTTTGGGGGCATGAAAATTGAGAGAATCATGAGAATTACAAGAACTGGATGAAAGCAAAAATTAAAAAAAAGAGAAATTAAAAAAAAAAAAAACAAACAAACACACTTTTCACAAAATTCACGCAGGTTTGAAAATAAATAATGGAACATTTGGAAGAATAATTTAAAAGAACATTCGGTGGATTATTTAAATGCTGATTAACTTGCTTAGAGTTGGAAATTTGATATTGTTGTATGTTTTTATAACGTACTCATCTGCAGGACACAACAAATCTATAATGCCAAACTTTTCGCCATGCACAAAAGTCATCTGACACAAACAGGGAGTATTACTTTTCATGGTTATTTTAAAAAATGGATTGATATTAATATCATGATTAAGTCAATTTTAACACTTTGTCTGTCCTCAATTTGTTTTATTTGGTATGAAATTTTTGCGTAAGAATCATGAAGAAACTAGCCATTTCTTCATGAGCACACTTATGTTTTCTTCATACCAAGTTTTTTACAGGTTACAGGATAATCAAGTGATCATAAGGAGATTACATTGTGACGACAATTGGTCTTCCAAAGACTAAATTAATGAAAAATTCTAAAGACAAATCCAACTCTACAACCACTCCTTTGCAACTCCCTTTTTGCAAAAGATTTTGAATTCCACCAATTGTCAAACCATAAAGCATGACCTTTCCATATCCATTTTTCACAGCAAGAGTTCTTATTCATACACCATGCATTTCCTTACATCCATTCTTTACAAGCTTATCTTCATTTTCCATGTTATTACCATTCCCCTTCTGCTTGAGTCAAAGTCCTAGAGTCTAAGTATCATTGAAAAAACACCTAGAGGCTCGCATGCCTTAATGGCAAGTACTCTTGCCAATGAACAATGGGAGTACATTAATATCCCTTGTTCATTGGATCTTGTAGGTGACTCGACAGTGACAAATTTATTCGTACCTACAAAGATGTGTTAGGCATCCTGACTCCCATTGGAATCAATGGTGGGAGCTCTTGTGTTGGCTAGGGGCATTCATTAACAACCACTAAGTCAATAACTTCTTGCTATGTTCAACATCGACACATTTAATCGCATAGTAAGATTTGTGCCATCGAGCGTTGAAGACTTAAAGACCCACATTTTGTAGCAGATGAAGCCAATTTCCTTTCATTGTTTTTCAGTTTGTCATCACTTGAGGACAAGTCAATAAATAAGGCTGGGGGGGGGGAATGTAACTTCTATATTTTGTATACCTTCCAAGCCTTATAGATTTTCAGCCATATTCAGCAGACTCATCAGATTCATCATCCAGCAGCAGAGGATCCAGCAGCAGATACGACTTTCAGCCATGTTCAGCAGACTCCTCAGATTCATCATCTAGTAGCAGAGGATCCAACAGCCGATACGACAATACAGATCCATCTTTCATCCACAACTTGAAGAAGAAGCTTCAGATCAGAATTGTGGCAGTTGAACATGCATGATTCATCCACTTCCTTAGGTAAGTAAGGTATGATGTTTTCTAACCTTTAATCTTGAAATTCTTTTTAGATGCTAAAATGGTGATATTTGGAAAATATTCCACTATTTCACTATTTCCTTTCTCATTAAAAATTGCCAAAAACCATCAGTTGGGGAAGGGGGAATTTCACACTTCATTTTTTTTCCTCATTCATATTACATCTTAACCCACATAGTCTTCCCACAATAAAAACTACTACAAAATGATGAGCATATGATTGATCTCAACAAAGTAAATAATGATTGTAAACACAAGAACCAATCATTAAAAAGAGATCTCAACAAAGTAAATAATGATTGTAACACAAGAACCAATCATTAAAATATGTAAATGCTTTGCAAACAAATAAAAGTTATCCAAAGATGTGCAAAGTTAAAAGGAAGTCCATGATTGAAAGATGTTTGTTACACAAGAACCAAACATCTTGTAAAAGGAAGCTCATTTAAGAATCAAATCAAATAAGTCATTGTAGTAGCTTGCATGAGGACATGCAAGAGCTTCAGTTGGGGAGTATGTTGGGCTCCAAAAATGTCATACAAATATCACTCATTACCATACATTTTTCACCTATGCTTCCATTATATCACTCACTATTCACCACCTTGTCGCTCCATTTTCCCTACTATTAACCATTAATGGGTCTCATTTATATTTTCCAAATATTGTTTATTTTTAAGCATTTTTGAGAGAAATTCTTGATTAAATATTAGAAAATAATATATTTTACTTTATATATGGAAAGTGGGTTGTTTTTGTGACATGTGTAGGTTCCAAGGAAGCTTCCAAGACACCTTTATGTGGCCTTGAAGGATCAAATTCGAATTTGAGAAGATAAACCTCATGAAGAAGATCATGATCTCATGGAGAAGATCAAGGACAAAAGGGGGTTATGTGTCTAGATGGTTGACAAATGTATGGAACTAAAGAGAGATTAGTGGATCATCATTATGAGTTTGTTATCTCATCCCATTTTATAAATAGGAGTACCTCCTCCATTCCAAAGGGGAGGACTCTTGGAGCATGTATCCAACTTATGATGGAATAGAATAAAGCTTCATTTTACATAAATTTCCATTATATAGTTTTAGATATAAGTTGTCTTAGTGTAGTAAATGGAATAATTTGTCACTTTGTTCTTAAGAGAATTGAGCTCACTCTAAAAGGATGAAAGAAACATTTTATTTCATAATAGATCTTATTTCATTTAATTGCTTAGATGTTTGAGGATTTGTTTGTGATTGATGAATGAGTTTTAAATCTTATCAGCATATGAGGGGATAACCAAGGGTCTAAGTTAGGCTCTCTCTCCATTTGATTTGCATGATAATTGAAATTCATTCTTTTTCTTTTATGTTTCAAATATTTCATTTCTTATGCTTATGAATGAATCTTAGTTTAGTTTGGATTAGTATATGAGGGGACAATCAAGGGACTAAGTTAGTCTTTCTCTCTATTTGAATCTAAACAATAATTAAAGTTCATTCTCTTGTCTTTATTTCAAGTTTCTGGTTTTATGTAATCAATGATTTCTCTATGATACTGTAGGGAAGGACAACCAGGACCTCCTTAATTAGAAGCCTCTTCCCTTGCATATTATATTGAATTGTAAATAATTTAGTTAGACATAGAGTTAGTTTCCTACTCCTGCATATATTTTGCTGGCACCATCACAAGCTTACGAGTTTCCCTGGTTGATAATTTAATGAAATCAATTTAAGCAAATAAATTGCCCAACATTGGGTATTCCTATGGCTACAACCATATAAGCAAATGTTGCTCAAGCAAGCTAAGAAGGATAATAAATTATCACCAAAGTATTATGGTCCGTACAAGGTGTTGCAAAAGATTGGTACTATGGCATACAAATTGGAGCTTCCTGCAGCTTCTCGATTGCACCCAATTTTCCATGTTTCATGTTTAAAGAAGGTTATAGGTGACAAGCTCCCAGTTCAAACAATATTGCTAGAACTTGATGAGGAAGGAAAAATTATATTGGAACCGGAAGCAGTCACAGAAAAAAGAACTCGACAGCTACGAAATCGATCAATTTCAGAGTATCTTATTAAGTGGAAGAACTTATCCGCTGAAGATTCCACATGGGAGGATGAGAATTTTATGCAGAAGTATTCAGAACTACTCAAGCATTGAGGACAACACTTTTTTGAAGGAGAGGGGCATGTTGGGTCCCTATAATACTAGTGATTACCCCATTACTATTGTAGTTATACCACTTATTAATATTGTTGTGCCCCTATTGCCCCCATATTGTTATTACTGTGCCCCATAGAATCCCTCTATTGTTATTTTTGTGGCTTTATATTATTATTGTTAGGTCAGCTGGATTATATTATTACTCCTTAGACTCCTATATATAGAAAGGAGGTTTTGTCATTTGAATCATCAAAGAATTGTTCATTTATGTAATGTAAAGGAGGTTGCCCCCTCGAAGAGGCTAAATTCTAAGGCGTTGATCTATCTTTTCTATCTTTTCTTGAGCTTGTTTCATAACAAGGGATATCCCAAGGAATTCAAATTTGAGAGAATGGTTAAAGGCTCTATATCTAGAGAAAGGTTTTTCTTCAAGAATTCATTGTCATTGTTGGTGGAAGTTTTAGGGGATATATCCCCCGAATAAGACCCAAATCTAATCACCAGATAAAGTGGTTCAGTTGGTGGGCAAAAGCGTCACCCATATTGTCAGGACCAGAATCAACCCTAGGTTCCAAAGAACATATAGAACCAGAAATAGAGGATCAGGTTTGCATTTTGGGAGTGATTTAAAAATAGAAGAAGTACACAATTTTCTCTCGTGAATAATAATATTTTAAAATGGTGATAAATGTGGTTCTAATTTAGCCCCCTGTTCACAAACATAATAATCTCTATCCCCATTTAGAGGGCCAACATTAGCAAGAACTGACAAGTACATTTCATTTTTGGAATAAAGAACAATACCTATAACCATTGGATGCACTGCATCAGGAATAAAGGTCGACATTGCATCATTGCCTGAGGACCCACCCCCATGCACCAAATGGAAAACATAAGCAATAAGGACTGACATCACTTACTTACCCAAGGGCCCATGCTTACACACCAAAATTAGTTATAAATTCACTCGTTGACTATGAGTAGAAACCCCCATAGCTTTGTATATAGTTTAAAATCAAGTGTCATGTCCCATGGCACCCCAGAAATGTGAATGAGATGCCTCACTAATTAATATGCTAGCATAGAGGTGATACACAACATAAGAGATCTAATTACACTGGAATACCACCTAAATAATGCACTTCCACTAAAAACTATGCCATACACTTATCTAGGCCAATTAAATTACATTACTTTAGATAAATAATTTTTTGAATGGAGTTTCCAATCTGCACTAGAAACTATTGAGTCCAATGTTCCAAGGGAAGCCCCGGTAGCTTACAATATAATTTTCCTCTATGAAACCATTGATATCATATTGAAGCCTATGAACTAGTGTTGGAAAGACACAAAACTCCTCCCATTCACCCACAACATATTGAGATTGTTTTTCTCATCCTCAAAATGCAAGAAATGGAAACAATGCTAATTATTTAGTAATAAAGTGATCTTTGACTCCTAGTGAATATTTCACTCCTAATGTTCTACAATCCACCCTTTTAATTTTAGACTATTCATAATAGCATATTCCCTCCTCCCAATCAATGCTCATTGTTGCGAACTAGAGACTCGATCCCAAAAGAAGAGATCGAATATGTTCAACAACCTTAACTTCTTTGCCTTTACTATTATGAGAAATATGCCCATTACTAGGAACCACTGGAGTTGTAGAATGATCCGCAGGTTAAGAAAAAATGAGTAGTTCAGACAATTCCGAGCAGAGAAGAAAGGACTGTGTCAGGATGGAACCTTGCAAAAACCTGCATGAATAGATCCTTCGTTTCGATTGTAGCCCAAATCAAACAATTAGCATATGGGGATTTGGGCCCTTGCATGGCATACCCAGTTGACATTCGAAAATCTTGACATGTTAACCCCATCATAAGCCCAACCACTAGCTATGTAGTCACCCAAATTCCAACAAGTATGGGAAATTTGATGAGGCATATGAGGATCAATAGTCTACCTCACTTTAAATGTAGAAATTCTCATCAGATCTAAAATAGAATTCTACCAATAAAAATAATCATAGTCTACCATGGTTAGCCCTGGTCTGCCATAGTCATCTATAGGTAAATCATGTTACATTATGGCTTTGCAATTTGAAGAATGATAGACAGTGTCACAATGTGATGAACAACAAAGAATGAGTTAATGTGATGAACAATAAATGACATCAAAATTGGACAACAAATATGTTACATACAAGTTAATATAATCGACCAAGCTCAACATAGTTAACTAAAATCAACCATATTCAACATGGCCATGATGGTCAACTATATTTAAAATGGGCATCATGGTTAACCATAGTCAACATGGGCATCATAATCAACCATAGTCGACCACAATCAACATGGTCTTCATGGTTAACCATGGTTGGACACAATCATCTATAGCTAAATGTTGAGAAGCAAAATTGATGTCTTATTTTCACAAACAAATTTTAAATCACACTATGATGAACAGTGCATGATGGCACAATGTGACAAACAATAAATGATGGCACAATGTGATGAATGACAAATGATGTGATAATGTGACAAACAATACATTATGTACCAATATAAAAAACAAAAAATGAAATTACAATGTCATGAACAACAAACAACATTGTATTGTGATTACATTGAAATGTTATGAACAATTGATGTCTTCACAGTGTGATGAACAACAAATGATATCACAAATTGATGTGCAACGAATGTCATTGCAATGTGATGATCTATAAATAACATCACAATGTGATGAGCTATAAATAACATCACAATGTGATGAAAAATGAATGATGTAATTAAACAAAAATAATGACATCATAATACGATGAGAAAATATTGACATTATGATAGAATAAACAAAACCATTGTTAACTACCATCTACCATGACTAACCCTATGTTAACCATTGTCAAACATGGTCAACCATGGTTATCCATGGTCAAGCATAGTCAATCATAGACAACATGGTCATCATGGTCAAGATGGGCAAGCATGGTCAACCATGGTCAAGTATTGCAAAACCATGTAAAAAAATGGCCTACAAGGTCAAGGTGGTTAATTATGGTTAAATGTAGTCAACTGATTTGTATATCAAACTTCTTGAGGTTTATGTAAAATTGCAAGTGATTAAATTTGAGTTTTGAGCCTCTTATGTTAAATTCATAAACACATAACATGAATTTAAACTTCAGAAACTGCAGAATATTGTAGACAATACCACCATAACAGTAAACACAAAATAACAAGTGATGAAGGAGTTCACCCCTCCTGGGTTACGTCTCCCGGTCCAGCTTCCAATGCTTGGGCCTATATCATTATGCTCATAAAAATAGTGATTACATCAAGTTACAGTGCTCAAATAGCTTCAAAACCTACTCCAACAGCTTCAGAGCTATCCAAAATCCCTGTCTAGCCTCTTTTTTCTCCCAAAAAGACTAAAAACTGAGAAAGTTATGAGCTCCCCAAGTTTTACTTCTAGTCAACCTACAAATTTTCCAAGTCCGGTTAACCGTCCTACAAATCTGCCCCTTTTTTTGCTAACTGGGTGCAAAATCAGAGAAAATCCAGCACAAATTATGGGATGATTAAATTTTCCTCTATCCCCTTGTGCTCCTATGGTGACATGGGTGCCCCATATACCTGGGGGCTAGCGCTCTAGGTCTAGCCCCCTCTGCTTCCACCCTAGGTCTCGGCGCATGGTCACATGGGCTGCCATAGAACCTGGGGATGGCCCCCTGTTAGTGGCCCCTCTCTGGTTGGTGCTTGGTTGCAACGTCAGGTCGTATGGACTTATTTATGGGGGGGCGGGGCTAAGCCTTGACCCCTTTTCCCAACACCTTCGTCATTAAATTTTAAAGGATGTTTTTGCGGAGGGGATTAACAAGAACGCCCTTGGTCCAATGTTAAGCCCCAATTCTTATAGGAGGGAGGTCGAGTGTTCAAACCTTTGGGCTACCAATTCGATGCCCCCAACCAATTTTGGTGGGCATTGAGGTGCCACGTGGTAGCCTCTAGTTGGGTCACGTGGCTACCTCTAGTTGGTCCACCTCACCAACTGTCAACTGATCAACTCCAAACTAGTCAGTGCCACCTTGGTCTTCCACGTCACATGATATAATTGGGTCCTTTTGAATCTCGATCGCCTTGCACAGTTAGCAGACGCAGACAACTATACGGATTTCTGACTAGAAAGTCCACACAAATTTTGCCAAAATTTGTCTCTTTGGGAAATCGATCAAAACTCGTTTCCGGGAGAATACAATGTTCATTTTCCATGAAATGAGTTGCACGAGATTCATATTGCCAAGATCTATCCATTCATTCCAATTTCGATCCATTCATACAACTTTCATTTTTGAGCATATTTTTTATCCAACAGATCACTCCTCCCCATTGGAAGCTTTTGGACCCCAAAAGATATTTATTAATGAACAATTAGATGAGCGTACAACCCCCTCACCCTTCCAATATCAACCCAGTATAATTTGTCTGAATTCAACAATTTGAGCTTTTCATGAAAACTTATCTTTTTCCTTGATTCTCGAGACCATATCTTGTTGTTTTCAATACCATTTTGTTGCAATTTCCCAAAATTTCCAGAACAACAAACTGTCCTTGAAGGAACAAACATATTCCTTCCTAGGTCTTCAATCAAAGGAAACTTAAACAACTTGAAATTCTTCTAACCTTGAAAACTATTGACATGACGATGTTTAGCTTGTCTTGCCTTGTAGTTGGTTCGACTCTAGACCAGGTGTTTTCACCATTTCCATGCACCATTTTGAAAACCCCAAGAAGAAATGGTGGAACCTATGCCTTCTCTGTCAAATTTCTTTGACACTTTCTCTTTGACCTGTGCACTCTTTAGCACTAGCATCTTGTTCCCATCATTGTTCAACAATGATGTATTTTGTTGCAATTTTTCCTCATCATGTTTACCTCTGTTAGGAGGCAACATGTTATAACCCTAAAAAAACTTATTACAACCATTAGAAACATTAATGAAATCAAATTTTTCATTCGATTCATTTCCTTGAAAGGCCTCATTCAGAACATCTTGATGCTTGATCATTAACAAAGAAATTTTTTTACTTGCATTCACAATTCTCTTCATTTGTCCAGCACGCATAAGAGACAAACTCATCTTCTTTCTATGCGATATAACTATTTACTCATTTCCATTCTTGAACAAGTGGTACTTATTCTCATGGAAATGAAATATTTCTCTCCTATCATAAAGATACAGGCTTCCCAAAACAATACTCGAAATCTTAAGCGGAACTACATCAATTTCAACTTCATCAAGAAATTTTGAATTGATTACAAATCTTAGGATACACTTCCTTGTCACCTACAAATTTTCATTCTTACATATCCATCCTAAAGGATAAGGTCTTCAATGTGTAATGGTTTCTAGATTTAACTTCTTGACTAAGTCTTCAGAAATCAAATTTGTTTGAGAACCACTATCAAATAGTGTGTCAATTTTGGTATGCTTTGAAACAACTCTAATATGGAAAATTTCAATTCTTGTTTCATCATCTTGAGTAACATTCGAACAACTTGAAGAACTAGTACTTGCTATGTTCTTACCTTGCAAACCCATCATTGTAATCTTGGTTTCATCTCCTGAATATGAACCTAAGTCATGTTCTATAATTGCAGATGTTTTCTCCTTCTCTTTGATGTTAAGTTTGTTCGGTCTCATTTCTGGATGGAGTTTCTAGCAATGATCTTCATCATGACCATTTTTAAAACAATTTTTTCATGTGAGTTTTTCTTTTTCCATTTTAATAGAAGCATTCTTCTTCCCTTTTCCCTTAAACCTACCCTTTCCTTTTTCTCCAGTTTCAAGGGAACTCTCACTTTTGTCATCTAAAATACTTTTCCCTCTTTCTTCTAGACGTGTGGCTTGAACACAAACCTCATCGAAATTTATGGGATTGAACATGAGAATAGTGTGCCTTCGATAACTATGTAAACCTCCAATATATTTTAAAAAGGTGTCTTGAGATGACAAATCTACACCTAATATTAGTGCTCTTCTCTTAAACTCTTAAGTATAGTTTTGAACACTTTGTCCTTTTAATTGCCTAAAACTATTCCAATCCATAATAGCCTTATGCATATAAGCTAAAGGATAGAAATGTGTTCTAAGAATAAAAATAAAATCAATCCAAGAGGTTGAGACCTTACCATGCTTTTTCATTTGCTCTTGTGTTTTGGCTTCCTACCAAATCAATGCAACACTCTCCAATCCTAATGAAGTCAGTTGAATCTTTGTTTCATCATCCTTGATGTTTTGTATCCTGCAATATACTTCAAGTTGACAAACCTAATTATTTAGTCTTTCAGCATTAACCCCACCATTATACATAGGCAAATCAAATTTTATATCAAGTTTCAATAAGGGATTTTTACCATGTCCCTTTGGAGATTGTGGAGGTGTTTGTGAAGGGGTAGTTGTGGAAGAGGATGAACATGATTGTGAAGATGAAGATGAAGGTGGATAGGGTGTTGGTTTACCTCCATTCCCTTTAGGAGGCTTGTCCTCATCTCCTCCTTTTTCTCCTAAAGAACCCTATCCCTTTGGAGGCTTGGAGCTCTCACCTTGCAATCTTATGTTTCTCTCTTCATAGAGAACTTTCACCATATGGGTCATGTCAAAAAATGATTTTCTGAGAGACTTCTCATCCTCTGACATATTATCAGGTCCTCCTTTATGTGACATGCTTACTAAAGCTTTAGGTACAACTTTAAGTGAAACTTGTGGTGAAGATTGTGGCAAATGTGCTCTCCTTCTCCTTATACCAGATTGAGAAAATGCACCCACAAGATTTCCTTCTCCTCACTTAAGCTTCAACCTTGTAAGCATCATAAACACTTGCAAACAATTAAATCCTCACAAAAGCAAAGAAAATCTATGCTCTGATACCAAACTTGATATGTATATCAAACTTCTTGAGGTTTATGTAAAATTGAAAGTGATTAAATTTGATTTTTGAGGCTCTTATGTTAAATTCATAAACACATAAATGTGAATTTAAACTTCAGAAATTGTAGAAAATACCACCATAACAGTAAAGAAAAAACAATAAGTGATTAAGGAGTTCATCCCTCCTGGCCTACGTCTCTTGGTCCAGTGTCCAATTCTTGGGCCTATATCATTATGCTCATAAAAATAGTGATTACAAAAAGTTACAGTGCTTATATGGCTTCAAAACGTACACCAACAACTTCAGAGCTATAAAAAACCCCTATCTAGCCTCTTTCTGCTCCTAAAAAGATCAAAAATCAAGAAGTTTATGAGCTCCCAAAGTTTTGTTCCTAGTTGACCTACAAATTCGCCAAGTCCAGCTAATCGTCCTACAAATATGCCCCTTTTTCCGGTAACTGGGTTACAAATCGGCGAAAATCTGGCGCAAATTGTGGAATGATTAAATTTTGCCCTATCCCCTTTCAAGCTAGTGATCACATGGGTGCCCCATATGTCCCGAGGGCTAGCACTCTGGGTCTGACCCCCTCTGCTTCGGCCCTGGGTCTCGGCACCTATTCACATGGGGTGCCATATAACCTAGGGTTGGCCCCTCTCTGGTTGGCGCTTGGTTGCAGTGGTGGGTTGTATGGCCTTGTTTAATGGGACGGGGCTAAGCCCTGACCCCTTTTCCCTAACACCTCCGCCATCAAAGTTTAAAGGATTTTTTGCAAAGGGGCTTAAGAAGAACTGCCCTTGGTCCAAAGGTAAGCCCAAGCACTTGTAGGAGGGAGGTTGAGTGTTCGAACCTCGAAACTGTGAATTCAACCCCCCCATCCAATTTTGGTGGCCATCAAGGTGCCTCATGGTAGCCTCTGGTTAGGGCACGTGACCACCTCTCAATGGTCCACCTCACCAACTGTCAACTAATCAACTCCGAACAAGTCAATGCAACTTTGGGTTGCCACGTGTCATAATATCATTGGCACTTTTTGAAGCCTAGTCACCTTGCACAGTTAGTAGGCCTAGTCAGTTGTACGGACTGCTGACTGGGCAACCTGCACAATTTTTGCCAAAATTTACTTGTTTGGGAAATCGATCAGAACTCGTTTCCGAGAGCATATGACGTTCGTTTTCCTTGAAATGAGTTTTTTTGGATTCATATCATTGAGATCTATCTAGTCGTTCCATTTTGAGCCATTCTAACAACATTCATTTTTGAGCATATTTTTTATCCAACAGATCATCAACCATGGTGAAACATGATCAACCATAGTTAACATGGGCATCATGTTCAACCATGGTCCACCATAATCACTTGCAGGTAGACACTAACAGCCATGGTCAACCATGTGTACCCATAGCAACCATATGTTGACCGTAGTCAATCTTGGTCAAACAATCTCAAGCACAGTCAAATAAGCTCAAAGATGGTCAAATATTGTCAACAATTTCAACCGTAGTCAAACACCCTCAACCGTGGTCAACCATAGTCAACCATTATCATCCATGGACAACATGGTCAAGTATGGTTGACCATAACCAAATAGATCAACCATGGTCAACATGGTTAAATAATGGATGACCATGGTCATACAAAGCCAAACATCGTCAAACAAAGGTGAGTCATAGTTTGTGTGGTCAAACATTGCCATATATGGTCAACATGGTTAACCATAATGAATCATAGTCAACTATAGTTAAACAATTACAACCATGGCCAACCACAAATTGCCCATTTTCAACTATAGTCAACCAATGTGAACCATGAGAAAAGAGGTCAATCATCATCAACATGCTCAACCATGGTCAACGTGTCCAATCATAGTCAATTGTAGTCAACTGTAGTTAACATGGTCAATGATAATTAACCATGGTCAACCATTTTCACCCATGCTCAATGTGGTGAACAATGTTTAACCAGAGCCAACCATGGGCAATATGGTCAACCGTGGTCAAGCATAGTCAATTATAGTCTATCATAGACAACTTTAATTTAAGATAGATAACAATGGTCACCCAGAGTCAACTATTTGTTGACCATAATCCACCCTTCTCGACCATAATTTTACCATATTTAACCATAGCAAATGAAGGTTAATCACAGTCAACCATGGCCTACTAATCCTCCCATGCATGTTGGCTATGAATTAGCACAACCACATTAATAAGGTCATTGATGTATGCTAATCAATATCATTTTCTGCCTTTCATATATCATTTAGAACCATTAATTTTCACAGGTCAAAGATGACATTGATCAATATATATCAACCACTATATTAATATGGTTGATATATATTAATCACTGCCATATTTTACTTTTAAAAAACAATAATATTGATTAGCATATGTCAACCACTTTTAATTTAGTTGAGCAAACAAAACCATTTTCAATGACATTAATAATCACATGAATATATCAACCACTTTTAATTTGACTGTCCAAACAAAACTATTTTCAATAACATTAATAATCACAATAATAAAGTAAACGATATACCTTTGATGAACACATTTTAAACTTTTTGATTAACGAATGAAAGATAGAAAGTAATATCAATTAATATAACCACTTTATAATATAATTGTATTAGTATTAGAATTTTAGAATAAAATAAGTAGTTGTAACTTATACGATATCAAATTTAATTTATATAAAGGGAACCCTAAAAAAATATTAATTAGAGACTAGAGTAAGTTTATTTCTCATATTATTTAATAAATATTATTATCAAATCTTTTTAAAGTTTTAACCACAATTGCGTGAAAATCGTGTAAAACAAAAACAATTGACTCATATTATATTGTTATCAAAACTTTTCGAAGTTATAACCACAATTGCATGAAAACTGTCAATAACAAAAGCAACTAATTACTTAAAAAAATATTATCAGAACGTTCCGAAATTATAACCACAATTACATTGACAAGTAGAGATGCTCCAGGATAATTGTGAAAAATAATATAGATACTAAAAAATTATTCCAAGATACTAATAGCGAAAAGGAAAAGAAATTCAACTAAAAAAGTGTGATGGAGAATGACAGGCGACATTAGTCGACATATATGGAATACATTGGAAGACCACTTTGCATCTTCTGTCAACAACAAAAGCAAATTCAGTGCACCTGATGAACCCTAGTTAGAAAGCGAGTGCGCGTGCCGAATTACGAAACCACTAATGAATATTTTGTTTGACGACTGAACCAGGAAAGCTGGATGGAAATTAAAGTCTTAAAAGCACTTTCAAACGTAGGGAGGAAGCGTGTGTGTGTAGCAGTAGGAAACCAATACTAAATGTTTTGATTAGATGGATGCATTTCAAAAGCCGGCGGGAAACTAAAAAGTCTCAAAGGGCACTGTCAAAGGTAGGGATGAAATACGTTTGCAGAGCGGAGAATCAATCAAAACCATGCGTACCCAACGACCCAGGAAAGCTGGATGGAAATTAAAGTCTTAAAAGCACTTTCAAAACGTAGGGAGGAAGCGTGTGTGTGTAGCAGTAGGAAACCAATACTAAATGTTTTGATTAGACGGCTGCATTTCAAAAGCCGGCGGGAAACTAAAAAGTATCAAAGGGCACTGTCAAAGGTAGGGATGAAATACGTTTGCAGAGGGGAGAATCAATCAAAACCATGCGTACCCAACGACCGTTTGTGTTTGTTTAGTTGATAAGTCAGTTTTTACGATTGGCTATCCAATCATGTCCTCTTACACCGACTAATATCAAGTCAAAAAATATCTCATTTTTGTAGAAAAACTCTGAAGTTCAAGTTCGAGTTTGAATTCGATACGGAAAAAATGGACTAAGAAAATTGGGTAGTATACACTTTACAGCTACCCGAAAAAAAAAATGTTTTTTTTTTTTAAATATTAAAAGGTTGTGCTCTCTTTTAAGCTCATTGCTCACAGTTTTCTCTCTCTCGTGTGCAACTTGAAACACTTATGAATGTCAATTATACGAAATTGTTGTTTCTTATCTAATATTATATAAATCTAATGACACAAAGTTGTATCTTTTCAGTTAAATTAATACCTTTGTCTCAAATCAAAGCTACCTATTTTTCCATAAATTCTTAGTCCATGAGATTCTCTCAAATTAACAAAAATAAAGATAAAAATAAAAATATGTTCATATTTATTGATAAAATAAATAAATAAATATTCATATGCATTGATAAATAATTTCAATATTACTTTTATATTGTGATAAAAAATAAATTAAAAAAAAAAATACATTCTATAGGCTCATATAAATTAACTATACATTTGAGGTTCTCATGAAAACTCAATGAACTTTAAAAATTGAAAAATCTAAAAACCCAGTAGCAATAGGCAAGGATGCTGCCAAATATACTCTTGAATCGAATACATAGAATTGTGCATGGTGGACAATTACGATGTGACCCGCGATATGCTGCAAACTATTTTGGCTAGTGCAATCTACTTGACTTCGTCATCGTTAATACTAGCAAAATTATCCCCACCCTCTCCTATAGTTAGATCAATTATGTTTCCATTTGAAATTGTCAACCTGTTCCACTAAATTGGATTTGCTTGAATGGACCAAGAAGGGGCCTCTCCAACCATTTGGGCAAACGGAGTGCAACATGTTAAAAATTTCAACTGTATCGAATCCAATTTAACATATTACTCATTGAATCAAACCAAATTGGTGAATTTTAGAATTTTTCAGCTATATGTTATATGTTATAAAAGAATTTGCTATCTGTTATAAGAGAATTTGTCATATCCTTGAAAGATATATTGTGGCCCTAATGAGATTGATATCTCATCTAAGCTACTTATGTGGCTTAGGTTTTGTAACAAAACCTCGCCAAGATGTTGAAGTATGTGTTTTTGGTTGATTATGAACTTAACTAAGGTTAAGTATCTAGTGTCTAAAGTCTAATGCTTCCATTATTATATGATTATGGTATGGTTAACTTCATGCTTTTATGGATTTGGTTCTTGTTGATTATGAACCTAACTAAGGTTAAGTATCTAGTGTCTAAAGTCAAATGCTTCCATTATTATATGATTCTAATATGGTTAACTTCATGCTTCTATGGATTTGGTTGTACTTTCTATCTAAATTGTGCAGGTATATAATCTTCAACAAAATGAAGATGTTAGTAAGTAAAGTTGATAAGCATGATGAAGAAAGTTAAATGAGTGACGATGGTCATGATGACTCTGATAAGAAGGATGGAAGCCATGAAAGATTCTTCGATGTTATATATAAAATTCTATCTCCCTAAGTTAACAGGGAGGCTCGATGAAAGAAATCTTCCCAAGTTGAAAGAGGGCATATTATGGTCATACCTTGAAAGAACAAATTGGAGAATGCACTTTGAGATATTGCTGAAAGAGGGAAAGCATGATGTAGTTGTAGAATATGTTACTACATGTGAAGTAGAAAATGAGGTTGTATGGATGAGGAAGCTTCTAACATATTTGTTTTAGAAGTGATGTCAGTCTAACTGCATATACCCAATGATGAAGCCTAAACCACATATACCCACGGTATGCATATAAAATTTCATGTTACATGCATGTCACATTATGTGTGTCCCAAGAATTCCAAGTTCTTTACTCACGAAACCCTTCCATAAGTCAAGTTTAAAGCTCTTTAAATAACTCTATGTGGAAACATTTGACTTAGCTATCCAAAGTCTAAACCTTTGATAAATCTTTAAGTGAAACCTTACTCAACCCTTCATAATATTTGGTTAATTCTTAACTTAACCCAAAATACACTAATCTCACTTATTTCTATTATAATTTCCATATAATAGAAATATTTCATATTCCACATTTAAACCTTACCTTTCCGTCGTTTCACAAGCCTTTGCACATACATTGATGCTCTCTTTAGCGTGTTTAATCCCTATCGTAGATCTCATTCTTTGATCCGATAGTTAGCACGTCACCCGCTCGCCGATTAGTTTTGGCCAATCCCCACCATTGATCTATTTCATCTGATCCAACGGCTATTGCGTCATCTGCTTGCCAACAAGCCCGAACAATCTCCACCATTGATCAATCTCGCTCGATCAAATGATTATCACGCAACCTCTCATAGATATTTGCACGATCAATATCAAAATGAGGGCATGCGAGAAAAGTGGTTTTATCTCTCCACTCGGTGCTATGCGTCAGCCACTAAGTGGAATCACGTAAAATTTTGAAATACCACTTACCACCTTTAGGGCACGCAAGACTCTGCTTGCGCCTTGTGAATACCATCCACGTGCTTTATACAAAACTTAAAGAAACTAGACTTAATAAAAGGTTATCACTTAATCTCTTCCATTCATCTTCTTGACTTCATTTGCACGAATTAATCTTAGTCGTCTATCTCCCTTTCTCTCATTCGTGGATCTGACTAATCTAATGGTTCTTGTGTGCTGATGTGTTCTTTTGGCTCTTATTGTGTAATCACCATTCAGCTTTCTGCCTGTGTATTTGTCTTCGCCTTACGATCTTCACTTGTTCTGAACTCGATCTCCACTTGCACCCTTATGCTTCCTTCACCTTCACTATAACATTAAAGGCTTCATCCAATAATGTTTGTGTGTAAAACCATAACACCCCTCTCTTCACTTCTTCTCTGATTTTGCACACCTGCAACCTACGTTACACAGAATTACTCAAGTTCACACACAACTTATAATTCAAATACATATCACACAAACTCATAATCGAGATATATGTATTAATAAACAACCATTTACATAGGAATTTCTTCCTCGGCCTTTTCAATATCAATGGCCTTTCCTTTCCTTGCCCATTCTAACTCTAATTAACCGACTAACTCATTGACTCCAGACTAACTGACTACCTCTCTCTACTTTTCTGACTCTATGCTTTTTAGGCCTACATTTATATAAAAGCTTTTGTTAACCAATTCTGGTTCAGATTCTTAATCTACTAAACTAAATCCTGAATATCCTCTAAGTCCAGTTTTAACTCCAGTTAATCCCTAAGAACCCTCTATAGTTCCAAGAATCATGACACCACTTCCTAGTCTAAGACTTATAATTGATTTCCTACTCTCTTGTCATCACTCATCATTACTCATGTTCTCCTACATTCGAGAGCATTTACAAATATCCTCACAATATCTAATTAATTTCTATTCTATAATCTCAAAACATTAATAATTACATACATAGGAATCCAACTTCCTTGAAAACACAAGACCCCCTAAGTTAACTAGAACATAATGAAATTGTTGAGTTGTATGCTCCTGCATCAAGAAGGCTCTCGACATTACTATGATAAACTTTGATAATCAAAGTTGCATCAAAACGTCTAAAGATCCCGTGTTTCATTCTAGGACGAAGCATATCAACAATAAGTTCCACTACATTAGAAACTTGGTGCAGGATGGGATCTTGAAGCTACATTATGTCTTGATTGATGATCAAGTAGTTGATATACTAACAAAGTCTCTTCCTAATAGCAAATTTGAATATCTTAGAAACATGCTTTGTTTAGTAGATATTTCTAATCTTTTTGATTATGATAAAAGTTTGGAAGAGATTTGTTGAGGCTTTGTGTGTGAGACACCTTGCCTGGGACGACATCATGTCGACACTGTGTTTTGATATCTAGATCCTAAAGTAGGGAGGGTGGCGTTGGTCATAGCGCTATGACTTCAGATACGCACCTGGATCCTTGGGTTAATGGTTAACAAGTAAGCTTAATGGTACCTAGAGAGGCTAAAAGGTTTAGTCCATGTTAGTCCCACCCAGATAGATTTCCCTAGTCAAGAATCTAGTCTATGATACCGTGAGTGCCTGCACTTTTGGAGGACCTTGGATAGATTTCCCTAGTCAAGAATCCAGTCCATGGCATTGTGGTGCCTAAAATCTTCATAGTTCATATGCTTTGAGATCTTCCATGTACTTGTATATGTAAGTATGAATACCTCCCTAGCTAAGAGCGAGTGTTGAGGAATGTAACTAGGTTCGGCCTTCATAAATTATTATTGAAATGTATTTATCAAAAGAAAGAAAGATAATTTTTTATTATTATTATGACTTATTAAAGCATGGGTTTCATGCTTGGGTCATTATGTTTTAGGTGAAAGTCCCCATTGCAGACTTATAGAATTTATTCTAAGTCATTAGAGTCATTGTCCATTTAAAGAGACCCTTCTTGGGCTTTTTGAATCATGTAAAAGGAATTAATATAGATTAAAATAAGTTATTTGTCGCCTCCACAACAAGTCAACCTCAAGGAGATTAAGTTAGCCTCAAGGATATCAAGTCGACCTAAAACTTGGTAATTCAACCTCACTAGAAGCCTATCTATTGGAGCAATTCGAATTCATTTGGAGCACTCACACTCATTCACTCAAGTTTGATATCTAGAGGAAAGAGCTAGACAAGTGCAAAGTAAGAAAAGAAGGAAAAAAGAAGTACGAAGTTGGAGAAGAAACAAGAAAAGGTCAAGACCAAAATTTTGGGTTATCTATCTCTCTCTCATGTGGATTCCTCTAGGAGATAAAAGTCTATTTTGTCAACTTGAAGTTGTTGTTGTTGTCACTTTAGCTGCTGCTATCAGTTGCTGGGTTGAAATTTCTATTGCAAGTTGTTGTTGCTAGGTCAAAGTTATTGCTGAGGGGTTATCATTTGCAAGAAGGAAGAAATGAATGACTTGATGTTGAGGAAATATGTGTCTAGGTCAAAAGTCTTGAATTATCTGAAGGAAGTTATTAAGAAAGAGTTGTTGGCTGGGATTTCGCCTAGATAGGGGTTTTGCCTTGGTTGTACAGCTATATCTCGTGTCTATGATCTTTGTGCTATTGTTTTGATAGTTTCTTGATGAACTAAAGATAAAAGAGGAAAATAAGAAAACCATAACGTGACAAGTAATTATCTATATAAAAGAAAATCTTTATGCCTCTCTAATTTTCTAACAACCATAGTCAACATGGACAAACCATGGACAACCATGGCCAACCAAGCTCAAATATCATCAAACAAAGGTGAGCCATGCTTTGCATGGTTAGCATGGTTAGCCATAGTCAACCATAATCAATTATAGTCAACTATAGAAAAGAAATTACAAACATGGTCAACCATAACTTGCCAATTTTTAACATAGACAACCAATGTGAACCATGGGAAAAATGGTCAAACCATGGTCAACCATCATCAACATGCTCAACCATGGTCAACATGTCCAATCATGGTCAACCCTGGTTAACATGGTAACTTATAGTTAACCATGGTCAACCATTTTCACAGATGCTCAACATGGTGAACCATATTTAACCATATTCAACCATAGACAATATGGTCAACCATGGTCAAGCATAGTCATTTATAATCTATCATAGGAAACTTTAATATAAGATGGACGACAATGGTTGCCCATAGTCAACCATTTATTAACCATAATCCACCATTCTTAACCATAAATTTACCATTTTAACCATAGAAAACAAAGGTGAGTTGTAGTCAACCATGGTGTACTAATCATCCCCATGCATATTAGCTATGAACTAGCACAACCACTTTAATAAAGTCATTGATGTATGCCAATCGACAACATTTTCCACCTTTCATATGCCATTTGGCACCATTAATTTTAAAAGGTGGAAAATGACATTGATCGATGTATATCAACCACTTTATTAATATGGTTAATATGTGTTATTCACCATTTTTCACCTTGAAAAAATAATTCTATTCATTGACATATATCAAGTACTTTTAATTTAATTATACAAACAAAACTATTTTCAATAAAACTAATAAAATGGTTAATACATCACTCAATCAACATCATTGTGAACCTTTAATAACATTTCTTAACAAACCAAACAATAGAAAATAATATAATTGATATAACCTCTTTATTAACATAATTGTAGAAAATAATATTAATTGATATAACCACTTTATTAACATAATTGTGTTAGTGTTAAAATTTAAAATTAAAAAAAATCATTCCTTAAGTTTATAAGATAGATCAAATTTAATTAAACCAAGTTAACCCTAATTAAATATTAATTAGAGTAAAATTAACCCTCATATTATTTAATAAAATATTATCATCAAATCTTTTAAAGTTCTTTAACCAGAATCGCCCGAAAATCGTGTAAAACAAAACCAATTAATTCGTAAATTATTATTATAACCACAATCTCATGAAGACTGTAAAACAAAAAGCAATTGATTAATAAAATATTGTTAAGAAAACTTTTCGAAGGAATAACCACAATTGCATGAAAACTGTCAATAACAAAAACAGTAAAATTACTAAAATAGTCTTATCAGAACCTGACCATAATTACATTGAAAACTATATATGCTCCAAGATACTGGTGAAAAATATTCAAGATTCTAAAAGTTATTCCAAGATACTAATACGAAAATGAAAAGAAATTCAACTAAAAAGTATGATGGAGATGATTAGTTGACAGATGATGGAGATGATTAGTTGACAGATGTGCTGACTTACGAACCCACTAATGAATATTTTGTTTGATGACTGAACCAGGAAAGCTGTGGACTACATTGGAAGACCGCTGGCATCTTCTGTCAACGACAAAAGCAAATTCAGTGCACCTGATGAACCCTAGTTAGAAAGCGAGCGCGCGTGCTGACTTATGAAACCACTAATGAATATTTTGTTTGACGACTCAACCAGGAAAGCTGGCAGGAAATTAAAGTCTTGAAAGCACTTTCAAACGTAGGGAGGAAATGTGTGCGTGCCGCGGTAGGGAAGTTAAAAAGTCTCAAAGGGCAAAGGGCACTTACAAAGGTAGGAATGAAATGCATTTGCAGAGGGGAGAATCAATCAAAACCATGCGTACCCAACGACCCTTTGTGTTTGTTTAGTTGATGCTGGGCAAATAAGTCAGTTTTTACTAATATCATGTCACAAAAAATCTCATGCTACTACACACAAATGAAAAGAAAAACTGGGAAGTTCGAGTTCGAGTTTGAATTCTTTACGGAAAAAATTGACTAAGAAAATTTGGTAGTATACACTTTATAGCTACCGTAAAAAAAATGTTTTTTTTTTTTAAATATTAAAAAGTTGTGCTTTCTTAAGCTCATTGCTCTGGCATAGACTATTTTCTCTCTCTATCGTGCAACTTGAAAATTGACTAAGAAAATTTGGTAGTATACACTTTATAGCTACCCTAACAAAAATGTTTTTTTTTTTTTAAATATTAAAAAGTTAGCTTTCTTAAGCTCATGGCTCTGGCATAGACTATTTTCTCTCTCTATCGTGCAACTTGAGACATTTATTAAGTTTAATTATACGAAATTGCTGTTTCTTATCTAATATTATATAAATCTAATGACACAAAGTTGTATCTTTTCAGTTAAATTAGTACCTTTGCCTCACATCAAAGTTACTTACTTTTCCATAGATTCTCAAATTAGCTCATGAGATTCTCTCAAATTAACAAAAATAAAGATAAAAATAAAAATATGTTCATATGTATTGATAAAAAAATAATAAAAAAATATTCATATGCATTGATAAATAACTTTAATATTGCCCACGGGGCTTTGGATTGATGGTGAATGGGTGCTTTGTTAAGGCACTCCTTGCAATAGGTCACTGGTTCAAATCCCCCGTGGGCACTTAGGTTAGTCTTAAGTTAGAAAAAAAAAAAAAAAAAACTTTAATATTACTTTACATTGTGATAAAAATTAAATTAAAAAAAAATACATTCTATAGGCTCATATAAATTAACTATACATCTGAAGTTCTCATGAAAACTCAATAAACTTTTAAAACGGAAAAATCTAGAAACCCCATAGCATTAGGCAAGGATGCTTCCAAATATACTCTTCAATTGAATACACCGAATTGTGCATGGTGGACAATTACGATGTGACTGGCGATATGCTGCAAACTATTTTGGCTACTGTAATCTAGTTGACTTCGTCATCGTTAATACTAGTAAAATTATCCCCACCCTTTCCTATAGTTAGATCAATTATGTTTCCATTTGAAATTGCTGCAAACTATTTTGGCTACTGTAATCTAGTTGACTTGGTCATCGTTAATACTAGTAAAATTATCCCCACCCTTTCCTATAGTTAGATCAATTATGTTTCCATTTGAAATTGTCAACCTGTTCCACTAAAATTGGATTTGCTTGAATGGACCAAGAAGGGGCCTCTCCAACCATTTGGGTAAATGGAGTGCAACATATTAAAAATTTCAACCGTATCAAATCCAATTTAACATATTACTCATTGAATCGAACCGAACTGACAAATTTTAGAATTTTTCAGGTATATCTTAAATGTTATAAAAGAATTTGTCATATCCTTGAAAGATATATTGTGGCCCTAATGAGATTGATATCTTGTCTAAGCTACTTATGTGGTTTAGGGTTTGTAACAAAACCTCGGCAAGATGTTGAAGTATGTGTTTCTGGTTGATTATGAACTTAACTAAGGTTAAGTATCTAGTGTCTAAAGTCTAATTCTTCCATTATTATATGATTATGGTATGGTTAACTTCATGCTTCTATGGATTTGGTTCTTGTTGATTATGAAACTAACTAAGGTTAAGTATCTAGTGTCTAAATTCAATTGCTTCCATTATTATATGATTCTGACATGGTTAACTTCATGCTTCTATGGATTTGGTTGTACTTTCTATCTAAGTTGTGTAGGTACATAATCTTCAACATAATGAAGATGTTAGTAAGTAAAGTTTATAAGCATGATGAAGACAGTTATATGAATGACGATGGTCATGATGACTCTGATAAGAAGGATGGAAGCCATGAAAGATTCTTCGATGTTATAGACAAAATTTGATTTCCCTAAATTAACAGGGAGGCTCGATAAAATAAATCTTCCCAAGTTGAGAGAGGGCATATTATGGTCATACCTTGAAAGAACAAATTGGAGAATGCACTTTGAGATATTGATGAAAGTGGGAAAGCATGAGTAGTTGTAGAATATGTTACTGCATGTGATGTAGAAAATGAGGTTGTATGGTTGAGGAAGCTTCTAACATATTTGTTTAAGAAGTGATGCTAGCCTAAACTGCATATACCCAATGATGCAACCTAAACCGCATATACCCACGGTATGCATATAAAATTTCATGTTACATGCATGTCACACTATGTGTGTCCCAGGAATTCCAAGTTCCTTACTCATGGAACCCTTCCATAACTCAAGTTTAGAGCTCTTTAAATAACTCTATGCGGAAACGTTTGACTTAGTTATCCAAAGTCTAAACATTTGATAAACTTTTAAGTGGAACCTTACTCAACCCTTCATAATATTTGGTTAATTCTTAACTTAACTCGAAATACACTAATACTGCTTATTTCTATTATAATTTCCATATAATAGAAATATTTCATATTCCATATTTAAACATTACCTTTCTGTCGTTCCACAAACATTTGCACATACATCGATTCTCTCTTTACCTTATTTAATCCTTGCTGTAAATCTCATTCTTCGATCCGACGGTTATCGCGTCACCCACTTGCCGATTAGTTTTGGCCGATCCCCACCATTGATCTGTTTCATCTGATCCAATGGTTGTCGCGTTGTCTGCTGGCCAACAAGCCCGAACAATCTCCACCGTTGATCAATCCTGCTCGATCAAAGGAATCTCGCATAGATATTTGCACGACGCATATTGGAATGAGGGCACATGAGAAAATTGATTTTCTCTCTCCACCGGGTGTTACGTGTCGACCGCTAAGTGGAATCACATGAAATTTTGAAAGACTGTTTACCACCTTTAGGGCATGCAAGAATCTACTTATGCCTTGCGAATACCATCCATGTGCTTAATACAAAACTTAAAGAAGCTTGGCTTAATAAATGGTTATCACTTAATCTCCGCCATTCATCTTCTTGAATTCATTTGCATGACTTAATTTTAGTTGTCTATCTCCCTTGCTCTCATTCATTGATCTAACTGATCTAACAGTTCCTGTGCGATGATACGTTCTTTTGGCTCTTATTGTGTAATTGCCATTCGACTTTCTCCCTGTGTATTTGTCTTTGCCTTATGATCTTCACTTGTTCTAATCTCAATCTTTGCTCACGCTTTTATGCTTCCTTCACCTTTGCTATAACATTAAATGCTTCCTCCAATATTGTCTATGTGTAAAACCATAACACTCCTCTCTGCACTTCTCTGATTTTTCACACCTCCAACCTACATTACCCAAAATTACTCAAGTTCACACATAATTAAAATACATATCACAAAAACTCATAATCGAGTTATCTGTATTAATAAATAACCATTTACATAGGAATTTATTCCTTGGCCTGATTTTCAATATTAGTGGCCTTTCCTTTCCTTTCCTGTAGGCTTATAGTCTAATTCTAACTCTAACTAACCGATTGACCCTTTGACTCCTGACTGACTGACTACCTATCTTTACCTATCTAACTATATGCCTTTTACGCTTACATTTATACAAAAGATTTTGTTAACCAATTCTGGTTCAGATCGTTAATCTGCTGAACTAAATCCTGAATATCCTCTAAATCCACTTTTAACTCCAGTTAATCCCTAAGAATCCTCTCTAGTTGCACGAATCATGACACCAATTCCTAGTCTAAGACTTATAATTGATTTCCAACTCTCTCGTCATCACTCATCGTTACTCATGTTCTCCTACATTCGAGAGCATTTACAAATATCCTCACAATATCTAATTAATTTCTATTCTATACTATCAAAACATTAATAATTACATACATAAGAATCCAACTTCCTTGAAAACACAAGAACCCCTAAGTTAACTAGAACATAATGAAATTGTTGAGCTGTATGCTCCTACATCAAACTCCAAAGGTTAAAATAATCATGATCTCCTGATCATGTGCTTATGACCTTTGTCTTCCTAGATCCCATACTTTGTTCTGTAATTTATCTTTGGTTGTTGCTGTTGTTTGTTGCTATTCTCCAGGTTTCTACACTTTATGTTGCTTTTCTCCACTAGCTATGCTTTCACAATTTGATGTTGTCTTTCTCTTACTGCTGCTTGACCTTCTTATTGTCGCTTTCTTCTGATGCACCTTCATCATCAATCTTATTATTCTTTCAATCTCTATGTCCAATTTATCTTTTGACTGATAATTACTTTGCCATTTGTTGTTGTACTATGTCCACTCATCTTCAAACTAATGTTTGTTGTCTTCTATTTGAAATTGTTGGATGCTTACTACTGCCCTTTCATCCTTACCCTCTTGCTGTTGTCAAAACAACCTCTGTTGAATATCTGTAAATTTACTTTCAAAAAGTAAATTGTCCTCCAATTCCATTTGTATTTGATTCCTCTCAAATACATTACTATGTTGTTCATCAATTCCAACATATTCTCTTTCCTCTTCCTTGACAACCCTCAGTAGTTTTCTTTCACTTCCTTGACTGATTATGACAATCAGTTTAACTTCTTCAAGCATGGTATCTTCATGCTTTTCATCTTCCTCATCAGTATGTGTGACCTAGCAACTTCCTATCTTCTTCAGTTATAAAACTGACTCTTGAACTTGAAACATGTCTGTCTCATCTTCATCAAATCCTGTAATCATAAAACAATTATCAGAATTAAAAATATAAGGCCTTACTACCTTTTCCTTCTTTGGCAACATCTCAGTATGTTGCTCTGAGTTTTCCTCCTCTATTAGCACATCAGCATGCTAATTCAACCTCTCTAAAGAATTCTCTAAAGAACTCTTGAAACTGTCAGCAAATCTCTCTTCCACACCATCTGCTTCAATGACATCTTTCTGCTCTTATCCACTGTAGTGAACTTCTTTGTGTGCAATAACACTGTCATACTCTGAGTTTTCCAGCAAATACTCCAGTAATTCAATTTCTCTTTGACACTTCATAAGTGTTTCATCATAACTTATAATTCCTGCATTTATACACAATTTATCAGTTTGAAAATTACAATGTTCAACAGTCTCAACCGTTGCTTCACATATCAGTTCTTCAAACTGAATCTTATCTCCTTCTTTCACAACAAATTGTTCCTAGTTTGTAACAGCTTCAAATATCAATGTATTACTAAATTCTTTCTGTTGTAATAATTCACTGCTTTTCCCATTTAAGAGATGTTCTCCATCCTTCTTTACTTCAGAGTATTCATCTTCTAAAAGATACTCTTCCATACTTTTGATAGCTTCAAAAGACTTCTCATCCTTTGCAAAACCTTCCTTTGTTAGTGACCAATCATCAAATGTCCTTTCTCCCTTTGCTAAATATTTTGCGTAGTCTTCTTCTTTCTTAACATCTTTCAGTAGATGTCCTTCTTCTTCAATACACTTTCCCTTATTGTCTCTTTGTAATCCTTCTTCAAGAGCTATCCTTGCCTCATCATCTACATTAATATTCTCCTGCATTTGTCCTTCATCAATAACATTAATCAAATTAATTAGATTACCTCTCTGAGACAATATTCCTTCATTCTTAATCAAAATAAGATCCTAATCTTCCATCTCTATGATAGCTTCAAATGATTGTCTTCTCTCATTAAGCAACTCATCCATAGACTCTTTCTGTTGTAACTAGTCAAATTCTTCCTCTTCTGAGAAACTTTCTTTGTCACCATTTACTTCAAGATCTTTAGCTACATCTTTACAAAGTTGCTTTTCTCCTCTGATACCTGCAATCATACACAAACTATCAATTTTAAAAACATAAGACCTTGTGGTCTCACTTGATGGTTCAGTCATTATATTTCCTTGCTGCCTTGGATTCTCACAATAATTCATAAGATCTTCCACAGATCTCCAGTCTTCATCTTCACCCAGAACATCACCCTATTTTGCTTCATAAATGGAAACTTCCACTCTCAACTCAGCTTCTCTGAGTTCTCCCACCAACAACTTCACTTGCTTTTGTTGTAGCCTTCTCTATAAATTATACCACTTCACTGTCTTTTTCTTCAAGATCCAACCTTCTCTTCGGATTTTCTCTAGTATCATCCTTAATACATTGAGTTGTTCTTTTAACTTTGCAATTTCCTTGTAATGCTCCTCTTGACTCATTTTATTTCCATTTGCTTTGGCATCCTATTTCTTCACTTTTCTTCTATTGTGCTCTTCCTCAGAACCTTTGTTACCTCTATTATGACTATTAGTAGTCATCTTCTTCTCTATCTTCATGAGTTCCTCACTCACTTACTATGAGTTGCATTAAAGCCTCTGCAACAACAAGTCCTCCCTATTGCCACTTACCTCACCAAGCTTTCCTTTGTACATGGTCTTTTGGAAAGCACTTGGTTCTTTATTCTATCGAACCTCTTTGAGAACTTCTCTCTACTCCTTCTAGGCTTCAGCTCATCTGCACCTTTTAAGAACACAATGAAATACTAGGTTCTGACCACCTCTTGTTTCACTCAGAAATTCTCACCAACTTTCTTCATTCCTTAGAAATTCTACCCACATCCTCTGTAGAATCTCCTTTATGATCTTTCTGTGAGCTGCAACAAAACCTCTATAGTAACAAGTCTCCTTCTTACTACACATGCTTCACTAAGCTTCTTTCCTCTGAGCTCAGTTTTTTGGCATCTCTCTGGTTCTCTCCTCTAGAACCCATTGAGCACTCCTTGCTCTATGTTGCTGCAAATCTTCTCACCTTCAAGACCTCTGCATGATGTGGTTCTACCATTCACCTGCACTTTGAATGGATTTTTCTCTGTTTCCTTTACATCTGCAAATTCTGCTACACTTTATCTCTATGTGCCTACAGTCTGTCAGATTTAAAATCTAATCTCCTGTTGCCTGCATACACACCTTCAAAACATAACTTTGTTCTAAGTTTTCTCAAATAATTCTTACACATAGAGTTTCCTTATTCTGCTCCGATACCAAATGATGCCATCCTAAACTGTATATACCCATTGATGCAACCTAAACCACATATACCCACATTATGCATATAAAATTGCATGTTACATGCATGTCACACTATGTGTATCCCAGGAATTCCAAGTTCCTTACTCACGGAACCCTTCCATAAGTCAAGTTTAAAGCTCTTTAAATAACTCTATGTTGAAACATTTGACTTAGCTATTCAAAGTCTAAACCTTTGATAAACCTTTAAGCGGAACCTTACTCAACACTTCATAATATTTGGTTAATTCTTAACTTAACCTGAAATAGACTAATCCCACTTATTTCTATTATAATTTCCATATAATAGAAATATTTCATATTCCACACTTAAACCTTACCCTTCCGCCCTTCCAAAAACCTTTGCACATACATTGATGCTCTCTTTAGCGCGTTTAATCCCCGCCTTTGATCTCATTCTTCAATCTGATGGTTATTGCATCACTCGCTTGCCAATTCGTCCTGGCCGATCCCCACCGTTGATCTGTCTCATCTAATCCAACAACTATCGTGTCATCCGCTCACCAACGAGCTCGAACAATCTCCACTGTTGATCAATCCCTCTCGATCCAATGGTTATCACACAATCTCGCACAAATATTTGCATGACCGATATCAAAATGAGGGCACATGAGAAAAGTGGTTTTCTCTCTCCACTGGGTGCTATGCATTGGATGCTAAGTGGAATCGCGTGAAATTTTGAAAGACTTCTCACCACCTTTAGGGCGTGCAAGACTCTGCTTATGCCTTGCAAATACCATCCACATGCTTAATACGAAACTTAAAGAAACTCAGCTTAATAAAGGGTTATCACTTAATCCCCACCATTCATCTTCTTGACTTCATTTGCGCGAATTAATCTTAGTCGTCTTTCTCCCTTGCTCTCATTTGTGGATCTGACTAATCTAACAGTTCTTGTGTGTTGATACGTTCTTTTGGATCTTATTGTGTAATCAACATTCATCTTTCTACCTGTGTATTTGTCTTCGCCTTACGATCTTCACTTGTTCTAATCTCGATCTTCGCTAGTGCCTTTATGCTTCCTTCACATTAAAGGCTTCCTCCAATATTTTTTGTGTGTAAAACCATAACACTCCTCTCTTCACTTCTTCTCTGATTTTGCACACCTGCAACCTACGTTACACATAATTACTCAAGTTCACACACAACTTGTAATTCAAATACATATCACACAAACTCAGAATCGAGTTATCTATATTAATAAACAACCATTTACATAGGAATTTCTTCCTCGACCTAATTTTCAATATTAGTGGCCTTTCCTTTCCTTGCTCATAGGCTTACAGTCTAATTTTAACTCTAACTAACCGACTAACTCTCTGACTCCTGGCTGACTGACTGCCTCTCTCTACCTATCTAACTCTATGATTTTTAGGCTTACATTTATACAAAAGGTTCTGCTAACCAATTCTGGTTCAGATTCTTAATCTACTAAACTAAATCCTGAATATCCTTTAAGTCCAGTTTTAGCTCCAGTTAATCCCTAAGAATCCTCTCTAGTTCCATGAATCATGACACCACTTCCTAGTCTAAGACTTATAATTGATTTCCTACTCTCTTGTCATCACTCATCATTACTTATGTTCTCCTACATTCGAGAGCATTTACAAATATCATCACAATATCTAATTAATTTCTATTCTATAATCTCAAAACATTAATAATTACATACATAGGAATCCAAGTTCCTTGAAAACACAAGACCTCCTAAGTTAACTAGAACATAATGAAATTGTTGAGCTATATGCTCCTGCATCAAGAAGCCTCTCGGTACTACTATGATAAAATTTTATAATCAAAGTTGCATGAAGATGTCTAAAGATCCTGCGTTTCATGCTAGGATGAAGCATATCAACAATAAGTTCCACTACATTAGGAACTTGGTGCAGGATGGGATCTTGAAGCTACATTATGTCTCCATCGATGATCAGGTAGTTGATATGCTAACAAAGTATCTTCCTAATAACAAAGTTGAATATCTTAGAAACATGCTTGGTTTAGTAGATATTTCTGATCCTTGACTATGATAAAATTTTGGGAGATTTGTTGAGGCTTTGTGTGTGAGACACCTTGCCTAGGATGACATCATGTTGACACTGTGTTTTGATGTCTAGATCCTAAAGTAGGGAGGGTGGCGTTGGTCATAAAGCTATGACTTTAGATACACACCTGGATCCTTGTTTTGATGGTTAACAAGTAAGCTTAATGGTACCTAGAGAGGCTGAAAGGTTTAGTCCATGTTAGTCCCACCCAGATAGATTTCCCTAGTCAAGAATCTAGTCTATGACACCGTGAGTGCCTAAACTGTTGGAGGACCTTGGATAGATTTCCCTGGCCAAGAATCCAATCCATGGCATTGCGGTGCCTAAAATCTTCATAGTTCATATGCTTTGAGATATTCCATGTACTTGTATATGTAAGTATGAATACCTCCCTAGCTAAGAGCGAGTGTTAAAGAATGTAACTAGGTTCAGTGTTCATAAATTATAATTGAAATGTATTTATCAAAAGAAAGAAAAATAAAATTTTATTATTATTATGACTTATTAAAGCATGGGTTTCATGCTTGGGTCATCATGTTTTAGGTCAAAGTCCCCATTGCGGACTTATAGAATTTATTCTGAGCCATTAGAGTCATTTTCCATTTAAAGAGACCCTTCTTGGGCTTTTTGAATCATGTAAAAGGAATTAATATAGAGTAAAATAAGTTATTTGTCACCTCCATAGCAAGTCAACCTCAAGGAGATCAAGTTAGCCTCAAGGATATCAAGTCGGCTTCAAACTCGGTAATTCAACCTCACTAGAAGCCTATATATTGGAGTAGTTCGAATTCATTTGGAGCACTCACACTCACTCACTCAAGTTTGATATCTAGAAGAAAGAGCTAGACAAGTGCGATGTAGGAAAAGAAGGAAAAAGGATTACGAAGTTGGAGAAGAAGGAAGAAAAGGTCAAGACCAAAATTTTGGGTTATCTCTCTCTCTCTCATGTGGATTCCTCTAGGAGATAAAAGTCTCTTTTGTCAAGTTGAAGTTGTTGTTGTTGTCACTTTCGCTACTGCTATCAGTTGCTAGGTTGAAATTTCTGTTGCCAGTTGTTGTTGCTAGGTCAAAGTTGTTGTTGAAGGGTTATCATTTGCAAGAAGGAAGAAAGGAATGACTTGATGTGGAGGAAGTATGTGTCTACGTCAAAAGTCTTGGATTATCTCAAGGAAGTTATTAAGGAAGAGTTGTTGACTAGGATTTCCCCTAGATAGGGGGTTTGCCTTGGTTGTCCACCTATATTTGGTGTTTATGATCTTTGTGCTATTGTTTTGATAGTTTCTTGATGAACTAAAGATAAAAGAGGAACATAAGAAAACCGTAAAGTGACAAGTAATTATCTATATAAAAGAAAATCTTTCTTCCTCTCTAATTTTTTAACAACCATAGTCAACATGGAAAAACCATGGACAACCATGGCCAACCAAGCTCAAATATCATCAAACGAAGGTGAACCAGGCTATGCATGGTCAGCATGGTTAGCCATAGTCAACCATAATCAATTATAGTCAACTATAGAAAAAAAATTACAAACATTGTCAACCATATCTTGCCAATTTTTAACATAGACAACCAATGTGAACCATGGGAAAAATGGTCAAACCATGGTCAACCATCATCAACATGCTCAACCATGGTCAACATGTCCAATCATAGTCAATCCTGGTTAACATGGTAAATTAGAGTTAACCATGGTTAACCATTTTCACACATACTCAACATGGTGAACCATGTTTAACCACAATAGTGATAAGATGTTATGTTATGTATTTTATTTTCCGATGAATTCAAATGTATGGTTTACATTGGGTGATCAATTTCTATTATATAGTGTTGCATAATGATTTTCCTAGTATGGTTCACAATGGGTGCTCAATTTCTATTATATTGTGTTGCGTAATGATTTTTAGGATGTTATTTTTATTTTATTTTATATTTGAGGTTAGTTTAATTATATAGAAATGTTTATTTTGAAATTTAGTTTTATTTATTATAATTTAATTATTTATAATTATAATTATTAAGTGGAAGGTAGGGATTGAATCTTTATACAATATTTCAGAATGTTTTAGATATTATGAGATTTAATTTCAAAGAAGTCGTCTTTTTTAAGTTATTTTATTTGAAATCATTATTTAAATAAAAGGCAGATGAGTGAGTGTTATATAAATGAATTACGGTGTTCCAGCATGTAGTATTGAAAATTCATAGTATTAGCCTATGCTACTATAACAAAGTCTAGTTACAAATTACAAATCTCCATAATAAAATGGGCGTGAATCTCCATGGTTACATGTTTTTTTAAATGTATATCATTTTAACTTGTACATCAATTTTTTTAACATTAATTATAATAATTATTATTATTTTAATTAAAGTGATAATATAGTTAATTTTTATTATTTTTTTTAATTTTAGCAATTTATTAAGAAAAAATTATTTCATAAAAGTGATTGGGCTCTCATATACGACTCCAGATTCAAAGATTTCAAAGGGAAGTTGTGTACAAAATGGTTAGGCCCTTCTGAATTAAATACAATATTTGAAAATGGGAATGTGAAATTAAAAACCGTTGATGGTCCCAAACATCCTTGCTTTCCAATGAAAATTGCCTATGGTTATATCATAAGGCTACATCTAAGGATTTGTTTGTCAAAATTGCATCAGATGCAAATTGAAACCTTGAAGTTGTTGGGGAAAGGAAATCTTTTCCTGTGTTCTTCTTGCTTAATTTTTTTCCTATTATTCAAAAATAAAAAATAAAAATAAAAATGTCTAGTGGTTAAAATCCCTTTGGGATGTTATTCGACTAATGTGGTGACTGAAAACTAGCTTCCTTGTTGGTGGGCAACATATCTTTTTCTTTCTCTGTAATAACATTTTGATGCCTATTCTTCTCAATCTATAATTGGTTCACTGTTTAAATTTGATGTTATTACAGATTCCATATTTACCAATCAATATCACTTGTTACACTTATAAAGCCTTGGTTCTATTGAAGGATATTAAAGTATTCTAACAAGTCCTTCTAATTCAATTCTATAGAGTTACTTCTGATACAAATTTGTACATCTGCAAGCCAATTTTACATTGTTACATAGTTATGCTAATACAAATCACAAACTCTTTCTTTTGTTCACTACCACAAGATGACACATCATGTGCTCTTGCATTTTCATGGTTGACAACTACAATCTTATGTTGATTCACTTGATTTTTCTAAAACATAATCCTTTGTCACTGCATTATTGCAATGGAAGGCTTCACAAATAGACACATGCCTAAAATTATTTGTTTCATAATGAAGATCAAGTCAACGTCACTTGTACAGTGTTCATGTCAGCATAATGTTAAGTTGACAACAGGCATATTTTTATCATTTACTTGCATTTATAGATTTAAGCATGACATGATCCTTTATCGCACCCATCGAGCAAGAATATTACCATCATGTTGTTGGGGAGGAGGGGGGGATAGAGGAGGATCATATCTATCGTACAATGCACCATCACCACCATCCCAAATTAGTAATTATTGACTAGATCATGTATTATTAAGAGTCAGTCATCATTACTCCTGTAAAACTTATGCGACCACCTTGAAATTATTCCCATTACTTTTCATTTATGGCATAAAACTACCGAAAAGGAAAAAATTCCAATTCTAAAATATCACCATTCTCCTCTCTAACAAACATTTGCATGAACAAGTGTGAGCCTTATAACAATGTTCTGGGTAGACATGGGAGGAGAAACAATCGACCATGAATCTGACTCTATTGATGATTTGTTACACCATCTGGATGCCCTATAAGTATTTTACGATGCACGCTGGATGGTCTAGTTTGAGAATCTACAAGCATCAATGAGAAAATTTCCCTAGAATTTGTAAAGACATTGAATGAAGGGGGCTCAACAGTTAGAGGAATAAGGATTGTTGTTACAGAGGAAGTAATTGCTAAGTTTACAAGTCTAACACATACGAAAATGTGTTGGTTCTATCGAAAGATAGTAGTCCTAAAAATTAAAGCCACATTTTTGCAGGAAGGTGGGGAGGAGATAAGGTATAAAAGGAAGAGGGATGACAAGACCTCCCTTCCTCATCCCTCAGATGATGTGGCTTATTTCATCCATAATTTTGTAACTTGTGAAGGGTACTTTGGGATTGTGTTATGTTATCATTTTCAACTGCTAGCACACTTTTGTAGTGGGGAGATAGTCAATATGCCTTCCTTCTTTTTAAAATCATTACATCATATGGAAAGTGTTGTATGCATGGAAAATCATCATGAAACCTGTGTAACTAATCATGGGTTGACTAAATTGATTATAGTTGAATCACTGCAATAGCAAGGGAGTACATGGGCTATAATGGTAGCAAACTCATGATTACTAACCCTGAGGAATGAAAGGAATGAAACTGAGGAGCATGAGGAGAGTGAAAAGATAGAGCTGAAAGAAAAGGTAGTTACACCACCTAGGCCTCCTCATCAAAATCTCTGAAGTAGGAGTTCTACATAATCTACCGCTAATGCACTTGCTAAGGAAAAAAGGGAACATACAACCAATGGATATTTCTATTGAGTCATCTAAAATTGTTAGGTATGGGTTCCCTATTAAGAAAGAAGAACATTTATAAAGAAGAATAAGAGAAAGGTTAGGAAAAAGGACATTGGGGGATAAAAACCCTAAGAAAAGAGCAAGAGTGAATGTTAATCCATCATTTTCCTTAATGCCTAAAGTTCAGGCTGCTACAACGGGATAAAAGGAGCTAGGGGAATAACCTAGCAAGGAGAATAAATAAGAACACAAGTAGGAGAAGGAAGGAATTCCTCACTAGGTAATATTGAAGTTAACTCCCTAACCTAAAAAATTAATGATTTGAAAAAGGAAAATGAAAATTTGAAGGAAAAATTATATTCAAAGGGAAAATCAAATTTGAGAAACAAATAGGGTTGGAAATGATAACATAGGTAGTAGGAATGGTGTCACTTTTTGACACAACTAAAAGGTTATGCATGGGTAGTAAAAAATTCTTAACGAAGTAGGTTGTGAAGATCTAGCAATTGTTTCAGTTGGAATACAAGTAGAGGAGTAGGATGTGGAATTCCATACCGCCAATCCACAAGAACCCATTGACAACTCTGCTACTACATAAGAACCATCAAATTTGTTATAGGTCATTTTGTCACATTCACTCAAATGGCCTGGGAACCAGATCAATGAACATCCTTGACACCTTGTAATCATCCCTTTGCAAATCCTTAAGCATTATCTCTCCATAAAACCCAAGAATTTTGGGTTAATAAGCTGAAAAAAATAGCTTTAGCCCCAACACACGTTGCGTTATAGCCACCTGCACTGGTTTCATGTTGCATAATTGGGCACCTGCATTAACCAACACATGTTGCCTTTGCTATAGGTGCGATGGTTCTATAATTTCAGGAAAAATTAAAAAATATTTACGAATCTCTCATTCCAGAAGCTTCTAAGGTGGTTTTAACCATTTAATATTGTTTGAGATCTCGAATTCCTATCCTATCTATCCTAAAGGTCTTATCTCTTATCCCTTGATCTTATCCTCCCTCATATGTGTATCTAAGTCCTAGATTGGTAGCTCATAAACTACCCCATTTACCCTATAAATTCGCTTCCTCCCATAGAGTATGGGTTAGAATTTGGAGACTCTTAGCTATGCCCTGATGTTGCTGCTTTTTATCTAAGTATCCATTACCATCCTTGAGTTGTGATTGATGGCTTGCTTCGTGGCTAAGGAAGGAAAAGTTTGGTGGGAGATTTTTAAATTGTCAATATTTGTAAAAGGGTTGGAAACTTCTCCTACATTTCATTAATATAAAATTATCTGCTTACCTATACTTATGTTTATTTGATGCATACATATTTCAATGCCCTCTTGACTCATTGATTAGAGATATTAGTCTCTGCTATGTATAACTTGTAGTTCCTGTGCTTGTTATAGATGTTTTGCAGGTTCCATTTGTAGCAATTGTAATTGGAGCTAACATTCACAAGTAGGGAGAAGAGGAGAATTTGTGTTGGACTCAAGGTAAGTCCTTCCTTCATATTTTAATCACTCTAAGGAAAGAAGAAGTGGTTTGTTTTTGTTGTTTCTAGATCAAGCCACTAGATCTAGGGAATTCACTTCTGTCTCCAAGAGCAAATTTTCCATTAAACAACTTAGCGACTCCACTAGGGAACAAGATGTTCCTATAGTTCTTTCATTTGCCTATTCATTTTAGACCTTTCAATCCGACTTAAATTGGCTTTTTTACAGAGTAATTAGTCTTGGGAAAACATAATTTTTAGCTTGGTAGGGCTTTTGTTTTGCTTTCTGAACAAAATTAGCTCTAGCGCACTTTCTAATTTGAGACGTAGCAACCCAATGCACATGTCTTTCTCTATAAGTGTGATGCATAACGTTGGTTCATGTGTCTAGACTACGATGGTTCCTGTAGGATGCAAAAGTTGTGTTTTTTATGTGTTGTTATGAGTTTTGATTTGATCCAATCAATTTTCCAAGTCTTTGAACTAGTCATTGTCTCTATAAAGTCATCAATGTGCTTACATTTCAGGTTTTTTGTTTTTTTATGAGATTGTATTTGATTTTTCTTTCTCATTATCGATTAGGGTTTGTGAACACTTGGTTTCATTATTGATTGAATAAAAGGAATTTCGATATTACAGTTGCAGTCTGTGTGAGTTATTTTGGTGAATGATCTAGATTCATATGCCATTTGGCACCATTAATTTTAAAAGGTGGAAAATGACATTGGTCGATGTATATCAACCACTTTATTAATGTGGTTAATATTTGCCATTTTCACCTTGAAAAATTAATTCTATTCATTGGCGTATATCAACTACTTTTAATTTAATTATACAAACAAAACTATTTTCAATAACATTAATAAAATAGTTGATACATCAATCAGCATCATTTTGAGCCTTTAATAGAAAATAGAAAATAATATAATTAATATAACCTCGTTATTAACATAACTGTAGAAAATAATATTAATTGATATAACCACTTTATTAACATAATTGTGTTAGTGTTAAAATTTAAAAATAAAAGAAGTCATTCCTTAAGTTTATAAGATATGTATCAAATTTAATTAAACAAAGTTAACCCTAATAAAATATTAATTAGAGTAAAATTAACCCTCATATTATTGAAAACTTTTCGAAGGAATAACCACAATTGCATGAAAACTGTCAATAACAAAAACAGTAAAATTACTAAAATAGTCTTATCAAAACCTTGTAATGTTATGACCATAATTACATTGAAAACTATATATGCTCCAAGATACTTGTGAAAAATATTCAAGATTCTAAAAGTTATTCCAAGATACTAATACGAAAATGAAAAGAGATTCAACTAAAAAGAATGATGGAGATGATTAGTTGACAGATGTGGACTACATTGGAAGACCGCTGGCATCTTCTGTCAACGGCAAAAGCAAATTCAATGCACCTGATGAACCCTAGTTAGAAAGCGAGCACGCGTGCTGACTTACGAAACCACTAATGAATATTTTGTTTGATGACTGAACCAGGAAAGCTGGCTGGAAATTAAAGTCTCCAAAGTACTTTCAGACGTAAGGAGGAAATGTGTGCGTGCCACAGTAGGAAATCAATAATAAATATTCTGATTAGACAACTGAATTTCAAAAGTCGGCAAGAAATTAAAAAGTCTCAAAGGGCACTTACAAAGGTAGGGATGAAATGCATTTGCAGAGGGGGGAATCAATCAAAACCATCCATACCCAATGACCCTTTGTGTTTGTTTATTTGATATAGGGCAAATAAGTCAATTTCTCTTACACCGAGTAATATCAAGTCAAATAAAATGTCACGCGGTTACACACGGAAATGAAAAAGAAAAAGTGGGTATAAATACCCTCCCATGCTCTGGTATGCTCACACCTGCAATAAGCAAAAGATATAATCCACCCCCTGGCTGTGAGGGATTGCTTTATTCTTCCTCGTTGTACTACTCCCCTGTGTACAAGTTATATGGGTCGCCTTTAATCAGCGATGGGTGGAATCGGTGTATACTTTAACCCCTTTCACCATATCCAATTTTAGTTTCTTTTCTCTCTATGTCTATACGGATACCCTCTCACTTGGTGGACACGTCCCTTTCACCACATACAATTTTAGTTTCTTTTCTCTCTGTGTCTGCACCGATACCCTCTCATTTGGTGGACGTGTCACGCCAGTGAAAAACACGTTATACAGAATGAGAGAATGGCAAAAGCTGACTTCGTCGCATGGAGCAGAGTAAACAAAAAGGAAAGTACATGTTAATCGAATGGTGTTGGTTGATCCTATCGCTGCAAATGCTTTTCATCCTTACGTTGCTTACCAGGCAACTATCGAAATTTTTTAGTTTCCTCTCTCTCTGTTTCTGCACGGACACTCTCTCGCTTGCTCGACGGCAATGGCAGTGCAAATCACGTCATGCAGAACGGCAAATTGGCAAAGGCTGACTTCTTCGGCTGGAGCACAGTAAACGAAAAGAAAAGTACATGTGAATCGAATGGTGTTCGTTGATCCCATCTCTGCAAATGCAACCATTATGGTTTACACTTCATTCCAATAAGTTTATATTATATAGTGCATGGTTTTATTACGTTTCCTTGTAAGGATTTGCACAATAGTGATAAGATGTTATGTAATGTATTTTATTTTCCGATGAATTCAAATGTATGGTTTACATTGGGTGATCAATTTCTATTATAGTGTTGCATAATGATTTTCCTAATATGGTTCACAATGGGTGCTCAATTTCTATTATATTGTGTTGCCTAATGATTTTTAGGATGTTATTTTTATTTTATTTTATATTTGAGGATAGTTTAATTATATTGATAGAAATGTTTATTTTGAAATTTAGTTTTATTTATTATAATTTAATTTTTTATAATTATAATTATTAAGTGGAAGGTAGGGATTGAATCTTTATACAATATTTCAGAATGTTTTAGATATTATGAGATTTAATTTCAAAGTAGTTGTCTTTTTTAAGTTATTTTATTTGAAATCATTATTTAAAAAAAAGGCAGATGAGCGAGTGTTATATAAAATGAATTATGGTGTTTGAGCATGTAGTATTGAAAATTCATAGTATTAGCCTATGCTACTATAACAAACTCTAGTGACAAATTACAAATCTCCATAACAAAATGGGTGTGAATCTCCATGGTTACATGTTTTTTAAAATGTATATCATTTTAACTTGTACATTAATTTTTTTTAACATTAATAATAATAATTATTATTATTTTAATTAAAGTGATAATATAGTTAATTTTTATTTTTTTTTTTAATTTTAGCAATTTACTAAGAAAAATTTATTTCATAAAAGTGATTGGGCTCTCATATACGACTCTAGATTCAAAGATTTCAAAGGGAAGTTGTGAACAAAATGGTTAGGCCCTTCTAAAGTAAATACAAAATTTGAAAATGGGAATGTGAAATTAAAAACCATTGATGGTCCCAAACATCTTTGCTTTCCAATGGAAATTGCCTATGGTTATATCATAAGGCTACATCTAAGGATTCCTTTGTCAAAATTGCCTTAGATGCAAATTGAAACCTTGAAGTTGTTGGGGAAAGGAAATTTTTTCCTGTGTTGTTCTTGCTTAATTTTTTTCCTATTATTCAAAAACAAAAAATAAAAATAAAAATGTCTAGTGGTTAAAATCCCTTTGGGATGTTATTCGACTAATGTGGTGGTTGAAAACTAGCTTTCTTGTTGGTGGGCAACATATCTTTTTCTTTCTCTGTAATAACATTTTGATGCCTATTCTTCTCAATCTATAATTGGTTTACTGTTTAAATTTGATGTTATTACAGACTCCATATTTACCAATCAATATCACTTGTTACACTTATAAAGGCTTGTTTCTATTGAAGGATATTAAAGTATTCTAACAAGTCCTTCTAATTCAATTCTATAGAGTTACTTCTGATACAACTTTGTACATCTGCAAGCCACTTTTACATTGTTACATAGTTATGCTAATACAGATCACAAACTCTTTCATTTGTTCACTACCACAAGATGACACATCATGTGCTCTTGCATTTTCATGGTTGACAACTACAATCTTATGTTGATTCACCTGATTTTGCTAAAGCACAATCCTTTGTCACTGCATTATTGCAATGGAAGGCTTCACAAATAGACACATGCCTAAAATTATTTGTTTCACAATGAAAATCAAGTCAGTGTCACTTGTATAGTGTTCATGTCAGAATAATGTTAAGTTGACAACAGGTATATTTTTATCATTTACTTGCATTTCTAGATTTAAGCATGACATGATCCTTTGTCGCACCCATCGAGCAATAATATTACCATCATGTTGTTGGGGAGGAGGGGGGGATAGCGGAGGATCATATCTATCGTACAATGCACCATCACCACCATCCCAAATTAGTAATTATTGACTAGATCATGTATTATTAAGAGTCAACCATCATTACTCCTCTAAACCTTATGCGACCACCTTGAAATTATTCCCATTACTTTTCATTTATGGCATAAAACTATCGAAAGGGAAAAGTTTCCAATTCTAAAATATCACCATTCTCCTCTTTAACAAACATTTGCATGAACAAGTGTGAGCCTTATAACAATCTTCTAGGTAGACATGGGAGGAGAAACAATCCACCATGAATCTGACTCTATTGATGATTTGTTACACCATCTGGATGCCCTATAAGTATTTTACGATGCAAGTTGGATGGTCTACTTTGAGAATCTACAAGCATCAATGAGAAAATCTCCCTAGAATTTGTAGAGACATTGAATGAAGGGGGCTCAGTAGTTAGAGGAATAAGGATTGTTGTTACAAAGGAAGTAATTGCTAAGTTTACAAGTCTACCACATACGAAAATGTGTTGGTTCTATCGAAAGATAGTAGTCCTAAAAATTAAGGCCACATTTTTGCAGGAAGGTGGGGAGGAGATAAGGTATAAAAGGAAGAGGGGTTGACAAGACCTCCCTTCCTCATCCCTCAGATGATGTGGCTTATTTCATCCATAATTTTGTAACTTGTGGAGGGTTCTTTGGGATTGTGTTATGTTATCATTTTCAACTGCTAGCACACTTTTGTAGTGGGGAGATAGTCAATATCCCTTGCTTCTTGTTAAAATCATTACATCATATGGAAAGTGTTGTATGCATGCAAAATCGTCATGAAACCTGTGTAACTAATCAGGGGTTGATTAAATTGATTATAGTTGAATCACTGCAATAGCAAGGGAGTACATGGGCTAGAATGGCAGCAAACTCACGAGTACTAACCCCTAGGAATGAAAGGAATGAAACTGAGGAGCATGAGGAGAGTGAAAAAATAGAGCTGAAAGAAAAGGCAGTTACACCACCTAGGCCTCCTCATTGAAATATCAGAAGTAGGAGTTCTACATAAACTACCGCTAATACACTTGCTAAGGGAAAAAGGGAACATACAACCAATGGATATTTCTATTGAGTCGTCTAAAATTGTTAGGTATGGGTTCCCTGTTAAGAAAGAAGAACATTTACAAAGAAGAATAATAGAAATGTTAGGAAAAAGGACATTGGGGGGTAAAAACCCTAAGAAAAGAGTAAGAGTGAATGTTAATCCATCATTTTCCTTAATGCCTAAAGTTTACGCTGCTACAACGGGATCAAAGGAGCTAGGGGAATAACCTAGCAAGGAGAATAAATAAGAACACAAGTAGGAGAAGGAAGGAATTCCTCACTAGGTAATATTGAAGTTAACTCCCTAACCTAACAAATTAATGATTTGAAAAAGGAAAATGAAAATTTGAAGGAAAAATTATACTCAAAGGGAAAATCAAATTTGAGAAACAAATAGGGTTGGAAATGATAACATAGGTAGTAGGAATGGTGTCAGTTTTTGACACAACTAAAAGGTTATGCATGGGTAGTAAAAAAAATCTTAAGGAAGTAGGTTGTGAAGATCTAGCAATTGTTTCAGTTGGAATACAAGTAGAGGAGTAGGATGTGGAGTCCCATACCGCCAATCCACAGGTACCTATTGACAACTCTGCTACTACATAAGAAGCATCAAATGTGTTATAGGTCATTTTGTCACATTCACTTAAATGGCCTAGGGACCGGATCAATGAACATCCTTGACACCTTGTAATCATCCCTTTGCAAATCCTTAAGCATTATCTCTCCATAAAACCCAATAATTTTGGGTTAATCAACTTAGAAAAATAGCTTTAGCCCCAACACACCTTGCGTTATAGCCACCTACACTGGTTTCATGTTGCATAACTGGGCACCTGCATTAACCAGCACATGTTGCCTTTGCTATAATTGAGATGGTTCTAGAAAAATAATTACGAATCATCTCATTCCAGAAGCTTCTAAGGTGGTTTTAACCATTTAATATTGTTTGAGATCTCGAATTCCTATCCTATCTTATCCTAAAGGTCTTATCTCTTATCCCTTGATCTTGTCCTCCCTCATATGTGTATCTAAGTCCTAGATTGGTAACTCATAAACTACCCCATTTACCCAATAAATTCGCTTCCTCCCATAGAGTATGGGTTAGAATTTGGAGACTCTTAGCTATGCCCTGATGTTGCTGCTTTTTATCTAAGTATCCATTACCATTCTTGAGTTGTGATTGATTGCTTGCTTCGTGGCTGAGGAAGGAAAAGTTTGGTGGGAGATTTTTACATTGTCAATATTTGTAAAAGGGTTGGAATCTTCTCCTACATTTCATTAATATAAAATTATCTGCTTACATATACTTATGTTTATTTGATGCATACATATTTCAATGCCCTCTTGACTCATTGATTAGAGATATTATTCTATGCTATGTATAACTTGTAGTTCTTGTGCTTGTTATAGATGTTTTGCATGTTCCATTTGTAGCAATTGGAATTGGAGCTAACATTCGCAAGTAGGGAGAAGAGGAGAATTTGTGTTGGACTCAAGGTAAGTCCTTCCTTCATATTCTAATCACTCTAAGGAAAGAACAAGTGGTTTGTTTTTGTTGTTTCTAGATCAAGCCACTAGATCTAGGGAATTCACTTCTGTCTCCAAGAGCGAATTTTCCATCAAACAACTTAGCGACTCCACTACGGAACAAGATGTTCCTATAGTGCTTTCATTTGCCTATTCATTTTAGACCTTTCAATCTGACTTAAATTGACTTTTTTACAGAGTAATTAGTCTTGGGAAAACATAATTTTTAGCTTGGTAGGGTTTTTGTTTCGCTCTCTGAACAGAATTAGCTCTAGTGCACTTTTTGATTTGAGACGTAGTGACCCAACGCACATGTCTTTCTCTATAAGTGTGATGCATAACGTTGGTTCATGTGTCTAGACTACGATGGTTCCTGTAGGATGCAAAAGTTGTGTTTTTCATGTGTTGTTATGAGTTTTGATTTGATCCAATCAATTTTCCAAGTCTTTGAACTAGTCATTGTCTCTATAAAGTCATCAATGTGCTTACATTTGAGCTTGTTTGTTTTTTTATGAGATTTTATTTGCTTTTTCTTTCTCCTTATCAATTAGGGTTTGTGAACACTTGGTTTCATTATTGATTGAATAAAAGGAATTTTCATATTACACTTGCAATCTGTGTGAGTTATTTTGGTCGATGATCTAGTTTCATTTTTCATTTTCATTGCATTAAAATATCAAAAAGAAATGAAAATAAAAAACTCCATTTTTGCATTGCATAGAGGGTTTTTCAAATTGCATTGGAATAGTACATTGAAAAATCTTCTTAGGAAGCTCTTGCTTGTTGCATCATTGTTTGTTTCTCCCTTTCTGTAGATAGACCTTCATTGAAATGAAAGAGTTCTTTTCATCATGCTAGTTGAATCATAGGAAGTTTAGGTGAATTCGTACCATGAGACTTGAAATTGAAACTTAATTGGAGATCAAACTTAAAATTTATTCAATTAACCTAAGGAGAATTTGGAACATTAACAACACACATAGAGGTCTAGTCTAGAAGATGTGTTCAAGTGTCATTAAATGTAGGAGCTATCGTTATTTGTATGCATTACATTTTAAAGGTATTTGGTATTCCACGTATGTAAGTATATTGGATCACTCTCCACGTACCTTTGGGAATATTAGATGGAGCTCCCCATATGAAAAGTATATCAGAATACTTCCTATTGTACAAGACAAATTAGACAACACTACCATGGACTGCGCTTCCACATACCTCGATGTATATTTCAGAAGTCTCCTTTAAGTTGTTATCCTACCATAGATAACTAAGTTGGCCACCTTTTTTATTGTGATAAACCAAACGCAACATTGGAGGAGATTTCCTGCACATACTAGAAATGGTATATTGCAGTTACTGTAACTTGGTAAACTATTTTGCCTAGTTACCCCCCTTTTTTTTATTTGTGTTGTTAATTTCTAAAATTGATTAATCCATCGTGAAAAAACACCCTGAGCAATCCCGTCATTCACGTAGAATGCAAATATTTCCTCCTTTAACTACCAAGGCAACATCTAGTCATTATGAAAATAAGAAAATGCAAACTACCAAAACTAGTACCTTGGAAGCTACTCCCTCCTGAAACCACATCTAAAATTAATCAGTTAGAATCATCACTTCCCATAAGTGTTGAACCCGATATTACATCTTTAACCCAGTCAAAACTAAAGCCCTTGAAGCATTAAAACATGAGTTCATTGAACCTATATTTCCATATTCAGATACCTTACAACTTGAGTAACCTCAAATAACTAATTAAACGACTACTTGAAGGACTTATTCTTCTCTTCCTTTGCCTTTTTCTCAACCACAACCTATAAGTTTCAGTCCGGGCTGAGAACAAATTTTGCCAATCTTTTGAGTATTAAGGAAATTTCAGAAGAAGGGTCTCGACCTTCACCTCCTCACCTCCTGTCCATTTAAGAGGGACACCTCTTTATCGAGCTCATCCTTTTCTTACTCCTCATACTGAAGTACAATCTCCTTCGCATAGGAATCCTCGTTTTAACTCACCTTTGAATTTCCCTTGGCAAATTCTTTTGAGAATTTTAACCATAAGTGATTCAACAACGACATCTCAACCCGTGTCTTCTATCGTGAGTGAGTCAAACGAAGTTGCAACAACTTCTATGTTTTTAACTTCACCAGAAACTGAAACTCATTTATATGGTAGTCCATCAGTACCACGTCGCTACTAGCCATTGCTGGAACCTTTTATGGTGCGTCGACTAGTCCATGGACTTCCTCGCTACTAGCCATTGCTGGAACCTTTTTTGGTGCGTCGACTAGTCCATGGACTTCTCATTTATTTTTCGTTAGGTTAAAAACAAATGCCAATACCTTTTCACTGGAACACCATTAACACCTCAGCACTGTAGGATTCTGTAAGGAGTGAAGTTTCTGATTCCCGCAACATCACTGTACGATTCTGTGACAATTAGAGTTTCTGCCTCATCACCCTAAGAATCAATGACGAATGAATTTTCTGCATCGTTAATGCAGAGTCTATAACGACCAATGAATGTTAAGAGTCTCATGGCATTGCAAATTAAAATATTTTGTGCTCTCTCAGCCGTTCATCATTTTTTCCATTCCCATTTCACGTTATACTATTTTGCAAGAGTACAAATAAAAAGAGTCTTTAGCCTTCTCAGTTCACATTATTCTCACAAAAGAAAATAATTCACGTGATCAGGTAGAGCATACCTCCATGCCGAGCAAATACACGCAACGTTCTTGGTCCCCAACAAGAAGGTCAGCTATTTTCTAAAGGTCTAATAATTACAAAATGATTTTGTAGGGCCGCTGTGATCTTCATGAGACCATGGAAGGAAGAGGGTAGGAAACTCTGCCCGAAAAGAAGGTAATACCTCTCACTGCCTTCGAGTTATTTCCAAAGAAATTATGAATTTGTTTCCAATACAAAATGATTTTGAAAAACTGTTGTTATGTCTATTTGCCATGGGCTTCTCCTCTACCAGTCCATGGATGATGCGGGAATCAGAAATTTCACTCCTATTAACAGTACAGTGGTGACAACCTATTAAGGATTTGTCATGTGTTCTTGAGGAAAAATCTCACGAAAAATAAATAAGAAGTCCATGGACTCCTCCTTTACCATTTCTTTTGGATTTGAAATGTTGTGAAAGCTCATTTTGGAGTCTATATCCAGAGCTTAAATATTAAGTAGTTCTTCAAATGTCGATATATATTTATGTTGATACACTTCCTCTCCGGAATAATTTCTTTTTAAAGATTTTTGTGATCAAAACTTGGAGAGGTGGACAAAACTTCGAGAGGTGAGGTGGTATAATTTCGTTGCATATTTAAATTAACTTGTTTATTTATTAGCGTTTGATATTGTTTATCTTTTCATATTTGAATATTCGGCAACCCAGGTACTCGAGCTGCCAGGTAACGCGACCAGGGACAATAAGAAGACCAGAATAGTTCCTCGTTGCATACAGTTGGCTTTCAGAAATGATGAGGAGCTAAGCAAGCTGCTGGGCACTGTTGACATAGCTCATGGCAGTGTCATGTCCAATATCCATAACATACTGCTTCCTAAAAGGGTCGTTGCGCCTGGAGGATCCTCCAAGTTTGGGAAGGGCGAGGAGCAGAGCTAAGGGCCGGAAAAAATCTCCAAACCCTTTGTATCAATGGTTTAGTTGTGCAGGGAAATTTTACCAACATATTTTATAGCACCAACAAATTTTATCAAGACAGTTGTCATGGATCATTTGCCTTATTTGTTCCTTTTGCTTTTTTAAATTATAAATGCTATTATTTCTCCAAAATTTAAATTTCGAATATTTAGTATAGTAATAACCTTCCAGACAATTGTTATGTATCATTTTCTTTATTTGTTTCTATTTGTTTTTTTTGTTATGGATCATTTTCCTTATTTGTTTCTATGTTTTTGGAATCTCTGGTACTAAAATAGAAATAGAAATAAAATAAAATTATAAATTCTATTATTTCTCTAAAATTTAAATTTCAAATATTTAGTATAGTAATAATTTTAATGACTACACTGTTAAAGCATTCCTTGTAATAGGTCATTGATTCAAATCACTTCTTATAATAGATTACTATTTCAAATCTCCTGTAAATACATACCTACCAAAAAAAATCTTCAAAATTTTTTTTTTTTAATATTTAATATAGTAATAACTTTCAAAAATATTAAAATAAAACTCTGATTATAATAGAATATTAAAAATTTTGACTTTTTCAAATACAGTATTACCTTCTCATATATTAACAGATAAAATAAGATATATATAATTATCATTCCTTCAAAGTATTAAAATATAACTCTGATTATCTTAGAATATTAAAAGATTTTATTTTTTAAATATAGTGTTACTTTTTACATTTTAACGGATAGACTACGTATCATTATCATTTGAATAAATCGGACTTCCAAAACAATTTGTTTCTAAAGACTATTAGATTTGAGAAGAGAAGTTAGAGTTATCATTTTTTTTTTTCAATAAAAAAATATAACTTATTTTATATAATTTAAATTGAGTATATTTAACTTTTTACGCATATAAAAAATAATTTTTTTATTAATTAAATTTAAATTAATTGTAAATAGTAAATAAATAATTTTATAATTTATAAAGGATAAAAATTCATAGTTGATAGTTTAGTTACTAAATTCCATTTATAAAGATGTATAATTTTTGTATACTCATAAATTTTTGTTATAATTTTTTATATAATTATATAATTTGTATATAATGAAATCACAAAGACGAAAGACTTTATACTAAGAAAAATATTCCTCATCCATGAAATAAAATAAAAAATAAAATAGACACAAGTCTACATTCATAACTTGAGAAATGTACATTTGATATTATCCAAGTTTTATAGAGCAAGACTTGACCTAAAAGGTTTTGTTTCAATTCAAATTATTTTATCTGTTTATATATTTCCTAATTGATTGTAAACTTTAATTTCTTAGATTTTTTAAATAAAAAGTTGTTTTAAAAATTTAGGAGCGTAAAATCGAACGGAATTTTAATTTTTAGATTACATAAGCGAAATATAGATAATAATAATTTATTATATTAATTTTTAGTTATAATTGTTTTTAAGTAATTAATTAATTTATTAAGGAAAAATGGTTTTTTAATTAATTAAAAAAACTAATAATGTGTGAAGATGAAGATAAAATTCAAAATTAATTAAAGTTATAATATTAATTTAATTACTTATAATAGGAAAACATGAAATTGGAACATAAATATTTTAAGTATTTTTATGGTAGAGTAAAGGTAAAAGGTAAAAGTATTATCTTGAATTTTTTATCCAAAGAGAATTTGTTGTACAATTAATGTGGGATATCTCTAAAGATTTAGAAGTTTTCAAAAAATGAGAGATTAACAAGATGCTCAATTATTAAAAAATGTTACTATACTGTTAATCTTAGAGTTTATGATATTAATTCAAGGGTTTATAATGCTCAAGCATGGTCAAGCATGGTCCAATGTTACATTGTAACAAGAATTGTCTCAATATGGTAATCAACCATTGGAAATCATGTTTATTTAGGGGTTTATACATCTAGGGTTTATAATTTTTATCCTTTTGGTTTATTATTCCCTTGGGTTTATTAATCCAAAGGTTCATATTCCTAGGGTTTAATATTATTCACTTAAGTTTATAGTCTATTATATTTTTAGTATTAATCCCTAGGGTTTATTATCCCCTTTGGTTTATAATATCAATCATGGCTGCCCATATTTTATAAATTCAATCATGGTAAATTATCGTCAACCATATTTTATTAAATCAATCATGGTCAATCATGGTCCAATGTTACATTGTGACAAAGATTGTCTCAATATGAAAATCAATCATTGTCTCAACCAAAATCCAATGTCGTAGTATGAAAAAGATTGTCTCAATATGATAATCATGGTCAACCATGGTCAATCATGGTCAACCTTGGTCTACCATGTTCTCTTAGGATTTATATGCCTTGGGTTTATAATATTAGTCCCTTGGGTTTAATATTAGTCCCTTGGGGTTTTAGTATTGATCCCTTGGGTTTATAATATCAATCATGGTAAACCATGGCCAATTATAGCCAATCATGGTCAACCATGGTCGATCATAGCCAACCATGGTAGAATGTCACATTGTGACAATGGTTGTCTTAATATCAAAATCAAACATGGTCAACCATGGTCCAATGTCACACGGTAACAGAGATTCTCTTGATATGAAAATCAATCATGGTCAAGCATGGCCAACCATGGTCCAACATTGCATGTTGACAAGGATTGTCTCAATATGGAAATCAACCATCGTTGACCATTGTCAACCATGTTTATTTTAGGGTTTATAGTATTTATCTTAGGGTTTATATACCTCAGGCTTATAGATTTTATCCCTTAGGTTATTATTCCCTTGGTATTATAATATTAATCACTTGGGTTTATTATTCTAAGGGTTCATATTCCTAGGGTTTAATATTATTGCCTTAAGTTTATAATCCCTTGGGTTTTTTAGTATTATTCCTTAGGTTTTATTATTCCCTTGGGTTTATAATATTGATCATGGTCAACCATATTTAACCATGTTTTATAAATTCAATCATGCTCAACCATGGTCAACCATATTTTAGAAATTCAATCGTGGTCAACCATGGTTAATCATGGTGAGCCATGGTCCAACATTGCATTGTGACAAAGATTGTCTCAATATGAAAATCAATCATTGTCTCAACCATGGTCCAACATCACATTATGACAAAGATTGTCTCAATATGGTAATCATGGTCAACAATGATCAACCATGGTCAAACATGATCAACCTTCGTCAAACATGGTCAACCTTGGTCAAACATGGCCAACCTTGATCAACCATGTTCAACCATGTTTTATAAAATTAAACATGGTCATCCATGGTCAGTCATGGTCAACCATGGTCCAATGTCACATTGTGACAAATAATGCCTTGATATAAAAATGAACCACGGCTAAGCATGGTCAACCATGGTCAATCATAGCCAACCATGGTCTACCATGGTCAACCATAGCTAACATTGTAACAATGATTGTCTAAATATGAAAATTAAACATAGTCGACCATAGCCCAACGTCGCATTGAGAGAAAGATGGTCAACCAACATCAACCATGGTCAACCAACATCAACCATTTTTTTTTTAAGGTTTATAATATATATCTTAGGGTTTATATACCTTGGGTTTATAATTTTTATCCCTTGGGTTTATAATATTAATCCCTTGGGTTTATTAATCTAAGGGCTCATATTCCTAGGGTTAGATATTATTCCCTTAGGTTTATTACTCCTTTGGGTTTATAATCTCATCCATGGTCAACCATGTTTTATGGATTCAATCATGGTCAACCATGGTCCAATGTTACATTGTGAAAAGGGTTGTCTCAATATGAAAATCAAGCATGGTCAATCATGCTTCTTTTAGTGTTTATGATATTTATCTTAGAGTTTATATACCTTGGGTTTATAACAATAGTCCCTCGGGTTTAATATTGTTCAACCATGGTCAACCATGTTTTATAAAATTAATCATGGTCAACTATGGTTAATAATGGTTAATCATGGTCCAACATCACATTGTGACAAAGATTGTCACAATATGAAAATCAATGATTGTATTAACCATGGTCCAATGTCGCATTATAACAAATATTGTCTCAATATGATAATCATTGTCAACCATGCACAATCTTGGTCAACTTTGGTCAATGAGGGTCAACCATGTTTTATAAAATCAAACATTAGTCATATGTTATAAAATCAAACATAGTCATTCAAATAGTGAATGAATTAACTATCATGAATATTTATTAACTAATTATTATATTAAGTTTAATTAACAATATTTATATTATTAAAACAATATTAATTGATAATAATAATAAAAAATAGTTATTTATTATTATTATTTATTAATTAATTATGAATTAACTAATAATAAATGAAATATAAATGAATGAATGAATTATTTTTAATATGTATTGATTATTAATGTTATTAAATATTAATAGCAGTAATACTAATAATAGTAATAATCATAATTATAAGCCTGTGTGTATCAACCACATTTCATATTAATCCCTTGGGTTTATTATTCGCTTCAGTTTATAATATCAATGCCTTGGGCTTATTATTCCCTTGGGTTTATAGTATCAATCATGGGAAAACATGATAGTTCATAGCCAACCATGGTCGAATGTCACATTATGACAATTATTGTCTCAATATGAAAATCAACCATGGTCAAACATAGTGCAACGTCACATTGTGACAATTATTGTCTCAATATGAAAATCAACCATGGTCAAACATAGTGCAACGTCACATTGTGACAGATTATCTCGATATGAAAATCAATCATGGTCAACCATGGTCCAGCATCACATTTTGAGAAAGATTGTCTCAATATGGAAATCAACCATGCTCAATCATGGTCAACCGTGTTTATTTTAGGGTTTATAATTTACATCAAATTGACAAAGATTGTCTCAATATGATAATCATCGTTAACCATAGTCAACCATGGTTAGTCATGGTCAACCTTGATCAACCATGGTCAACCATGTTTTATAAAAAAAATGGCCATCCATGGTCAATCATGGTCAACCATGGTCGAACGCTGCATTGTCACAAAGATTGTGTTGATATGAAAATCAACGATGCTTAAGCATGGTCAACCATGGTCGAACGTCACATTTTGACAAGGATTGTCTCAATATGAAAATCAACCATGGTCAACGATGTTTGTTTTAGCGGTTATAATATTTATCTTAGGCTTTATAGACCTTGGGTTTATAATATTTGTCCCTTAAGTTTAATATTATTCCCTTAGATACATAATCCCTTGGCTTTTTTATTCCCTTGGGTTTATAAGATCAATCCCTTGGGTTTGATAGTTCGTTGGGTTTATAATATCAATCATGGTCAATCATGGCCGAACATTGAATTGTCACAAAGATTGTGTTGATATGAAAATCTATGATGGTTAAACATGGTCAACCATGGTTGAACATTGCATTGTGACAAGGATTGTCTCAATATGAAAATAAACCATGGTCAACCATTTTCAACGATGTTTATTTTAGTGTTTATAATATTTATCTTAGGCTTTATATACCATGGGTTTATAATATTTGTCCCTTGGGTTTTGAGTATTTATCCCTAGGATTTATTTTCCCTTGGGTTTATAACATCAATCATTGTCAACCATGGTCAGCCATGGTTATTTAATTTTAGCGTTTGTAAGATTTATCATAGGGTTTATATACCTTAGGCTTTCAATATTAATCCCTAGGGCTTTGGTTTATAATATATATCATGATGAACCATGGTCCAACCTTACATTCTGACAAATATTGTCTTAATATGAGAATCGGCCATGGTAAACCATAGTCCAATGTTGCATTATGAAAAATATTTTGTCAATTTGAAAATTAGTCATGGTCAAGCATGGTCCAATGTCACATTGTGATAAAAATTGCCTCAATATGAAAATCATCCACAGTCAACCATGGTTATGTAACATACCTCATGCGCTTACCTAGGAAATTAGCCCCTAGGCTCCATTAATTTAAAATTTTCTTCATTTACAATTAAGTTCTAGTGGTCATCACAAGTGTAGTTAACCAATTATTACAGATATGGTGATTATCCGGGAAACTACACATAAATCTACACAACATCAAGGTAATGAACCCACATCATAAGCACGATATTACAATACTCTTTAAGTCAGCCCTTAGGCTTAAGCCACAACTTGGAGAAAGAAATGAATCATGACATACCATTATCAAAACTCTTGACAACCCCACACAAGCATTAGTGGAGCATTGATTTGAAACTACCATGACTAAAATGGTTATGGATCGTGATCATAGTCCATCAGATGCAATCAAAGGCTACTAACCACCTTATTTCAACATGCATATATAATTAAATTAGCCTTATTGGATACAGTTCTTATGACATGCATGGTATATATCTTAAACCATTGAATATACAGTTAGAAGCATTATTCCCTAATTGTTTTGCATTCACCAATATGTCATGTCAATAACTATTTCAAACACTCATATATATGTCAACCTTATGAAGATGACTTCATAGAAGCATTAAGGAATCATTACATACATACTCTGTTGTGTTTATTGTCTCGATCGTACACACATCTCATGCACAAAAGTTCACCATCGAGTTACCACTTGTGTTAAAAGAGTGACAAAATATCCAGTATTGCATCAACCCAGATATTACATTGCTCAAAATATCTCATAGAAGAAATTAACATAGATAATCTACTCATGTATAACAATCACATGCAATTCCTGTAATCATTCTCATAACGAGGAAACTCATGCAAATTTTTCCATAAGCTAAATTAATTTGAAATGGAGAGGGAATGAAACATCATACATAACATTTCACGCAAATGAATCCCACTAAAACATCACTTGGAGAGCGGAGCAGCACCACCCAACCATGAATAACCTTTGATTCCCCTCGAGCCGAGGTTCTTACCATGGATCAACTCCCCCAATTGATCTATGCAATGGGTATTTAATACCCTCTTTCAGGATATGGTTTCCATTAGCGACATCTCGCTTTTATGGATTTTCTATCCATTTTCCTAGGCCTTTTTCAGAAAAGCTCGCCTTTATCTTCCACGAGGATTTTCCTCATAAAAGCTTTCCTTTATCTCTCGCAAAGCTTTTATGATTTTCCTCATGGATATTTATCTCCAACCCATCTAATGGATATTTATCTCCAATCCATATTATGGATATTTATCTCCAATGCATCAAAGCTTATCTAGAATCACATATAGAAGCTTCATCATGAAAGATATATCTCTATTCCATTCCTCAATGGGATTTGGAAAGAATCTCATCTCTTGGTGTCTCACTTTTCCAAGTGATTTGTTTATTAATTTATTTAATAATATTTTTGCATTCCATATTACATATCACACCTAGCTTTCCTCAGCTTAGGTTTACAATAGTTTAACACACAAGGGAGGGGTGTTACATACTTCCCCCCTTCAATTTTACACCGTCCTCGGTGTATTACTACATCATACCCTCGTATGAAGGTAGTTGGGTTTTGAATCCACAGATCTGATGGTCTTGCCATCTGATGCAAATCTATAGACATATGTCATTTACAAGGAGTTCTCCAGCACATATCCTTCCATATCTACCTACATTCTTCACAGCCTTTTTTCTCTTGCCAAACACTTGCTTCCTGCAGCTTCTCTGCATACAACAATTCAATTTGAATATTAATATATATATTACATCATAACCATATATACTCATCATTTCCAAACTGCAATGAAACCATGGTTACTTATCCTTGAACCCCTTCTTAGTTTCCTACTTCTGTGCAACCTCTAGGTTGGTTGCCTTGTTAGACACCCACCGAGTGTCTTCATGCATACCTGCACAAAAGGGGTATTACACACATATATATACATATCATGTTTTAATCATGTAATACATATAGTCATACTGGTACCATATGTATTGCTTGTACATAATACAATCTATACCACTACCCATCATACCATGCTCATATCATCGCCTGCATGACATACACTTTACCCACATGTTTCCCACCATGCTAGTATCATGCAAAACATTCCTTTATCTATTTCTGGTATGTAGAAAAACTGTGCTTAGTTTATAAGGAATTTTCATGAACATGGTTCATTTCTGCAAACAATGGAAGTTTTTATATCATATTGTTCAGGTGCCATTACTTAGAAATCATTTTCCTATGTCATGTGGTTGCAAAAATATTAACATAATAGTATCATAATAGTCATCCTGCCAACTATCACTCAATCATACCCATAACTCTTAGTTTTGGGATTTAATCTGTCACTTGTACCACATTTTAACAAAAATGAAATACATCATAAAGTACACTATGATACTCAGTCCATCATAGATACTTGAAGTCTCATGCCCATTAAAACAAATTTGGTTATTCTTAAATAATCATTCCATACTTAAATAATCATGTCATAGAATTTCCTTCTTCCAACACCTTGTTGGTTCATGTAGGTCTAAACATTATGGTTAAATAGTATGCACCTGCATACAACTCCCATGCAGGAGTTAAAATGAAAACTTATATGCTTCTCCACTTCACATCCATAAGACCAAGTAATTTGTTATCCTCTCTTATCTTACTTGATGCATGTGTTATGTTAACATTAGACTTTTAGATCACTATGAGATGTAATTCAACAATATATTTTTTCTTTACCCATTTTCCACTTACCATCTTGGAGGCATTTTCTGAAGAAGCATTAAGACTTGCTTCTATATTTCCATTATGTTAGGTTGATCATGTCATCTATCAACCACTTATTTATTATTGAACTAATTGGTTTTTATAACAATAAAGATTTTTCCAAGGAGTGTCTCTTCCCCATACTATAACTATCCAACAACTGGTATGTTTACCATTGGTGTAATAATTAGTTTTCCGTTTTTCTCCTATATTCATTTAATGATGTTAAGACATCATAGTTTAGCCTTGGATTTCCTATCCAAATCCAATTACACCCCAGTTTCCAGGGTAACTTCTTCTTTAATTTTTATCATAGTTAAATTGTGACAATTTGTGATTCTTCACATATTAAGGCACATCTATGCAACTCATTGCATCCAACAATGGGTTCTACATGCATGTCACGCTTGCCAATGTACAATTAAAGTAATCATATTATTCTAATATATCCATTACTTTTTAACCAAATTAATATTGTCTTAATCTAATGACCATGCATTTCCACAACTATCAAGTATTTAATTAACATGCTATACATATTGCAAGCATCATCTTTCAATCATGTCATTTTGTCCACATAATAATGTTTATCCATATTTTAAGTTTTATAACTTTTACAATCTATAATAACTTTTTAATAATTATAAACATGTTATTTTCTCACTTTAGCACTGCTTTACACAACATACCAGAGTAATTCCTAGTAGCCATATACCAGATATGCTCCCCCCCATAACATCATCTTATCATCAATATAAAATCACATCCAATCTACGAATTGGTATAAATGATGGCAGCATTAAGTTAAACAATACCTATGTTTATCATGACTTCATCACATATCGTCGTCATTCTCAATATCAAGGCAATAATATTATTCAGCTAAATTCTAATAGCCATATACAACATACTATAGCATCAATTATTCATCCTATATGTATATATTATAACCATATTTAAACAAAATATAATAGCATCATTTTAAGCCATTTGTTCATTATGGCATGTAGCATGCAATAACAACTTAGTTATAAGATTTTTCACATGAGAGTAAGGATTAATATCCTTCAGTTTATTTATCCAACCCGACTTTACATACTCATAAGTTGATCATGCATACTTTGTTTGCTTATAATGTGTTGTACATATAAGCACATAGAGGCTAACCTAAGAAACTGGAGAATACTAACTCTCTTATGGGAGCATATTTCTATTTATGTTTTGGGCATCGAACACAATATCTTAGATCACGGATACCCGTGCTTATTATAATTTACGATGACCTCTTGTTTTCCTGCTTAACTAAATTTTCATACTTAAGCAATATTCGTGTCCTTGTGAATATTGTTAAAATGTTTTGAGTATTAGCCCTTTCTAATTGACATATGATTTCATTATTACTGACATTTGTCATTGTGAAAAAACGGGGTGTCTGAGAGGTCAACGGAAATTTCGTTTTCATAGATTTTTCTCAACAAGTAACAACATGTCATCGTGCCAAAGGAGGCTTATATTAAATCATATATGAGAATATTTTAGGGCAGTGTGTTCTTGTATTTCTAAATATCTCCATATTCCTAAACGTTGCATACAACAAATAATATTCTTTGGTTCTTAACTACATGGTATTTCTATAGTTTTTTCCACTAGTTACAATAACATAAATCATCATTTTTTTTTATAAAACCATTTCCTTCTCATTGTGGCCTGAGTGGAATAATAATGTTTAGAATTCATAAATTAATTCACACCCAACATCACACAAGCCAACAAATCAAGATACATGGTATGGAAAAGCACATGAAAAGAGCTTCATGTACTACACCTCCAATGGCCTCCTACCATTCGTTCTTAACTTGTTTGTTTAACAATTATGCATATAATTCCAAACCGCACCATTTTTAACTTATAATATGCAGTATTAATTTTAACATTTCTGTTTTTAAAGGTAAAGAATCACTTCTTTGTTTTGAACAAAGTAAAGCAAGACCGAAAATTTACGTAGTTACTTTTTTGCTTCGGGAAACAATGTCCCTTTTCACCATTCAATCAAGTATTTCATGTAATTCAATCTAATGCAACAAGAGCCAAGGCACAGGACAGACAAGCAGAGTGTGTGCATAATGCGTCAATGTTTACAACAACAACTATGGTGATCCCCACACTTTAGCTGTAGTTTTTTTCAAATTTTCCTCTACCATAATATCCCATATTATTCAAAAGTCATGGATGATTTCACTCATTGAAACATCCAAATTCATAAATTAAACATGGAAAAAAAATTGGCAACACAAAACCCGTTTTTCATTCGAAAGATGCAATCTCATGGGAATTTATCTAAATTCAAAACAACAATGTTCACGCATAATACCAACAAAAGAAAAGAGGGAATATATATTCATTTGGTTTAAATTCTAATAAAACATTAGAATAAAAGGAATAACCACGCATACACTCTACGTATTTTTCAGATCCATTATCTTGGGACATCGATATCAACACATCGATTCCCTTATCATAGATATTCCTTTACTGCAACTAATTGGTACAACTGTGAGGTTCCAATGGTGGATTAATTCTATGAATTATGAGCGATGTCTCATCCTTATCTGGCATCAAACACAATTATTCAATGCATAATACAATCAACAGAAAGAAGTATATATATATATATATATATATATATATATATATATATATACATATATATATCTATATCTATATATATGTATGTATATATGTATATGTATATGTATACATGTATATATATATATAAAAGGAATCGAATGAATACTCATACCATCTTCGACTCCCAAGAATTGATGGCACGCTCCTCCTTCTTTTACACTAATGATGAAGGATAAACAACCTCCTGCTTATAGCCTCTTAAATCCTACAACAATCTTAACTACTATAGTAATCAAGCTTGACACTCAAAGCTAGAGAACAATACACTTCATCTAAGGTCTGAGCTGGATTATTTATGCATAACCTAAATGCATAGGAGTGTAAAACACTCAGGAATGTAAGGATAAGCATTATCCTTCCTTCCTGCTATTATCCTTTCCATGACACAGGGATAATAAAAAGATGTATGGATAAATTAATCTGAATAATAGCGATGATGATAATTACCATCATCTCCACCTATCGCTTTTAACCCCGTGGTCAGATACTTCTAGTCAACAGAGGAAACAATGACTATCATTTATCTATGATATTTCATGGAACAATGTCGTTGGCTTTGTGGCAAACTCATACCTCCAAACTATGACAAGGCACCTAAAAGGAAGCATTACAAAAAAGAGGAAACAACAACAACTGAGATATTTTGTTTTTGTTTAAATGCTATCCATGAACCACGGTCTACTGTCAACCTCATCGGTGTACATTGAGAAACCTTCTAATCATATTCAAAAAAATATACTTTCCCCAGCGGTGAATTACTAATAAAGTAGCATAATTCACGCATCAAGTGCCCCATCACTTGCATGCTACCTCCAAACTTGTGATAAGCCTTCAAAAGGTAGTGGTTCAAAGAAACAATAGTCTAGATCTTTTCCAGTAGTAACTGCTTCGACGAGGTTTTGGGGTGAGATTTTTTTTTTTTATAGAAATGTACTGCTTTTAAAGCCCATTAACTCAAACCTCAATAACACGACTATCAATCTCTTACCCACACATCACACGCAACTGTCTGCATGTTTTGGGGTTAATTCTATCCACAAGCAATTATCTACAGTGTAGTGATGTTTATGATTTTTCCCCTTAACTCAGCAATGTAAGCCAATTCAATTTCCATTTTCTGTACAAAATATTTCATTTTGAAAAAGGGAAATATACCTATGAACCTAAACCGAATCCACACAACATACAAGGGTAGAATATCTATATCCAACTCAGATTAGGGTAACAATTAATTCCAACCCTCATTGTTTTCGTGAGTCAGGATAGTGGTTTGCAACCCATTTCCCACCCTGACCTTTATACAAAAGAAAATGTATTCGAATACTAAGGGTTGAATCATTATGATTTTACATAGGTCAAACATGTAATAGGGCCATACGCAAAGCATCATGCCCAATGGAAGGTTTCACTAGTCAATTAGGTAAAGTATTCAACAATCCAATTTCTACCTAAGTAATCTTCATCCGTAAAAAGGGAACCTTTGGTGTAAACATAAGGAATTTATTCAACATCAAAATGTTTGTCTGCAACATTCATGTTGAATTAGTCCTCCACAGTCTAAATGCAACATGTTAAAGTCATCGTGGAATCTTCGTCCGGTATTTATGTTTTGATCTAGTAATGGAGTTAGCAACTGAATGTTCAATACAATTTGTGGAAATGTGGAGCACCTTTACCGCTCTACTAAAGTTTCCATTCAAGTCGAGTTATTTCATTGACTGAGCACCAACCACAAAACAGGATACGTTTAGAACATGGGTTGACCAAAGTCGATAGATTTACTATGACTATTTTACAAGACGTCCATGATTGTTAATGGATTTTCCATTTTTTTTTAACTATGTGGACTTGACTCTGACCTGCAGTTTTATGTATAATAAAGTGTACATTCTCTTCTATTCTTGATGCTTTAACTCCTCTACACTCATGGGTTTTGTTTGTATGTATTGCACTAATGTTGATTGTTCCAAAGTGAAATGTTACTTGGATGATATGTTGACTCGTTATATATAACTAACGAATATGCCAAAGACAACTCATTAAGAAAATCACTAGAGATTTGAGATTAATCAGCAATAACAGTGTCAATAATATCCCATGACTCTCAGACGGAATCACATAGCTAGGAAGATCAGCACAATAACCCTTTTGAACTACATCGACAATGGAATTAGCATGAACTCAAGCGACCTTACTCCATAAAACCATGAATGCACATGAGAAATTAAATCATATCTTAGTTTTGGTCAATCTCAATCACAAACATTGTCTATTCCCCATGCCTTTGTGACAAGCAATCAATCTACCACGCACTTCCCATGGAAGACTAATTGCTATAAATTGCTAAGAACACAGCATAGATAATCCTCACCAGCATTCAGATTTAATTCACAATTTTCTTTCCATCATATAGTCTGTCACGAAATCACATCCTGATACACAATCTAGATGGGTAAAGGCAACATCTTCCCATTATGCATAAAATTTTAGTTGCTTGATCCAACTAAATTTCCATGCTTATGTTAAGCCATTAATTCCAATTTCATCTTTATGGATCTTGGGGTTGTTTTGCTTGTAAGGATTTTATAATAAAAAACCCGTCAACGAAGTGCTACGGAGGTGGATTTGTCCATAGGCCTCAGTGTTTAAAATTTGGATCTGATATCATTTGTAACGTACCTCCTGAGCCTACCTGAGAAATTAGTCCCTAGGCTCCATTAATTTAAAATTTTCTTCATTTACAATTAAGCTCTAGTGGCCATCACAAGTGTAGTTAACCAATTATTACATACGGACTAATTATCTGGGAAACTACACATAAAGCTGCACAACATCAAGGTAATGAACCCACATCATAAGCACCATATTACAATACTCTTTAAATCAACCCTTAGGCTTAAGCCACAACTTGGAGAAAGGAATGAATCATGACATACCATTATCAAAACTCTTAACAACCCCACACGAGCATTAGTGGAGCATTAATCTGAAACTACCATGACTAGCATGGTTATGAATCGTGATCATAGTCCATCAAGTGCTACTAACCACCTTATTTCAACATGAATATCTAATTAGATTAGCCTTATTGGATACAATTCTTATGACATGCATGGTATATATCTTAAACCATTGAATATACAGTTAGAAGCATTATTCCCTAATTGTTCTGCATGCACCAATATCTCATGCCAATAAATATTTCAAACACTAATATATATATATATATATATATATATATATATATATATATATATCAACCTCATGAAGATGACTTCATAGAAGCATTAAGGAATCATTGCATACATACTTTGTTGTGTTTTTTGTCTCAATCCTACACATATCTCATGCACAAAATTTCACCACCAAGTTACCATTTATGTTAAAAGAGTGACAACATATCCAGTATTGCATCAACCCACATATTACATTCCTCTACTAAATTTGACTTGGACTATATTAATGTCACATGCATCCATATCAAAATATCTCATAAAAGCAATTAACACAGATAATCTACTCATGTATAACAATCACATGCAATTCCTATAATCATTCTCGTAACGAGGAAAATCATGCAATTTTTTCCATAAGCTAAATGAATTTGAAATGGAGAGGGAAGACAACATCATACAGAACATTTGACGCAAATGAATCCCACTAAAACATCACTTTGAGAGCGGAGCACCACCACCCAACCATGAATCACCTTTGATTCCCCCCGAGCCAAGGTTATCGCCATGGATAGACTCCCCCAATTGATCTATGCAATGGGTATTTAATACCCTCTTTCATGATATGGTTTCCATTAGCGATGTTCTGCTTTTATGGATTTTGTATCCATTTGCCTTGGCCTTTTTCAGAAAATCTCGCCTTTATCTCCCGGGAGACCTTTCCTCATAAAATCTTGCCTTTATCTCCCACAATGATTTTATGTTTTCCTTGATGGATATTTATCTCCAATCCATCCAAGATTATCTAGAATCACATCTAGAAGCTTTATCATGAAATATTTATCCATATCCCATTCCTCAATGGGATTGGGCAAGAATCTCATCTCTTGGTGTCCCTATTTTCCAAGTGATCTATTTATTAATTTATTTAATAATATTTTTGCTTTCCATATTAAATATCACACCTAGATTTCCTTAGCTTAGGTTTACAATAGTTCAACACACAAGGGAGGGGCGTTACATGTTATTTTAGTGTTTATGATCAATAATTGTCTTAACCATGGTCAAGCATGGTCAAGCATGGTCCAATGTCACATTGCGAAAAGGATTGTCTCAATATGAAATTCAACCATGGTCATCATGTTTATTTTAGTGTTTATAACATTTAACTTAGGGTTTAGATATCTTGGGTTTATAATATTAGTCACTTGGGACTAATATTAATGAACCATGCTCAACCGTGGGTAATCATGTTTTATAAAATCAATCGTGGTAAACCATGGTCCAACGTCGCATTGTGACAAATATTATATCTATATGAAAATCAATCATTTTCTCAACCATGCTACAACATCACATTATGACAAAGATTGTCTCAATCATGGCAAACCATGGTTGAACGTCACATTGTCACAAAAATTGTGTTCCTATGAAATAAACCATGGATAAGCATGGTCAACCATGGTCTAACATCACATTGTAACAAGGATTATCTAAATATGAAAATCAACCATGGTCAACCATTTTCAACCATGTTTATCTTAGTATTTATAATATTTATCTTAAGGTTTATAATATTTGTCCCTTGGGTTTAATATTATTCCCTTGGGTTCATAATCCCTTGGGGTTTTCGTATTAATCCCTTTGGTTTCTTGCTCCCTTGGGTTTATAATATCAATCCCTTGGGTTTATTATTCCATAGGGTCTATAATATCAATCATGGTTACCCATGGTTAATCATAGCCAAGCATGGTCAACCATAGTCCAACGCCGCATTGCAATAGATTTTCTTGATATGAAAATCAATCATGGTCAACCATGGTCCAACGTCACATTGCAAGAAGGATTATCTCAATAAATAAACCATGGCCAACCATGTTTATTTTAGGGTTTATAATATTTAACTTAGAGTTTATATACCTTGGGTTTATAATTTACGTCGCATTATAACAAATATTGTCTCAATATGATAATCATCGTTAACCATGGTAAATCACGGTGAACCTTGGTCAACCATGGTCAACCATGTTTCATAAAATCAAACATGGTGATCCATGGTCAATCATGGTCAATTATGGTCATAGGTCACATTGTCACAAAGATTGTGTTCATTTGAAAATCAACCATGGTTAAGCATGGTCAAGCATGGTCCAACGTCACATTGTGACAAGGATTGTCTCAATATGAAAATCAACCATGGTCAACCATTGTCAACAATGTTTCTTTTAGTGTTTATAATATTTATCTTAAGGTTTTTGTACTTTGGATTTATAATATTTGTCCCTTAGGTTTAATATTATTCCCCTGGGTTCATAATCCCTTTGGGTTTTAGTATTAATCGCTTTGGTTTATTATTCCCTTGGGTTTGTAGTAACAATGACTTGGGTTTATTATTCCCTTAGGTTTATAATATCAATCATGGTCAATCATAGCCAACCATGGTCAAGCATGGTCAAATGTTGCATTGTGACAATGATTGTCTCAATATGAAAATCAACCAGGTCAACCATAGTGCAACGTCTCATTGTGACATATTGTCTCAATATGAAAATCAATCATGGTCAACCATGGTCTAGCGTTGCATTGTGACAGATTATCTCAATATGGAAATCAACCATGGTCAACCATGGTCAACCATGTTTATTTTGTATTTTATAATATTTATCTTAGGGCTTATATACCTTGGGTTCATAATTTACATTGCATTGACAAAGTTTGTCTGAATATGATAATGATCATCAACCACGGTTAACCATGCTCAATCATGGCCAATCTTGAGCAACCATGGTCAACCATGTTTTATAAAATCAAACATGGCCATCCATGGTCAATCATGGTCAACGATGGTCGAACATCACATTGTCATAAATATTGTGTTGATATTAAAATAAACGATGGTTAGGCATGGTCAATCATGGTTGAATGTCACATTTTGACAAGGATTATCTTAATATGAAAATCAACCATGGTCAACCATTGTTAACGATGTTTATTTTAGTGTTTATAATATTTATCTTAGGGTTTATATACCTTGGTTTTATAACACTTGTCCCTTAGGTTTAATATTATTCCCTTGGGTTCATACTCACTTGGGGTTTTAATATTAATCCCTTGGGTTTATAAGGTCAATCCATTGGGTTTATTATTCCGTTGGGTTTATAATATTAGTCATGGTCACCCATGGTCAATCATAGCCAACCATGGTCAACCATGATTGAATGTCACATTGTGACTAAGATTATATCAATATAAAAATCAACCCTGTTCAACCATGGTCCAACATCACATTTTGACAAGGATTGTCTCAACCATGGTCAATGATGTTTATTTTAGTGTTTATAATATTTATTTTAGAGTTTATATACCTTGGGTTTATAATTTACATTGCATTATAACAAATATTGTCTCAATATGATAGTCATCGTCAACCATGGTAAATCATGGTCATCCATGGTCAATCATGGTCAACTATAGGTGAAGGCCACATTGTCATAAATATTGTGTTGATATGAAGATCAACTATTGTTAAGCATGGGCAATCATTGTCCAAGATGGCATTGTGACAAGGATTGTCTCAATATGTTTATTTTAGTGTTTATAATATTTATCTTAAGGTTTATATACTTTGGGTTTATAATATTTGTCCCTTGGGTTTAATATTATTCCCTTGGGTTCATAATCCCATTGGGTTTTAGTATTAATCCCTTTGGTTTATTATTCCCTTGTGTTTATAATATCAATGCCTTGGGTTTATTACTCCTTTGGGTTTATAAGATCAATCATGGTCAGCCATGGTCAATCATAGGCAACCATGGTCAACCATGGTCGAATGTCGCATTGTGATATTGATTGTCTCAATATGAAAATCAACCATGGTCAACCATAGTGCAACATCACATTGCAACAAATTGTCTCAATATGAAAATCAATCATGGTCAACCATGGTCCAGCATCACATTGTGACAAAGATTATCTCAATATGGAAATCAGCCATGCTTATCCATGGTCAACCATATTTATTTTATGGTTTATAATATTTATCCTAAGGTTTATATACCTTGGGTTAAAATTTATGTCGCATTGAAAAATATTGTCTCAATATGATAATCATGGTCAACCATGGTTAACCATGGTCAATCATGGTAAACCTTGATCAACCATGGTCAACCGTGTTTTATAAAATTAAACATGGACATCCATGGTCAATCATGGTCAACTATGGTCAAACGTCGCATTGTCACAAAGATTGTGTTGATATGAAAATCAATGATGGTTAAGCATTGTCAACCATGGTCGAACATCGCATTTTGTTAAGGATTGTCTCAATGTGAACATCGACCATGGTCAACCATTGTTAACGATGTTTATTCTAGTGTTTTTAATATTTATCTTAGGGTTTATAGACCTTGGGTTTATAATATTTGTCCCTTAGGTTTAATATTATTTCCTTGGGTTCATAATCCGTTAGGTTTTTTGATATTAATCCCTTGGGTTTATAAGATCAATCCCTTAGGTTTATTATTTCATTGGATTTATGATATCAATCATGGTCAACCATGGTCAATCATATCCAACCATGGTCAATGATGATTGAATGCCACACTGTGACTAAGATTGTCTCAATATGAAAATCAACCATGGTCAACCATGGTCCAACATCGCATTGTAACAAAAATTGTCTTGATATGAAAATCAATCATGGTGTAGCATGGTCAACCATGGTCTAACGTCGCATTGTGACAAGGATTGTCTAAACAATGGTCAAGCATGTTTATTTTACAGTTTATAATATTTATCTTAGGGTTTATATATCCTAGGTTTACAATTTTTACCCCTAGGTTTTATTAGTCCCTTTGCTTTATAATATCATTCCCTTGGGTATATATTACTCATATGTGTTACAGGGAAAAGTGTCTATTTAGAACTGCTCTATCCCACTAAGGTGTGATAGCTACCTTAGAAACAAACAGAGAAAAACTAATTTTGTATTTCCTTTACGAATTATAGATAGAGAGGAATAGAAAGAACCAACCTGTGTCTTGCGCTAATCCTTTGATCCAATTCCTCTCTTCTTTGATAGTCTCCAGCTACCTGCTCCCTTGCCTGCCGAGCTTCACAAAGTACCTGTAAGATCACAGAAGAAGAGCACTATACAAATACAAGGATCTATATTCATAAACAACTTAGGATCAGATTTAAGTTAACCACAGAACATGTAACAAGCATCAATGATACAAAAGCATGGAGGAAAACTCAAATAGTTTTTATTGATAAGCAAGAAAAGATCTAGGAGGAGTTACAAACCGTGGTTCCGACCCAGCATCAACCTCCCAGCAAAGAAGCCCCTCTTCACCTCAAACAAAGCATAAATCACCCAACAATCTGATGTTTGTCTCTAGAAACCAACAGCAATTCCTTACAATATGCAAAATTCCAGCCTCCGGATCTCTGGGATGAGGGATCCATATATAGATATGTGTAAGGAGGATGAGTTAGCTTGTGATTTGATTAGTGTCTTCTCTCTGTTAGTTCTTGCTTCCACTTGGAGACTAAGGGCCTCTTACTCATCTTTGGTTGAATTCAGTGAGGCAAGTGTCACAGGAGAAGATTCTAGAAGTTTCCATTGCCTCTCCACCTCGCGAAATGACACTACCATTTGTCATTTCTCGCCCATCGCACCCTACAGAAGGGAGTTTTGAAATGCAACGCACCCTCACAGTGTATTTAGGTGCAATGGAACGCACTTAGCCAGTGGAGCAGCTGAAATGATCCTGTTTTGACCAATTCTGAGCAGTTTCTGGTGGAGAACTTCTGGGAGAAGCTATAATCTATTGACCTTGTTCCTTTATGGGTTAGAACAACACTTTTAGGGACTTAGGAGCCCTTGGTTTATGGACATTTCATGCTTAGATCTGTAAGGCACAAAAATGTCTATAACAGTTGCCCCCTAAAGTATGAGGCCGTTAACCTTTTGGTGTCGGGTGAAATGCTTTATTATGAGGATCCGAAGTTCTTTCAATGCTGGGAGGAGACCTGTAATAAGATACAATACAATACATTATCTTCATACTGTTTTCATGATCTAGCTAAGGCGGGCATTCCCATGCTCAGCTTTATAAATTCATTTTCATGTACATAGGACAGACAATCGTCTGAGTGTAGACTGATGATTCTGATAGAGCCATCATCCTTTTGGTAGGATGATTATCTGTGCTGCAATGATGTACATTTGATGTATTTATTTCCCTAAATATATATCGCAGCCCCGATGGATGAAACTAGATCCGGGGTCTTCAATCTCGTCTGATCTTCACTCGAAGTACAAGTCGATCCATGTGAGAAAGGTTTTGAAGTCGAACATGGAAAGACATCGCTTGATTACTAGTCAATGATGTAAACTGTTAACAAGTGTGAGAGGAATCACCGATAATGATAATGATCCTCAAGGTACTGCAGTATAATTCACGTGGTGTGAATAAAGGACTTGGCGTCGAACACCATGCAAAATCTTTCGGTCGAAGGCCATTGATGTAAACCTGTTGTCGGAAGTGAGAAACTTGCCATTGAGGCATGCAAGCTTCAAAGTACTGAATGGGGTGTTCCTAGATCAACTTCTTGGATAATGAGCTGATGTCGACAAGAAGTGATCTGTCACAGGAGGGCCTTAATGAATCCCACATCAATGACACGGAACGAAGCAAATGATTTTGATGGAGGTGAAAACGATATGATGATATAAGGTTCAGGGTGGCGGTCATGAAAGAATGGAATATAATGTATGGTAGTGGGTGAGACACAAGTGACTTCTCTGGATGCCTTCTCTTCAACATATCGACGACACTGATGTGATGGATTGGTAGCCTTAACCCCAAATGTGGATGGTATGGCATGACCATGGTGATGTGACCGGTGAATGAAACAACCCAACCCAACTCGGACACGGAGTGGAAGTGTCATGCTCAAGAGCGACTTGCTACCAACAAAGTTTCTTTGAGTTTTCTTCCCAATTTTTCCCCAGTCATTGCTGGCCAGTACCTCTTTATTTTTGTCAAGCTTGAGGAGGATAACATATGCTTGTTCTATAATTTTCCCTTCGGGCAAACCCATCGCTATGTTTTAACGAGCTTAGCGATAGTGAAACTCATTCTCGTCTAAAGACAAGTTTGTCGCTATTAATCTTTTTTAACGAATTTAACAACAAAGATAACTCGGTCCTTTTCAATTTTAGAGAGTCTGAAAAGGAACGTAAAGGTAACTCCAAAATTCCTTTTTCGTCATCTAATCCCTTAAGTCCGAAAAAGTATAAAACAATACAGAAGGGATGAATTTTCGATAGTTTTAATGAGCCGAACAAAACAAGCGCTCGATCGTTTTGTGTAATAATCCCTCAGGTCCAAAAAGATTAAAATCTAGAGGAGGGATAGAACTTCCTGTCCCTTTAACGAGCTGGAGAGGCCAATGGCTCGGCAATCTTTTCATATTTTACGAGTCAGTTGAAAAGAGCTTAAAGGAGACTCGTCTTTTGAGGAACGAGTGATAAAACGGGTAGCAGCTAATTCCAGGTAACGTTTGGAATTTTCCAATCACGACAGTGTTACAAGGATGGCTAGTGAAATCACTCTTCGCAGTTGTTCCTCAAAATGGGTAAACAATCAAATGGAGGTGAATGAATTGGCCAATGAAAAGTGGAGGTGACGGTGCAAACACGACCAAGGCTTTAACGGCTGAAGTACTACATTCACGATAGTTATTTACTGGGGAATAGTTCATTTTTTAATGAGATTAAATGCGGGTGGAAACATTTTCTCATGTCTTATGTTTATTTTTTAACGAGCTTGAACCTTGCTGTAACACTGCTCGATTAATCTAGTCTTGTGATAAGAATGTCTCATATAAAAGCGGCGATTTTTAGAGATCTGCCCCACATCCTTTCTTTATGCAAGTTAGGAAACGACCAATCCTATGAGTTTAAAGGGTTAGAGGTCCTAAAAATTTAAAAAATAAATAGTCGCTCTTCACTTGCATTCCAAAAGGTTTGCATGCCCCCAGGTATAAAACAGAGTTTCAAGGTTACCTCTTCTTTATTCCATTAAAACATTTGTTTTACCGAGAGAGGCCTACCTCTTACAGGTTACCCAAAGATTGCTCTATTCACAGCGCAAACAAAACACTTCTTCGGCAATGTCTATCGAAACAAACAAAGGTGAGTGACGATGCCCGCCAACTCACATAACTTTGACAAGAGAATCTTGTTCTAGAATAACCCCCTCTTCCAATCATGGACGGGGGTACAGACTAGTCATATTCTCCCGCAGAAACCTACCCTATACCTGAAGTTTTCCTGCCGAAGCAGACCAGGGTGCATGCCCCCTGGGTTTCAGTCATATCCCTCCGAATCACTCGCGCTCATCGGGAGGATGGACTGGAGATTGAGACATTTCTTGCGTGAAAAGACCATTCAGGGATGGTATATGACTATTTGCTATGCATGATCCAGGAAATGAAAGCTGGCCCACGAGCTTGAGCACTCTTCCTTCGTGCGGAAAACACATCACTCTAAAGAGTGATGAGACAATGGCTCTCATGCAATAAATATAGTCTCGTCCAAGGAGTAGATTGTAATCCAGGGGTCCTTGAACTACCATTACATTCATGTGAATGGTTTTCCCTTTGAATGTTATGGGCACATCGGGAAGGATCCCTAACGGTCGACTGGTTCCTTTATCAAAGCCTGTCAGATTTCTCATCTCAGGCAAAAGCGGTGGCGAACCAAGTGCTTTCCAAGCAGTTGAGGAAAGGATACTCACAGAAGCCCCCTCATATATGATGGTACCAGCCATAACCATTCTATATATCTGAACAATAATTCAGAATGGTACACTAGCTGGTAAACAGGGTCTGCCTAGTTGATTCCAGTCGATGGAGACAACTAGGTTTCTTGGAGGTGGAACCGAATAGACAGCCGGGTACGACTCTGATGAAATTCCTTCCTGCGGTAAAGGAACGGGTAAATTTCCCTCATGTTCGTTGGAGTCTGTGCTTATGAAAAGAATTTGGACGGTGTCATCCTTGTTCTCTTCAGTGATTGTATCATCTGAAGATGGAACCTCTGAAGGCAAGACCGGGTCAACTGCTGCCTCGACCTTTTGACTTTCATCTGGTATGGATTCAGATGGTTCATCTTCAATGACAGATGCTTCGGCCGACCACCTGAGTGGGTCAGCTGGATTTTCAACTAGTGACGGACTCGGCAAGAGTTTTTTATATCCAGGAGGAAGTCGTAACGGTGAAACTGGACGACCATCCAAAACTCTTTTAGCTTCGTCTAAGAAGGGACAACAGTGAATGGCATGATCACCTTCACACAGTTTACAAGGAAATCTATATTTTCCTTTTTGTCCTGGGGCTTCACTTTCACTAGCTGACGGTGTGTTTTCAACATGATCATCAGAGGTTGACGACACCGGGTTGTGCAAACGAGGAGACCAGTCCCTTAAGATCCAAGGGATGCAGGGACAATCTCTGTGAAAATGGTCTCCTTTGTAAATGACACATGGCGATTTAGGCCTAGTCGGTGCAGTGTGTGGATTTTTGTTAGACGACACTCGTTTGCCCCCATTCGCTTTTGGCTCCTTCTTCTTCTTCTCTTTCTTCTTCTTTTCCTTCTTCTCCTTAGGAACTTGACTTTTGGCTTTAACAACCCCATCAAGCGAAGAGGAAGGAGGAGAGGAAGAATTAGAGGAAGTAGAAGGTTGGTGGGTAACTCTGGACTCGTCTAATTGCTAATTCGATTGTTCAGGAATAGTGGCATTCTGAACGACAGAGGTTGAGAAGATCTATACAGGAAAACCAATTGTCAGTCCTGGAAGTGACAATGTGGCCATATGGGGTGCACCAACATCTCCCCAAGAGGAGAAGGGACTAGGATTTCCTCCAAGGGGAATTCCTTGGTTGGTGGGCTCCATTTTCTCAACCCAAGATCAACGTAGGAAAGGGGTAATGAATATTCCGTTTAAAATAAATATTTAGATGCTTTGACACAACTTGTTTTTTCAGTTTTTAAGGGTCGAGAAAAAACAAAAGATGACTCTAGTCGCCTTCGATTTTTAATGAGCCTGAAGTGACAAGTGCTCAGATGGACCTTTTCCGTTAAGGAGTCTGAAAAGGAACGAAAGGGACTACTCTGGAGATCTAGGTAGAGGGAGTACCAAACCAATCGCAAAACTGCAGAATACTTTTTACGGTACGACAGTCAATCTTCCTGAATGTTGTGTTTAGTGCATTGCGATCGATAGGGCGGCAGACACGGCTTCCTAAGGATAAAGGATTTAAGCCTATAGGGGTCTCCCAAAATATACTCGACGGTACGTGGGAGCACAAGTCTGTACTGGCACTTATCGTCTCAAAGTGGAGGAATCACCCAACCATCAGTGAGGACAACAGTTACCAGGCTTTACGACGCCGGAATACGTCTCTAGCCTATACCTCTAAATGTTGTGCGTTAAGTTCCAAAGCGTTGTTAGATTCATTGAATTTATTTTAAGTTGATCTTGTTTATGAAGTTTGCCTTTCGAGTTCACCACGAGATGTAGATATATTCTTAAAATGCAATCTAAAGATGATAAACAAACTTTTATCTCTTTTGTGCAATGAAAATCCTAGCTACTAGGGGAAGAGAAAGACACAATCTTTTCACAAAGAGCAAAGAGCACACTGTAAATGCACTTTCCTAAATCAAGCCAAATAGACTGTCTATATGCAAATGCACATGCATGTATTTGTTTTCGACTTTCTTAGTATTGATGCTAAAAAGAAAGTTGATGTACAAATCTGAATTTCTTTTCAAGCGACAAATATAAACAAGCTCTTTTTCGAAATCAAAAACAGAGATGATTACGACACCTTACGATTTTGAAATGAACACTTGTTCTTGACACTAGAAAATCACAAATTCAGACCAAAGGCAATAGTAACAGTATAATCAACCATCAACAGCAACCAAACTTTCTCCTATGATCGAAATCGACACTTGCGACAGATTCAAATCAAAGGACGACAGTACGACTATTCTACTTTTGCAATGGAAAACTGTAAACGACTCAACAAACACACAAAAACATCTACAGTTCTTTTGTACAAAGGAGGCGGAATAACAACAAGGAAAAGAGGTTTCAAACAGACATATACTGATCACAGGCAGCAAAATTCAGGGATAGAACTGGAAAGAATGAAGCACAGGAACCACAGCTGCACAGAGCTAGTCTGATCAGCGCACCTGTAACACAGAGAATCTGAAATGCAGCGTAGGTTGCCCCTTCGGGAAGTGCGCTGAAATTCAGGATCTCTGAACAGTACCTGCGCTGGGCCAGAAACGAGACTTTTTCCGGGTTCTGGGTCACAGTTTGCAGTTTAGTCCTTGGTTTTTGGCCGAGTAAAAAGCAATCAGTAATGCAACAATCAGAGGCAGATCTAAGGAGGATCTAAGAGCTATCACAAGGGCAATCAGATAGTCTGTGAATAAGCTATTTAAATCATAAATAGATCCAGTGAATGGATTGAAGCAGCAGTTATCTACTTTGCATTTGTTATGGAAAATGCAGTTCGAAAGCTACTTATAAGTTTATGAGACAAACAACAAAGAATGATACACAAACAAACTAATTAGACATTCCTCCCCAGCGGAGTCGCCATTTTGTTACAGGGAAAAGTGATTATTTAGAACTGCTCTATCCCACTAAGGTGTGACAGCTGCCTTAGAAACAAACAGAGAAAAACTACTTTTGTATTTCCTTTATGAGTTATAGATAGAGAGGAATAGAAAGAACCAACCTATGTCTTGCACTAATCCTTTGATCCAATTCCTCTCTTCTTTGATAGTCTCCAGCTACCTGCTCCCTTGCTTGCCCATCTTCACAAAGTACCTGTAAGATCACAGAAGAAGAGCACTATACAAAGACAAGGATCTATATTCATAAACAACTTAGGATCAGATTTAAGTTAACCACACAACATGTAACAAGCATCAATGATACAAAAGCATGGAGGAAAACTAAAATAGTTTTTATTGATAAGCAAGAAAAGATCCAGGAGGAGTTACAACCCGTGGTTCTGACCCAACATCAACCTCCCAGCAAAGAAGTCCCTCTTCACCTCAAATAAAGCATAAATCACCCAACAATCTGATGTTTGTCTCTAGAAACCAACAACAATTCCTTACAATATGCAAAATTCCAGCCTCTGGATCTCTCGGATGAGGGATCCATATATAGATATGTGTAAGGAGGATGAGTCAGCTTGTGATTTGATTAATGTCTTCTCTCTGTCAGTTCTTGCTTCCACTTGGAGACTAAGGGCCTCTTACTCATCTTTGGTCGAATTCAGTGAGGCAAGTGTCACATGAGAAGATTCTGGAAGTTTCCATTGCCTCTCCACCTCGCGGAATGACACTGCCATTTGTCATTTCTCGCCCATCGCACCCTACAGAAGGGAGTTTTGAAATGCAACGCACCCTCACAGTGTATTTAGGTGCAATGCAACACACTTAGCCAGTGGAGCAGCTGAAATGATCCTGTTTTGACCAATTCTGAGCAATTTCTGTTGGAGAACTTCTGGGAGAAGCTGTAATCTGTTGACCTTGTTCCTTTAGGGGTTAGAACAACACTTTTAGGGACTTAGGAGCCCTTGGTTTATGGACATTTCATGCTTAGAGTTGTAAGGCACAAAAATGTCTATAACAATATGGTTTATAATATTAATATTTGGGTTTAATATAAATCCATTAAGTTTATAATCATGGTCAACCGCGTTCCAATGTCACATTGTGATAAAGATTTTTTCAATATGAAAATTAATCATGCTCCAACATCGCATTGTTACAAAGATTGTCTACATGTTAAAATCAATCATGGTCAACCATGGTCTAGCTTCTCATTGTGAAAAACATTGTCTCAATATGAAAATCAATCATGGTTAACCATGATTAATTTAGGGTTTATAATATTTATCTTAGGGTTTTTATACATTGAGTTTATAATATTGATCTTTGGATTTAATATCATTTCCTTGGGTTTTAGTATAAATCTGTTGGGATAATATAAATCCTTGGGTTTATTAATCTAAGGGTTCATATTCATTGGGTATAACGTTATTTATAAGATTTTTAATATTAGTCATTTGGTTATAAATCCTTGTGTTTAATTAATTAATAATAATTATTATAAATGATGAAAGAAACATTATTTATATTAATTATTTTTAATATAAAACATTATTAGTTAATATAAAATAATAATAATAATTAGCTAATTAATAAAATAGTACTAATAAATAATAATAATTAGTTAATTATATTTATATTAAGAATATTTATATTTATATTAAATTCTTGTTTAATGATTTTTTATTAAATTTATTAATTGACAATTTTTTATTAGATTTATTAATTATTAATAGTAGTAATATTAATTTATACGCCTTCCGTATATATCAACCAAATTTACTAATATAAATGTGGTTGTGTTAGTTATAGCCACAATGTCATGAAGACGGTCTAAAACAAAAAGCAATTGATTTTAACCACAATCACATGAAAATTGTGCAAAGCAAGACCAATTGATAAATAAAATAGTATTATAACCACAGTGTCATGAAGATAGTCTAAAACAAAAAGCAATAATTACTAAAATATTTCTATGAGAACCTTCCAAAGTTATCACCATAATTACATTGAAAACTATGTATGCTCCAAGATACTTGTAAAAAATAGTCAAGATACTAAAATTTGCAGTAGTCTAACTAGATTGTTTTTTGTCTTGAAAATCATGTAAATTTTGGCAATATTTTAATAAAATCTGGCAGGGGTTTTTGTAAATCCAAGTTATAGCTGTCAAACTTCAAGATTTTGGGTGCCCTAGAAGTTTTTGATAGTGTTGAATCCATCTACACAATCCAAAACATGATTCAAACACTACTACTACAAATTTTTTGGATTTTTATTTTTAAATTCCAAGAATTTTGGACTATCCGGGCAAATCATTAAACGACACCCTAAAAATTATTCAAAATACTAATAGCGAAAATGAAAAGAGATTCAACTTAAAAGTATAATGGAGATGAAAAAGGGAGATTAGTCGACAGATATGACCTACATTGGAAGACCGCTGGCATCTTCTATCGATGACAAAAGAAAATTTAGTGCACCTGATAAAACCTAGTTAAAAAGCGACTGCGGATGTTGAATTACGAAACCAGTAGTGAACATTTTGTTTAAAAAATTATTAGAATTATTTTTGCCTTATTTGTTATTGACAAATAATCAAATTGATTGATTTAAATATACAAATTTAGTAATTTGTTTAATTCAATAATCGTTATTGAGTTGATTGATTAATTATAAATTTTTTAGTTTTCGATTAATTATATAAATTTTAGTTATCTTCTTAATTTAGCAATAAATTTAAAATTTTTCTTAATTTAATTAAATTTAAAATTGATTAATTATAAAAATTTTAGTTTTCTATTTAATTTAACAATAAGTTTAAAATGTTTTCCAGTTTAACTTGTTTTAAAACAGATTTAGAATTTTTTACTTAAATTTAAAGTACATGACAACTCAATCAAGTTTAAAGCATTTGAAGTAGAATTGTGATTTTATTTTCTCTGTTTAAAAACATTATAAGTTTTTTCAGTATTTATTAGTTATATATGTAATGAGATTTACAATTTTATATAGGTAAAGACTTCCAAAACTTTAATTTATAGATAATTTTTTCTAGGAAATTGATATATATTAATATTATTATATTTAAAAAATTGCAATTTAATAAAATAAAGTTAAGTTGTTATATTAATTAATATATTATTTTTATATGATAGAAGAGTTTTTACGATATGTTATATTAATTAATATGTTATTTTTATATAATAAAAGAATTTTTTTATTTTGTTTTATTATTCATAAGTTAATATTCACATATTTTTGACAAATATTATTTATTCATGAATCTGTTTACTTTATTTATGTAGTTAAAATATTACATTTAAAAAATTTAATAATAAAAATATTTAATGTAAATTTTCAAAAAATTATATAGAAAAGATATTCATTTGTTTTAAAGTGTTTTTTTAAGGTGTAGTATAAAGGAAATGTTAAATTTTTTTTTGGGTTAATATTTACAAATTTTGAATTTAAATAAAATATTTAAATATTTATAAATTAAATTGAATAATTTTTTATTATGAAATTTTGCATTTTAAAAAGATTTAAACGAATATTTATATTTATAAATATATAATAAATTCCAAATTAAAATGATATATATATATATATATATATATATATATATATAAAAGTTTGTATTCACATATTTTTGACAAATATTATTTATTCATGAATCTGTCTACTTTATTTATATAGTTGAAATACTTTATTTAAAAAATTTAATATAAAAATATTTAAGGTAAATTTTCTAAAAGAAAATTATATAAGAAAAAATATTTATTTGTTTTAAAATGCTTTCTTAAGGTGTAGTATAAAGGAAATGTTTTTATTTTTTTTTGTTAATATTTACATATTTTTGAATTTAAATAAAATATTTTAATATTTATAAATTAAATTAAATAATTTTTTTTATTATGAAATTTTGCATTTTAAAAAGATTTAAATAAATATTTATATTTATAAATATATAATAAATTCCAAATTAAAATGAATATATATATATATATATATATATATATATATATATATATAGGCATACGGGGCTTTGGTTTGACGGTGAATGGGTGCATTATTAAGGCACTCCTTGTGATAGGTCACTAGTTCAAATCCGCCGTGGGTGCTTACCTATATATATATATATATATATATATATATATATATATATATATATATATATATATATATATATAATTTTCATCTTATTATTATAAATGTATTAATTTTCTCAAATTTTTATTTTTCTATTAATTTCAATATATTTTTACCTAACAATCTATATATATATATATATATATATATATATAATTTTCATCTTATTATTATAAATGTATTAATTTTCTGAAATTTTTATTTTTCTATTAATTTTAATATATTTTTAAAATAACTATTATTAATTAAATTATATATTTGAGATAGTGTCATTGTCAAATGGCATTATTTTGGGTGATTAGATGGAATGGTTAATTGATTGTTGGGTAAGATTTTCTTTTCAACTTTTTGTTTAAAAAATTATAGAAAAAAAATGTTTTAAAATATTTTCCCATTCAAGTTTTAAAATAAACATAAATAACAAATTATTAACATATCGCAAGCTTGTAACAAAAAATTAACTATATTTAAACTAAGTAAGAGTAGCTACTAAGTAACTCTTATTATCTTTCATTCAGTAATTAAACTAAGAAGCATGTAATGCTAGCTATGTGGCCTTGTCTTCATCTTGGAGCTACGAAAAGTACTAGGGTTTTACATAGGTTGATTCTAATTTGTGTAATGTGTCGAATATTTATTTATATATAATAAATAAAAACTAAATATATTCATTTTTAGGATGTGCTTATGGAGCTTCATGTTCAAAATCCATGATAACTATGATATAATGCTTCTCTAGGAATAGACACCTTAAATTAAATTTGATTTAACCAATTTTTTGTACAACAAAAAATATCTAATTTTTTGGTCAAGTTCGTATAGAAATCCAGGCTTTGGGGATTCTTAGGATAACTGGCACACAAAATTTCTTTAACTAATTATGATAATGTCCCACCTTAAATCATGTTCAACCTAAGAAGTTATTGGGCATTTTTTTGTTTAAGAATGACCATCCTTGACACAAATACTTCTTAACTACAATTAAGTTACATGGTTACTCGTTTTAAGTTACATGGTCACTTGTTATAGTGATACCCGCACGAGTGGTACAAAGACAATTGTAAGTACTTCTAGAAAGATGAGAAAGAAAGAAAGAAAGAAATTTTTTTAATGTCCACAAGGCTAATGATAAATTATGGGACATATTGCTTCTCAATATGGATCTTGTATTCGCCCATTTTCCTATAATTCCTCACAATAAAGGCTCACAACTTCTAGACAAACCCCTTGCTCAATAGATTACACCAAGAGCTCACTGTGAGAATATCTGCATAACTTTCCTTATTGTCCTTGAATGCCTCACATTCTAAAATGAAATGTTTTTTTGCTTCCACTTTTTCCAAAGAGAAAAAAATACATACTCTTTCCTCCCACATTCTTTTGGCCTTTTCCATCTCCATATTTCACAACAAAGTTGATGAGAATTATTCCTTAGCTGAGCAATAAGGATTTTAGCTCTCCAAGAAATATTGACCATTATTTACGCTTTTTGTTGATGATTATGAGTGGGACCAAACTCTTCAATATAGTATTTTTTCTTTCTCCCTAGCTCATTATCCAAAGTACGCTTGCTTATCCATAAATTGTGATTTTATGTTGTTTTAAATATATTTTTAATTATAAATAAATATAATTTAAAAACATGTTCTCTTATTTAGTGAAATTGTAATTTTATGTTTTTTAAAATGTTTTTATTTATTTATTTATTACTATTATTATTTATAAATAAATTCAACTCAGTTGTAACATTAAAATTATGTAAATTTAGTAATACAATTATTAAAAAAAACTAAAACTAAAAAGTAGAAGATTATAAGTTGTGATTTTATATTGTTTTAAATATATTTTTAATTATAAATAAATATAATTTAAAAACATGTTCTCTTATTTAGTGAAATTGTAATTTTATGTTTTTTAAAATGTTTTTATTTACTTATTTATTACTATTATTATTTATAAATAAATTCAACTCACTTATAACATTAAAATTATGCAATTTTAATAATACAATTATTTAAAAAACTAAAACTAAAAGTAATACAATTATTAAAAAAAAATTGTAACATACCTCGGTAACAACACATGTAAAAGCAGGGAGTTAGAATTTTTATACAAATTACTTCAAGTAATTATCCAATTCACAACTCCACATTCCTTGTTAACCATTAGATATAATGTTCATTAGTACATAAGGTGAATTGCAATAGAGAACAGTAAGTTTCATAATCATTCACAACCACTACTGTAGTGTAATAACATAAACTGTCTCATGAACCTTGCATCCATTTCATGATTTCCTTAACCATATTAATTAATAATTTACATGGACATTATGATTATCACATCAAAGAAAGAATCATCATCATCAAGGATTCAACATCATCAAACTAACACAATAGGCAATCACATCATTGAACACGGATATACCCTGGAAACCCCAGAGGGTGAAAACTAGCAAACTTTTAATAAGGGATTCCATCCCCTAACCATTGTTATAAAATTATTACAATGAATTATCATTAAGTTGTCACATAACTAGCTAAAAGCTAATACATTTTCCATGAAACCCTTTACTTACATACCGCCACATGCAACATTCCTCATGGCATGATTGTTCTAGCAATGTACGATGTCGCAACTTGTACTCATCTGCATGGACCATTAATCCTTTTCCTGCCACAACGTTAAATATAATCTATCCCTTGCACAAGTAATCCAACTTTACCTGCCCATGTTATCATTATCAACATTGACATCATGATTACATTTATAAATAATCATATTAACTAGCATTTCCATTCGCATAAGCACATATTCTTAGAGGACAAAACACTAAGGCATTCCTTTGAAGGGACTAACTAAAACATCAATTATAATCTTCTTACATGAAAATTTACATAAAATTTATCAAAATATCTAGTCCTTTAGCTATTACTTATGATGCATGCAAATATATAAAGCAATGTCACACAACATGTAGTCTTTTACCGCATGGGAATATATATCCTTTCTAATGAAAGCTAACACAAATATCGTGTGCATACACATCTCATTCAACAAGAAGCTAAGATAATATTTATGTTAGCATAAAAGTAATCACATATCATTTTCCTAAAGAAAATCACTCAATAGTTCTTCAATCCATACAAAGAGTTCATCTCTGTAACACATTGACTATACTTTGTGCATCCAATGGCTTATAATAATAGCCCTTCTATTCCCTTCTCGGGTATTCTACCATCATTTCATGTAAATAGTTACATACTTCTTTATTAAAGGAGGTCATTATAACCCCATTTCTCTATCTTCCTATATGTAAGTTTCTCATGCTTCCCTTTCAAGAAATTATTATAGATACCCATCTTTATGCTTAAAAATCAAGAAACAATATCCAACTTATCTAGCAAGACAATCTTTTCAAGAGATTAATATTTCCAAGGAAGTTAACATCAATTATTATTTTCAAGACAGTCAACATAATACTTTCTCTACGTACACACCAAATCATATTTCCAATGTCACCATAGCTACCCTTATGTGCATGCAACATGTGTTTTTCCTAACACAATTACTTTTACTTCAATGCACATAATATTTTCATGAAACAAGTATGGATTCTTGTTCTTGCATGAACACTATTCATATGTGTCTTTTAAGAAAAGAATCTCTATCCTTGTTTTCAAGAAATCTCGCATAAAGTCATTATTTTCATGCATGCAGAATGCATTCTTTTTCTAAAAAGAAAAATATTTATGTGTATATAAAACATACGTTTTTCTTCAAGAAAGTTAGAATGATTATCTATGTGCCTAGAAGCACATCATTAGCAATTTCTATCATGCATGCAATGCATAATTATTTCACAATAAACTTTGAAATTAACTAGTATCACAAAGCATTTAAGCATATATCCACTTTCAAGAAAATGACAAATGACTTGGCACTTAACACACAAGATTCACATGTAATCATTCTAAGAGAAAAACTACATATTTTCTTTATAAGAGAAAAACTGCATACTCTCTTAGCTTTTTGGTCCACACATTTTTCACATTTTTCTTTGCATACTACTATGCATATATTATCTATATTTGGTAAGAAATATTTCAAAAAGATGCCCAAATAAAACATACTTATATTTTCCTTTCAAGAAAGCAAGCAAGATACTTATCTTATTCATGGCAGCCTCCTTGCCTCCATCACCGTTGCTCTGGAAGCCAAACCCGCCAGAGACACTGAAATCAATTTGGAGAAGCGAAGAGAAGAACCCAACAAGGGTTTGAGTAGCAGTAGCATTTGAACATAAAGCGGATTCTGTTGACTCTATTCTACCGAGCAGAGGATCACTGGATCTGTAGTGGCTTTGCGAGTTCATGCCCATTGTGGAAAAGCATTCCGATCCAACTTGACATCTACGTCCACGTTCAAGTGCTCAGGAAAGTTTGATCTTTGGAAAAATTGATTTCTAAGTTCTCCATTATGTTGCAGCGTTTAATCAGAGAGCATTAGTTGGCAGCAATTTTGAGCCATCTCTCGATTAGAAGGTGTGCAGATCCAGGCTGCCATTAGAGAGATACGTTGTGCAAGTTTCATGGGATTGAGCATCCAACAGTGAAGGCAATGCAACCTATGACTAAGTCTCGTCATCGATCTTTGGAATGGGTTTTACTGTGAACTCTTGTCGAGAACTTGGTCAAGATCGTCGGTCCTCCTCCATCCTTATCGTCCGGATATCTGACGACTACAACGGGGCAGGCGCAGTGGTGTACACAGTAATCACTGACGCTGCCAAGGCGACTCTTGTAGGTTTGTTTGGAGGCATCAAAACCCCGAATTCCCATGATAACAGCGCTGAGGGCGAGCCTCTCTTTCATATTGTGGTATTTCACGATGTGGATCTTGAACGGTATGTGAGCATCGACTAGAGGCTGGGCAAGGTCGGAGGCCTTAGTCAATGTGAAGGCAAGAAAATGGTCCTCAAGCTTCTGTTAGGACTCCTCGTCGTTGTTGTCATCGACAGATAAATCGATAGAACGCCAATCGGTCCCGTACAGAATGTTGGTCAGCCTAACATGGAGAAGTATCACGTTATCGCCCGGGCAGAGGTAATTAACCACGGCCCATTTCACTGCAAAGGAACTCTCGTCACTCAGATTCACTGCTATAGCGATCTTCGATGAGCGCCCTGTTGATGATGTTGTTGTTGTTGCAAGGAAGAAGATAAAAGCATTGTGAAAGGATAATTTCGGCTTTTCAAAAAAAATGGAATTGACAACCATGCGTTTTCCTTTTACCAAGATCTCCTTTCTTGATTTCCGCCCAATCAGTTTTACAAATATCAAGAATCAGTTTTATAACTGATTCGTAATTATAAAATTACTTTTACACAGAGTTATTTACAATAGGGATATTACAAAAACAAAAACTAAAAGGTAGAAGATTATAATTTGTGATTTTATATTGTTTTAAATATATTTTTATTTATAAATAAATATAATTTAAAAACATGTTCTCTTATTTAGTGAAATTGTAATTTTATGTTTTTTAAAATGTTTTTATTTATTTATTTGTTAATATTGTTATTTATAAATAAATTCAACTCACTTATAGCATTAAAATTATGTAATTCAATAATACGATTATTAAAAAAAAAACTAAAACTAAAAGGTAGAAGATTTAAAGAACACCATTTTGGTTTAGATCCATTTTAACATCCGTAGGATCCATTCTCTTGACATGTGAACCTTTTTCAGAGTGAAAAAGTTGAAAAGAAGTATGCACCTCAAGAGATTTAATCCTCTTCAAAATGGATCTATATTGGTTCTATATATGCATATAGCATGTGTAAATTTTCATTTTTAAAACTGTATTTTTGAATGCATATATAGATACAATACCTTGAAATTTTACTTGGATAATTGGATTGTGTAAACTATACCACATAAATTTGTAATTGCAACAAATCTTTGCTAAACAAAATTTAAATTTACATTTAAAATTGGAATTAATTGTTCTAGGAATTTAAAAATTTTAAAAGGAGAATTAAAATCCTAAAACAAACCCCCAAAATATCCTGCAATATGAAGATCACTTTAATCTCATTATCAACACACACTCATTTCCTCTATGCAATTACATTTTTTGTGCGCTAGTGCCCATTAAGACTTATGGTAATGTTTCTCCTTGTTACCCTGCATGTTATAACTTGGATATAATATGTTTATAAGATTTTTACAATAGTATAAATGAAAAAAAATGATTTAACGCAATCAAGTCAAAGAAAATCTCACGCGGTTACATACACAAGTGAAAAGAGAAAGTGGGTATAAATATCCTCCCATGCTCTGGTATGCTCACACCTGCAATAAGCAAAAGATATAATCCACCCCTGGCTGCGAGGGATTGCTTTCTTCTCCTTCGTTGCGCTATAAAATTTAGCGTTTGGAGAAGAAAGAATGATGAATTACTTCGTACGTTTGGGGGTTGGCATTTTAGGTCAGTAATATCTACCATATTCTTATTTTCAATATTTAAGCTTCATTAAATTTAAAGTAGTTTTATTTTTATTCAGTAAGTCTTATTTTTATTATCAAGTCTCATGACTAATTCTTGTTTTGTTTTGTTCTGTTTCTTGTTTTTGAATTTTGGTGTTTGAAATAGATTTATAATAATTTTATTTATGTTTAAATCTCTAAAAACCTTACTATAAAATCTATAAACCCTAAATACATGTAATATAAAAACATATCCCATCTTTATCTCAAATATTACAGCATACATATCTAAATATAAAACTGAGGATAACTCATTTAAATCAGTGATATTTGATAAACTTCATAGTAGGTATGTCAATTGATTTATTTGACATGGCATTGCAGGAAGTGCATTTGCCTTGCTTATGTATGGTGCAGCAATGTAAGTATCAGCTCAAACTGATAATATTGTCCTTATTAATAAACTTCACAACGACTTTAGTCGCAATATTAGGTTCGGTTTGAACATTTTATTTTATGGCTTTCGTCGTTCTGAATATAATGTATAACGTTAACATATTATTTTGCTATATTGGTCTAACAGTACAACGTTCAGGAGGGTAATAGAAAAGAGAACCACTGACGGTTTCTCAGGACTGCCATATGCAATAGCGCTGTTCAACTGCCTTGTGTACACGTTATATGGGTCGCCTTTAATCAGCAATGGGTGGGATAATGTTGTTGTTATGGTTGTCAACAGCATTGGCCTTCTGCTAGAGTGCTGTTTTGTTTGCATCTATCTCACTTTCGCTACATCCAAAAGCAAGGTATTATTTCAGCATATTTTTTCAATAAATATTATTTGGATGGTTTAAATAAATTTTTTTTGATGTGATCTTTATCAAAAGTTTTTACTTTTTATTATTAATTTGAGTTAATTTATTTGTCATATGTTGTAACTGGGACATGTGGGTAAATTTTTTTGAGGGGAAAGTATGTTTGTAAAATGTTTTGAGTGAAAGTTTTCCTCATCATCAAAGACAAAGGAAAGTTTTGAATAGAGTTTCAGTTGTTCTTAATAATGAGTAAACCATATGAACTCAAATTATAAAACTTTACATTCACACATTTATTTATTTAGTATTTTAATATTTTCATTTCCATATAGTGATTTAATTTATATAATTATACTAATTTATAATATAACAAAATTACACGCTTTCAAATTTTCCAAATTTTTTTTAAAAAACCTCAAAATTCACATACATGTCTGTGTGTAGAGGAATATGGGGACGATGGTTGCTGGCGTGTTGGTGGTGTTTGGCACTATTGCAATAATTTCCTTTTGTGTTGTTCATGATAACAAGCATAGGAAGGTGCTTGTAGGAACTGTAGGATTGATGGCCACTATTATTCTCTACGCTTCTCCACTATCAGTAATTGTAAGCACATGTTCCATTAATTCTGTTAATTCCGTAATTCGTCTCATAGCTGTGGAACAAAAAAAATCTCCAAATGTTCAATTATTGTTTGTTACATTGATCATCTCTTATGTTAATAATTTTATACAGAAACGGGTCATTCAAACAAAGAGTGCGAAATTCATGCCGAGTTTCTATTTCTCGCTGTTTGCTTTTCTGGGAAGCCTGTTGTGGTTGGTGTATGGCGCTCTGAGCAGAGACATAGCCATCATGGTAATATCTGGTTCTTTGTTTTATGTGAAAATTATGTATATGTAATAATTAAAGTTATGGAAATTCTTGTTATATTTTTAAAAATTTGGTTAGGAATTTTTGTAGGTCAAAGTAAAAAATGTCAAATTTTATAATTTTAAGTGTTTTAGAGATTTTTAATGGTACTAATCTATTTCTATTATCAAAAACATGATATAAATACTGCAACTACAAATTTTTTTTAATTTATTTTGCCTAGATTCAAACCTCTTTTAATGGTCTAGACAATTCCTATACCTATGCTTTCCTAGAAGACTCCCACGTATATTGGCTAAACCCTATAATGTATTGTCATGTTCCACGTATTTTGCAGACACCAAACTTGGTTGGAGTGCCACTGGGGCTGGGTCAGATGGTTTTGCATTGTATCTATAGAGACAAAAGGAGCCGGATTGTTGAAATTGCAACGGTGGATACAGAGAAGCAGCCGGAATCAATCAAAGAAAACATCAGAGAGGAAATGACAAACAAAACAGGCAACACAAAGTTCTGCTCAGATCCAAATATTGAAATGCAGTTGAACGTGTAACTTAAATTGAGGCAGACCAGGGTACTGTAATTCATAATAGTCAGATTCCTTGTTATATACGTCATTCCATTTCTTTCAGGAAATTCACGATATGTTGTGTTTGTGGTACTTAGTTGGAAAATTTCGAATTACATAATAATACTTGTTTATCGTCTTATAAGTCTACTAAATACATGTCCACTGCGTATTAAAGTGATGGTTGATGTGTCTAACAGGCAAGTTGCCCATGGTCTGCCAGGAACACGTTTTTTAATATGAGGTTCGAACATGAAATATATGTGGTTAATAGATTTAAATTTCAATATTTTTTTAGATACACGTATAGGTTGCTATTAAATTTATCAAATCAAAACTTAAAAATCGAATGAACTAGCATTTCTCATGACAGTATTTGTAGCCAGATGAAAAATTATGTAAATATGAGAGGTAAAAATGGAATTTCAATTTATGTTTTTGTTTTTTAATATTTTCCAAATCACTCTTGTATTTTTATTTAATTTATGAATTGTTTTTTAATAAATATGTATGTGATGGTAAAATTTAAAAATAAAATAAAAAATATATATATCATATAAATTAAAAATATTTGTATTAATAATTTAATTATTAATCAAACTCAAATTTTAATCTTTGGTTTTTTTTTGTTTTGTTTTGTAAGAGGATTCCAACAATCTACTTGCCAAATAGTTATCAGTAAACACTTGTTCTACTTTTATAATAGGCCGATTTCAACCTTGGATTTTTTATTTTTCTCTGGGATTTGAACCTTGGATCTCTCATTTTCTCTCAATACTCACCTAGATACAAGTAAACATTAGGATCTACATGTTAAACCAAGTTATGACTTAGGGATTCGAACCTTGATTCTCTCATTTTTTCAGGAATCACATTACTTGATCACCAATTGAGAAATATCTCTGTATATATAATATTTTTATTTATTTTTTACAAGATAATTGACACAAGTAATACCATATTTATTATAAAAAATGAAGTAATTTATATTTTTTTAAATTTAATAATTTTTTTTAGGGAAAAAATATTAGATTTATATTAGAAAAGTTTATGATTGAATATATATCAATACTGCTAAGAAATATTCAGAAATTAACCAAATACCTTTCAACATATGTATATGCATGCCCATGAAAGTTCCTAAAATCTTTCCAAAAGTAAACTCTAGCTAAGCATAATTTATTAACCACATAAAAGAACAAAACAATGTTAATCAGGTTTTCATTCCAGGTGACATTGTCTTTTATATATCCGTATCTGATAGCTCTATATGCCTCTCTTAGATTTTGCTTGGACATCTGCCTCCATATAATGTGGGTATGTCCCTGTATTCTTTCAATAAAAATTCTTGACAGAGACGGTAAACTACTTATTGTTCACGAACCAAAGTAATCCGCATAAAACAGTTATTTCAGCTCAAGTATTTATGCGTGGTCCTCCATTCCATAAAAAGAAAACATACAGCGATCATTCGTTCATATTTAAATATAGCTCCACATGTGCAAGCACCGAAAAACATAGTTTTGTCTATTTTAACCTAATTTCAGACATAAAACGAGAGAAATGTTGAACAATATCTTATGAATAGAAAATCATGTGAGAAAACCATGGTAAATAAGTAGGAAACGATCTAAGCTTCTCCAACACGAAATATCACACTAGCAGTTGCATTGGAAGAGCAAAAACTGTGTTTTTGGTGGCAACGGTGCCTTGACCTCGAATCATGGTTCCAAGAAGGGAGAAAGGAGATCAAGACCTGATGTTGACCTTTTTGATATTTTTCTGTACTACAGCAAACTACTTAAGAAACTTGAAGCAAAAGCAATTGTTCTAATTATCAAAAGCAACCTAATCTAATGAAGCAAAATGAACCTAAACAATAGAAATTATCTCATGAATGAAAGCAAAATCATATAAATACACAAAGGAGGTGTTGGACAACTTGGCTTGGGCCCTAACCTAAGAGCTTCAGCCCTCTTAGAAACGATCAGTGTTGGTTCAAAACTTGGTTCATCTTTATTTATCAAAAAATAATAGTTACATCACAAAATTGTATTCAAAAAGAGCTCGAAGATGAGCTGAGTAAAATGCTGCACCAAAGTGCTGAAATAGACTAAAAAATGGCTAACCTACTGAGGCTTGAGGCCTTCTTATTTATATAATTTGGGACTCCCAACAGTCCTCCTAAACTTCAGGAATTCGGCTATCTAGAACTGAAGATAACAAGAGCCCTATTTGACTTGCTTGGTTGCCCCTTGGAATCATCAATGTGGGCCTTTGTACTCTAAAATGCTAATGGAAAATTCGAGGAAGGGGTCATTAGTGAAGGAGACACCCCTCCTACAAGTCCTCATCCCTGTTTCCTCGAGTTTGGTTGCCATTTTGCTCATAAATTCCTGGTCTTTGTCCAAAATTGTCCAAAAAATATGCAATAACACTCATTAGACTACATGGCAAAGTGACTATCCCCATTCACTCTATTGACATAAATATATTCAAAAACATGCACAAAACTATTGAGAATGGTGGATTAAATGAAAATAATAGGCAGAATGAGCCCATATAGTTACCCATTTCTGGGGCTCATCATCAGCCCCCTGCTGAATGGGTTGCTCATCCTCTAAGCAACTAATCTAGTTCTTCATATTTAATATCTCTAACAAATTTCCTGACATCCCAAGCCTTTGATGTGATGTCTTCCTCTTTGTCATGGAAACCTGCTTTCCTGTCCACTTCCTTCCATTGTTTCTGTTCTTCCTCCTCCTTAACTCCTTCCAAAAGTCCTAGCAGTAGTGGAGGACTAAATTTAAGATCAATCCAATTAGCTTTCAAGTTTTGCATTGATTGTTTATATAGGGGCACTCTCCTCATAGCTTCCCTCATTCTGATTGGGGAGTGATACTCCCTGATCTTTAGGCTATGTGATAATGTATTCCACTTTCTCATGCAGGCATGGAGGCAGTCATCACCAAACAATCTCTCCATATTTTCAAAATGAGCAATAGCCTGCGCTTGCCTGTCAACATAGTCAGGGGCAACTTGAGGATTGGTTGCAAGGTGCTAGTGGGCATAGATGAGATCCAATGGTTCTACTAGTTCTACCATTATCATCAGGGGCTCACTTAGCTCCTTTGCCATGACTTTTTGAATTTCCACTGTCCTCTTTTACTCATGGTTCAACCAAGAAGCCATAGCCATGAGCTGTAGGTCTCCAAATGTAGCATTTGGATCCCATAAATTCATGTCAGGAAGTGCCATGTTGTGAAGGTAAAATTCAGCTAGCTTGGCTTTATCCTCAGCTGAACTATTATCACATAAATGCATAAATTGGCCATAATCTTGAAATGGTGTTGTGCCCCTTTGGGCCAATGTGTTGATCTGGAATTGGAGCCACTGATCTTTGAGATACAGTGCATATGATCTAGCTGGCTGTCTGCACTGTAAGGCCTCCATTTCCTAGTTGGCCATGCAGGCCATCTCGGCTTCCTTTTCCTACAACTACCTTTTCAAAATGAGCACTTTAGTTGCTGCCTGAGATTCTTTTTCTTGTTTTTGTTTCTCTGCTACTTCACTATATGTCTATAGTTCTTCTTCTTGCTATTGTTTCTCTGTTGCTTCACTATCTGCCCGGGGGCCCTCTTTTTGTTGTTGTCTTTCCAAAATTGATAGCTTATCTCCTCCTTGAGGTCCCCTTTCCTGTAGCTTCTTTTTCAACAGTTCATCTTCTTCATGTAGTTGAGCTCTTCTAATTTTCTCTGTGTTCCTTACCATGCCCAATTCTCTGTTCATCTCTCTCAACTTGTTTTCCATGTGCCCTATATCTTCAACCCCTTTAGATTTGGCAATTTGCATCCAGGTGTGTGTCCTGACTCACTCCTTTTCTAGTTGAAAGAAAAGAGGCACTGCGAATTTTTGTGGGATGATCTTTCCACCTTCTAGAAGATTGTAATAGGAGCCTAAATTAGGCCGAGGGCTTGGCTCAAGTATTTCTTTGGCCTTAACTTCCTCTTGGGACTGCTCTTCTGCCTTCTTTTCCAATTTTTCAGTTTCTTTGAGTTTGGCCAGTGTCTCCTGTGGAGAGGTTTGTGCCTCCTGTAGGACTGCTTTAGAGTCCATCATTTTGATCCTTTCCTTGCAGGTGGAGGTCTTAGGACTCCCTCTCTCGTAGGTGATAGAGATTTTGGAGGGAGATTCCTCTCTTGTCATAATAGGTGCATCCTCAATGATAATGGGTTCTTTTGATGGTGGTTGTGGCTTGCATACCTTAATTCTGGTGCTCCTCCAGGCTTTGAAATACATAGATGTTTGTCTTTTCCTTTCCATTTTTGCTTAGGTGGAGTACTCAATGCAGCAAGGATAGTTGTTGCTTCCCTTGCTAGTGTCTTAGGACACACTTCTTCTTGTTGTTCTTTTTCTTCATCCTCTGCAGTTTTTCCTGTGTCTGTTGTTTCTGTTGTCTCTAGTGGTGTCTTCTCCTTTTCTTGCTGAGTTTCTACCTTTCCTGTGGCGGTTTTTTTCAGAGATTTCTTGGGCTTGTTCTTCTCAGCTTTTGTCCTCTTCCTCTTCTCTGTTTTTGACATTGTTTTCTTTTCTGCCTTAGGTTCAACTGTGGTTTGGTCCGGTTTCTCTTCTCCTTTTTGTTTTTCCTCTTTCTCTTCTTCTATTTGAATATTTTGTGCTTCCTCATGAATTTCCTTCCCAAGTTCCTTTGTCTACTCCTCCTCTTCACTGCTAGATGGGCTAAGGTCATTAGTAAGAGTTTTGATGTCATCTACTCTAAACATCTTCCTGAAAATTTCCCAGGCTATAGGGATGGTGTATATGTGTGGGGCATCCTCTACCAACAATTTGATGAGCCCATGGTGGGTCAGTTGGTCTGGAACCCCTGCATTCAACTTGGTGCCACACTCTATTAAAGACTGGAGGAGAAAATATGGCATACTGAGTTTTCTAGCTGTAGGTAGGTCCATTCCATATCTTAATTCATGCAATAATCTGAAGTGATAACCATAAACTATACTGAATCTTCCTTCACAAGAGATATGTTTCATGATCTAGTAGTTGACCTCACCCCATGGATGAGGTAAACTTTCCCTTCTGACCCGGTTCTTATCTTCTACAGGATGTTCATCAAGCTGAAAAAATGTCTTTTTAGCAACCTTTCCTAGTGGTTTTTCCTCTTTGCCCCAAGGGAGCCCAAGTGGAAGATCTGTTACTCTGCTGATGAATTCTGGTGTAAGCTCTATGGTCAAACACCTGAAACTGACTGTCGCATGGGTTTTTGAATGTGGTCTTAAGGACATTAAAAATTCCTTGTTTACCTCCTCATCATCTCCATGAATTCTCTCAAAGAAAGACATCCCGTCTGCCCTAGTGAAAAGGGCCACCACTTCTAGGTGCTCATGCAATTTACTAGAGTTCAAAGGCTCCTTTCTCATAAAACCTCTTGGCATGGTGTTTAGTGACCTCTGAAAATGCTCAGGTGAGGAAGAAGGAAACAACTTTCACAACTGGAAACAAAGGAATAACTGATGTTTGTCTTTCTGAAACTAGAGAGGGAATTTCTCGTGTTCTTCTTTTCTCACAACATCAATTTGCAATTTTTTCCCCCCCTTCAAACTGTTTTAACCCTGAATTTCCTTCTTGGCTTTTGGAGGAGCTCAATATTTTGATAGAACACAGAATATATAAAACAGTGTTTTTTTTCTCACAAAGTAAACAGACTTGCAAATTCGTTTTTCACAGGCTTGGTTTCTATGGTTGCATCCCCTTTTTTTACAAGAGAATACAGCAAAGGAAAAAAACGGATTTTTGAGTGTGGAGAAGAAAATGGAGAGACTGTATGGAATTCAAGAAAACACAGGCAGACTTTTGAGCTCTCTTTCCTTTCTTTCTTCAACCAATATTTTGCTTCTAATCCACCACCCTGTATAGATATATCACATGCAGAGTGGGTTTCTAAGCCTACCTCTTTTGAAGCTTGAATTTGACAAAAATTCCGAATTTTTCCTCTACAGAGCTGCTCTCTGGCCTTCCTGTAGAAAGCCTCTTGTAGACGGTGTTTTTGCTCCTGTAGACTATGTTTTCCATTCCTGTAGAACCCAATAAGCAGGATGTTTTTGAAAACTAGCAGAGAATGAATAGTTCGTTGTTCTGAAGGTGGTAGGTGAGTGCTGCAGTTGAGAACTCGTCGCCTCAAATGAAACAAAAGGTGGTGGAGGCTTAGACCGCACTGTACTTAAGCTGATGGCGTGATCTGCGGTGATGAGGTGAGGTGGCAGGATGGGTACATTATCCCCATCCAGACCGTTGGTCCTACTCCAGTGCAATTATGGTATTTCATGTTGCCTGACCGCGATCACTTCCATTATTCTGTTATATGCCGCCACCACTACCGATTGCGAGCTTTTGTCTTCCCAATTTGACGGGCCACACGTGCTGACTGCGAATTGGAACTACTGTTTGAATGGGGCAAAGCTTTTTTGAACTCCATAAGGGTGATTTGAACTAAACGAGGGTGATTTGAACTGAATGAGGGTAATTTGAAATGAATGAGGGTGGCCAGTTAGCTGGCCATTGATTTCATTTAATCGTGACCATCCCAATAGTTCATGCAATTCCTAAATAATATTCATTCAACAGAGGAATAGGTTTAGCCACTTACCTATTAGTCACTGCTGTGCTTTGCATGCTCTGACTTTGGCACTTCATTTTCTCATTGCTGTTACTGTTGATGCTTTACATGCTCAGAATTTGGCACTTCAGTTTCTCATTGCTGCTGCTGCTGGTGCTTTGCATGCTCGGACTGTGGCACTTCATTTTTTCATTGTCGTTGCTGTTGGTGCTTTGCATGTTCTGAGCTGGTGGCTTACTCTGGTGATTTTTTGATCAGGCTCTACTCCTTGCATGTTGCATACATCTTGGCTGCGCCGACCCTGTCTCTAGAGCTTGTTTTTTAAAGGGATCAACTACTATAGGAATCATGTAGGATTTCCTATAGTTGCTTCTCCCTCTGAAATTTCAGGCTGATGCCTGAGCAGGTGCTGAAGAGACAGCTGAAGAAGCTTCAGAATGAAAGGAATAACAACTGGAAGGCATCAGGTAAGAACAAGTGCAGAATGTTGCTGTTTTATTCATTATTTTTTCAAAAAAAAAACAAAAGAAACAATTTTTTTTGTTTTTTTTTGTGTAGGGAAGAAGAAGCGAGTGGAGATGTGGGTGCATAGGGATGGAATGGCGAATCAGGAGGGTGAATGGTGGTAGGGAGGTCCACAAGCCTTCTAAACAAATTTCTAGCCCTCAGATTCTTTTCTAAGCTTGATTTTGAGCTCTCCGTGATTTCTACAGGAGCCTCCTATAGAATGCACAGAGTTTCCTATAGGAGGTGAAATCTTTAGGAAAAGTGAGACCAAGGCCCGGGAAAAGATAATGGTGATGGAGGAATGGACTATGAAGGGTGTATGAAGATTGGCCATGTCATTTTCTTCTTGTGTGACCCTCCTGCAATCTGCAATGCATTCAAAAGAAGTTAGGATGTTTTCTATTTTTTCTCTTTTTTCTTTTCTAGTTTCTTTTTTTTTAGATAGTTGGGGTGCCTCTAGGAGGTTTTCACCCTCACTGCCTTCCCTGGGCACCTCCAAGAGGTTTTCACCCAGGGTTCTTTTATTCTTGTTTCTTTGTTTTTATTATTTTTTTTCTTCCTTTTTTTTTCTTAACTCATGGTGTGGGTGGAGTGGAGGCAGAGACCTGCTCTACTACCAACATTGTTTTCCTCAGATTCTCAATGAATTCCTGCTTGGAAAGGAGCTTCCTCTAGATCTTCAACCTATGCCCATTGACGAGCATGGAGATGGTTTCTTCATCAATGGTATGGATCATGACTGAACCATTGTCATTGCATTTTTCTACTGTGTATGGTCCTAGCCATCTTGTCCTCAGTTTGCCCTTGAAATATTTATATCTTGAATCATACAGTAGCACCCAATCTCCTTGCTAGAATTGTTTTTCTTTGAGGTGTTTGTTATGCCATATATTTCTTTGGGTTTGGACTACCTCTGAGTGGAGAAGGGCCTGTAATCTATGTTCATCCAATCCATTTAGCTTTTGTGCATGGCTAAGATCTAGGCCCAACTGAGCTGCCATCCTTAAGGTGTTATATTCAAATTCTATTGACAACAGAGCCTTCTTCCCATAGACCAGCTCATAGGATGTGAACCCTATGGTGGTTTTCCATGTGGTGTTATAGGCCCAAGTGGCCTCAACCAATTGACCTGCCCACTCTTTTCTGCTGCTGCTCACTACCTTAGTCAAAATCCCTTCCAAAGCTCTGTTAGTGACTTCCACCTATCCATTTGCTTGTGGATGATAAGGGGTGGAAGTCTTGGGCTTAATCTTGTGATCTATGAGAAATTCCTCAACCAGATTGGAGGTAAAATGACAATATTGATTTGTGACTAATTCTCTTGGATAACCAAACTTGTAGAATATATTTTCCTTCAAAAACTCAGCTACTTTGTCTTCTATTGGTGCCTTGATCTCCTTTGTTTCTACCCATTTGGTCATATAATCAGTACACATAATGATGTAATATTTCTGTTTTGAAGGAGGGTTTATAAGACCCACAAAGTCCATGCCCCACTTCTCAAATGGCTCGAAAGTCACTTGAGGCTACAGGGGCATCTCATCCCTTGGAGTAGGTTTCCCCATCCTTTGACACTAGTCACATTGGCTGATATATCTCCTGACATCTTGATGAAGAGTGGGCCAATAGTAACCTACTTACAGAATTTTGAAGGCAGTCCTTTTTGCTGAAAGTGGCCCCCATAGGGCCCATCATCATAGGTTAGGAGGATGTAAAAAACTTCCTCCTCCCTAACACATCCCCTCAAAATCTGATCTGGGCCAAGTTTAAAAAGATTGCCCCAATCCAGTTGAATGGGGCACCTTTCCTCATGATCTTGCTCTTTTCTTTTGAGGATAGGTGTGGTGGAAACTGTGCTGAAATCAAATAGTTTGCTATATCAGGAAACCATAGAGAGAGTAATGAAATAGAAAATAGGTGTTCATCTAGCATTTGATCATCCACCATTCCTTCTTCACCTGCAGGCAGATCTAGTCTAGACAAAAAATCAGCAACAACATTTTCTTTACCTGGCTTACCAACAATGGTCAAATCAAATTGCTGCAATAAAATTAACCATCTAATGATACAAACGTTTATATCCAGTTTATTCATTAAATACCTAATTGTAGCATGATCAGTGTGTATGAATGTTTGATAGCTGGTGATGTAGTGTCTGAACTTATTTAGGGAATGGACTACAACTAGGAGCTCCTTTTTGGTTACAGTGTAGTTTAGTTCTGCCTTGGACAAATTTTTACTTACAAAGTCTATCCATAAGGCAGCTTCTCATCAACTTTCCCTAAGGATGCTCTTGTCGCTTTGTTTGAGCCATCTATGTGAATATGGAAAGGTAGGGACCAATTTTGACCTCTCAAAATTGGGGCAGTTATCAGTTTACCTTTCAAGGCATCCAGAGCTTCTTGACAGTTGTCAGTCCATATGAACTCAACATCTTTTCCCAAAAGACCAAACAAAGGAGAGGCTAGCTTACTAAAATCCTTAATGAATCTTCAATAATACCCTGCTAAGCCTAGAAAACTTCGAACATCTCTTACCTTTTGAGGAGGTGGGACCCTTTGGATGATAGCAATCTTGTTGGGATCCACCTGTAATCCTTGCTGAGAAATTGTGTGACCTAGCACGGTCCCTTTAGTCATCAAGAATTCACATTTTTCAGGACTGAGGGACAGGTTCATTTCAGTACACTTGGCTAAAACTTTTCCTAGGTTAGTTAAAGCTTCCTAGAAGTTAGAACCATAAGGGGTAAATTCATCCATATAGATTTCCACTGAATCATGAACCAGTTTAGCAAATATGCTTAGTACTGCTCTCTGGAAAGTGGCGGGAGCATTGCACAACCCAAGAGGAAGGACCCGGTACGAAAAGGTACCCCAAGGACAAGTGAAAGTGGTCTTATCTTGGTCTTCCGAGCTGATTTGGATCTGGTTGTACCCACTAAACCCATCTACGAAGGAGAAGAACTTCTTCCCTGCCAGGCCATCTAACACTTGATCTATGAAAGGCAAACGGAAATGGTCCTTCTTGGTGGCCTTTTTTAGTTCCTGATAATCTACACAGATTCTCCACTTCTCGTTTTTCTTTGGCACTAGTACCAAAGGAGAAACCCATTCGCTGTCAGAGATGGGGTAGATGAATCCTGCATCCAGCAACTTTTGCAGTTCTTCTTTGACAATGTCCTTAAGGACTGGATTCATCCTCCTTTGAGGCTGCCTGACTGGTTTGCAATCTTCTTTAACATAAATGTGATGAGTACAGACTGAAGGGTGGACTCCCTTCATCTCCTTATAGCTCCAAGCAAAGACATCCAAGTGATTTTTCAATAAGCTACACAGTTCTTTCTCCTGAGAGGTGGAGAGGGATGAGTTGATCTTCAACGTTATTTCTGGACTGAATTCCACATTCTTAACTCGGAGAGGGGTCGGATCATCCACACAGAGATCAACTAAAGGATTGGCTTGGGTTACTTCCACCAGCTCTTCTAATGGCAACACACTGGGGGCTATATTTTGAATCAAGTTCTCAGTAAGATCATCCTCGTTTTGTGGACCGCCAATGGTAGCTTCCACTATGCACAATGGTGTAGAATAGACTTCATCCTCATCTTCCTCCTCCACCCAGAGAGGTAAATCATGTTCTAGCAGAGGTTGGGCAGGAGGATATAGGACTAGCTGTTTGGACATATGCCCGTTCTTGATTGTCATGTTCCCAGGTCGACAACTAATGTAGGCATTTGCAGTAGCCAACCAAGGTCTTCCTAGGATGAGAGGATACCTAGTGAGCTTTTCCTTTGGCTAGAGAACTAGGAAATCAGCAGGGTACTTCTAGGAATAAATAGAGACTATTACATCTTCCACAATCCCATTAGGGGTCACGGTGGAGCGGTCTGCTAACTGCAGTACTGTTGAGGTCTTTGTCAGGGAAACCTGAAGGTTGAGTTTGAGCATAGTGTTCTTGGTCATCACATTAATGGTAGCCCCTAGATCAATCAAGGTATGAAGGATTACGGTGCCATTGGTGTGGACATCGACTACAGGACTCCCAGGGTCTAGATATTTCGGACAGATCACCTGCCCCAACATCAGGTCGGACAGTTGTCCTATGATATTGATAGTTGGGGCATCTCTTTTGCACCTGCCTGGGTGCCTGAAGCACTTCTCCTTGATCATCTTGTTGTATATAGGTACATCTTTTATGGCTTAGAGAAGTGGTATCTTTACACATAACTGTTTCAATTCTCCCCGAAGTTCAGTTTCTTTTGGGGTCGGTTATGTGGTTCTAGTTAGTCTCTCAGGAAAGGGTGGAATGAATTTTGGTTCACATTCTTGTTTTTCTTCCTCATCCTCCTTAGGAGGAGGTTGGTTATCTAGGAGAACCTTCCAAGATCATAGGTTAATCTCCTAAATTTCGACATCATATGTCAGGCATGATTTTTCTCCAGTATATACCTGCTAGGCCTATCTGTTATTGGGGTTCGGGTTTGGTTGAGTAGGTATTTGGGGTTGTCTTGGAGGAGCAGGAGGTAATGGTTGTGGTTGAGTAGGTGATGGAGGCAAAAGAGTGGGAGGAGAGTTGTATTGGGGCTTCCACCCCTGATGAGGTGCATTCCACTGAGGCTGTGGCTGAGCATAAGAGTGCAACGAATGACCAACTGGAAGAGCCTGATATTGAGGAGGATATGACCAAGGAGGGGGTGTGGACTAGGAAGGATGAGAAGGGGGACCCTAAGAAGGCATGGAAATGGCTTGATTTGGGTTTTAATAATTCTGGGATGTCCCTTGCATTCCCTGCTAGTAAGGTCTGGGTCCATAGGACCTCCTTTGGTTCATGAAATAGAGTGGTTTAGTGGCCCCTAATATGCAGCTTTAATTACGGGCAAGGAAGGGCATTGATTCATAAGATGGTCTTCTTCACAGAGTAAGCACACTTCTATAGAGTGCAATGGACATTCATTCCTAGGATGCTTTCTAGTGTACTTGGGACAAAAGATGGCCAAAGCCCTCTCAGCTTCCTCTTGTTTCCTTTCGATATGTAAGGTATCCATTTGCATGGCAAGAGTCTGCCTCACCTCACTCTTGAAATCTTCCAGCCGATTCTCAAGTTCATTTCTAAGGGATGAGTTGAATGAGGATGTACTGGCTAAAGGTTGACTTCCCCTACCTCTCTTTCTACCTGACCTGGAATGGTTTCTAAACACAGTCTTTATGTCATCATATGGTAGTCGGTAGATGTCTCCCCCAGCCAACAAATGGAGGGTATCTAGAAGGTCTTCAGGGACTCCTTTGAGCAGGACCAACTTCAGAGATTCGGGGTCAAGTGTGCACCTGGCCCTTTTATAACTGAGTTGAAACCTCTCTTCATAGTCTTCTAAAGATTCATCACTTCCCATTGTCATTCGGAAGATTTCTTCCTTGGTATCCTTTGACCTACAGTAATCCTGGTATTTATTGTTAAAGGCTTGTTGCATCTGAGCCCAAGTTGTGATACTGTTTCAAGGTAATCCCATGAACTAGCACAAGGCTACATCCTTGAGGGTAGAAGGAAATAGTTTCAACTTCTTCTCGTCTTCTGCATAGTCATAGGTTCGACAGAGAACAACAAATTCAAACAAGAAGGTATCAGGATCTTCGGTAGTCAATCCATGGAAGTGAGGTAAGGATGAAGGGCTTATGTTTTTCATTTTTGTGTCCCCATTGGTCTCTCAGATAGGAAAGGCACCTTCTATTCTTTCCCCATTTCCTCTAACGTTTCTGTTTTTAGCCATGGTCTCAGGAGGAATGGTTTCTTGCTCTTCTTCTATTATAGGATCTTTGTATATCTCTGGAGGTTCACCTATAGGTTCTTCTGGATCACTGCCACCAAAGAAGAGAGAAGGGTGACTTAGTGATGTGGTGGGGGTGTTGGGTAGGAATTTTCCTGAATTGTCTCTGTTCCTACGAGGCATGAAAGGAAATCTTTTTTTTTGTGATTTTTGTTTTGTTTTGTTTTTTGTTTTGTTTTGTTTGTTTGTTTGTTTTTTTCTTTTTTTTTTTTTTATTTTTCTGCTTGTACCTGAAAAACTGAAATGGATTGAATAGCAAATTGCAATTGACTGGAATGAATCTTCCTAAAATGGAAATTACAGAATTGAAATGAAAGTAGAAATGACTAATCTACTTTGCTGGAATGTAAATTGCAAAATTGAAATGAAATCAGGGAATGCCTAATCTACGCTTGCTAAAATGAAATTACAGAATTGAAATGAAAGCAGGAAATGCCTAATCTACGCTTACTAAAATGAAATTGCAGAATTGAAATGAAACAACTACTCTACTTTTGCTAAAATAAACTACTTAGCAGAATGTTGCAGTAGAAAATAGAAGAAAAGCAGTAATCACAAAATACTCTGATGCTTCCCTGGCAACTGTGCCAAAAAGAATCGTGAGCTCTAGTATTACAGCAATAATGCTGCAACTCCTGGAGCTTCCTTCTTTACTTTTATCAACCCAATAGTTCGTAACAAACTTGGAAGCGACAGTGCTATATGCACAAGTACTAGCTCTTACTACAGGTTTTCACTTGATCAGCTGGCGCAAGTTTGCTAGGTGCTTAAGCCAACTTCTATGAATTCTCAAAAGAAGATTTTAACTGTGATGAAAGAAAGCTAACTCGAAAGAGGCTATTCTACTTGCAGAGAGAGAATGAAAACTGAAATGAAACGCAAACCCTAGCAAACCCTGGTCTACCCACTAACCCTACTGTTGCAGGAAAAGATATCAAAACTGATCAAGTGAGTGCCATTGACTACTGAAAAGATAAATTTAATTTATTCAAGCTACTTCTTAAAAGAAATGAGGAAAAATCATCTTTTTGTACTTTTGAGCATTTTTATGTGGAATTATTATGCTTGGGTTTTGACTGGTTGTGGTTGTGCAGGGGTTTGGTGGCAAAGGAAGATGGTGTTGGCTTTGTAGAAGGTGAGGAAGGTGTGGAGGAGTCTTAAGAAGCCCCTAGTACCCTTCTAAAGACTTCCATTATGATTAGAGTTTGAAAAGTCACTCATAGGAAGTTCTACAGGAGGCTGTAGGGGATCTACAAGAGATTCTACAGGAGGATCTACAGGAGGAGGCCGAAAGTGGTTTTTGGAGGTTTGAAGGTGGAAAAATGATAGGAGAGTGGAAATGAAGGCTAGAAGGTGGTGTTGGGGGGTCTATAAATTGTCAATGAAGATCAGGAATGAAAGAGATGGTTGGATTTGTTCAAAGGGCAAGGAAGCAACTTTGTGAAAAACTGCAGAAATTAGGGCAGATTGGTGAAATGTTGCAAATGAGTGGGGAAATATTGGAGAAGTGAGTTGGTGCTAGTTTTTTGATGGTGGGATAGTGGGTTGAAATGTTCTACAAGAGGGCTGCACACTTACTTCTCAAAACTGGCCAAAGCAAGAACCGATAAACTAAGTTTTGTCTATTTTAACCTAATTTCTGACGTAAAACCAGAGAAATGTTGAACAATATCATATGAACAGGAAATTATGCGAGAAAACCATGGTAAATAAATAGGAAGTGATCTAAGCATGTGAATCTAAACTAATGTCAACTTCTCCAACTCAAAATATCACACTAGTAGTTGCATTGGAAGAGAAAAAACTGTGTTTCTGGTGGCAGCAGATCAAGGCCTGATGTTTACCTTTTTTGATCTTTTTCTGTACTGCAGCAAACCACTTAAGAAACTTGAAGCAAAAACAATTATTCTAATTATCAAAAGCAACCTAATCTAATGAAGCAAAATTAACCTAAATAAGAGAAATTATCTCGTGAATGAAAGAAAACTCATATAAATACACAAATGAGGTGTTGGACAACTTGGGTTGGGCCCTAACCTAAGAGCTTTAGCCCTCTTAGAAATGATCAGTGCTGGTTCAAAACTTGGTTCATCTTCATTTATCAAAAAATAATAGTTACATCACAAAACTGTCTTCAAAAAGAGCTCGAAAATGAGCTGAGTACAATGCTGCACCAAAGTGCTGAAATAGACTAAGAAATGGCTAACCTACTGAGGCTTGAAGCCTTCTTATTTATACAAGTGGGGACTCCCAACAGTCCTCCTAAACTTCAGGAATTCGGCTGTCTAGAACTGAACATAATAAAATCCCTATTTGACTTGCTCGGTCGCCCCTTGGAATCATCAATCTGGGCCTTCGTACTCCGAAATGCTAATGGAAAATTTGAGGAAGGGGTCACTAGTGAAGGAGACATCCCTCCTACAAGTCCTCATCCCTGTTTCCTCGAGTTTGGCTGCCATTTTGCTCATAAATTCCCGGTCCTTGTCCAAAATTGTCCAAAAAATATGCAATAAACACTCATTAGACTACATGGCAAAGTGCCTATCCCCATTCACTCTATTGACATAAATATATTCAAAAACATACACAAAACTATTGAGAATGGTGGATTAAATGAAAATAATAGGCAGAATGAGCCCATATAGTTACCCATTTCTGGGGCTCATCATCACCCCCCTGCTGAATGGGCTGCTCATCCTCTGAGCAACTAATCTAGTTCTTCATTTTTAATAGCTCTAATAGATTCCCTAACATCCCAAGCCTCTAATGTGATGTCTTCCTCTTTGTCATGGAAACCTGCTTTTTTATCCACTTCCTCCCATTGTTTCTATTCTTCCGCCTCCTTAACTCCTTCCAAAAGTCCTAGCAGCAGTGGAGGACTGAATTTAAGATCAATCCAGTTGGCTTTCAAGTTTTGCAATGATTATTTATATAGGGGCACTCTCCTCATAGCTTCCCTCATTCTGATTGGGAAGTGATACTCCCTGATCTTTAGGCTATGTGATAATGTATTCCACTTTCTTATGCAGGCATGAAGGTAGTCATTACGAAACAATCTCTCCATATCTTCAAAGTGAGAAATAGCCTATGATTTCCTATCAACATAGTCAGGGGCAACTTGAGGATTGGTTGGAAGGTGCTAGTGGGCATAGATGAGATCCAATGGTTCTGTTGGTTCTTCCCTTATCATCACGGGCTCACTTAGCTCCTTTGCCATGATTCTTTGAATACTGTCCTCTTTTCTTCATGGTTCAACCAAGAAGCCATAGCCATGAGTTGTGGGTCTCCCAATGCAGCATTTGGATCCCATAAATTCATGTCAGGAAGTGCCATGTTGTGAAGGTAAAATTCTGCTAGCATGGCTTTATCCTCGGTTGAACTATTATCACATAAATGCATAAATTGGCCATAATCTTGAAATGGTGTTGTGCCCCTCTGGGCCAATGTGTTGATCTGGAATTGGAGCCACTGATGTTTGAGATACAGTGCATATGAACGAGCTAGCTGTCTACACTGTAAGGCCTCCATTTCCTAGCTAACCATGCAGGCCATCTCGGCTTCCTTTTCCTACAACTGCCTTTTCAAAATCAACACTTTAGTTACTGCTTGAGATTCTTTTTCTTGTTGTTGTTTCTCTGCTACTTCATTATCTATCTATAGTTCTTCTTCTTGCTGTTGTTTCTCTGTTGCTTCATTATCTGCCTGGGGTCCCTCTTTTTGTTGTTGTGTTTCGAAAATTGATAGCTTATCTCCTCTTTTAGGTCCCCTTTCCTGTAGCTGCTTTTTCAACAGTTCATTTTCTTCATGTAGTTAAGCTCTTCTAATTTTCTCTGTGTGCATTACCATGCCCAATTCTCTGTTCATCTCTCTCAACTTGTTTTCCATGTCCCCTATATCTTCGACCCCTTTAGATTTTGAAATTTTCATCTAGGTGTGGGTCCTGACTTGCTCCTTTTCTATTTCAAAGAAAAGAGGCACTGCGAATTTTGGTGGGATGATCTTTCCACCTTCTAGAAGATTGTAATAGGAGCCTAAATTAGGCTGAGGGCTTGGCTCAGGTATTTCTTTGTTCTTACCTTCCTCTTGGGACTGCTCTTCTGCCTTCTTTTCCAATTTTTCAGTTTCTTTGAGTTTGGCGAGTGTCTCCTATAGAGAGGTTTGTGCCTCCTGTAGGACTACTTTAGAGTCCATCAATTTGATCCTTTCCTTCCAGGTGGAGGTCTTAGGACTCCCTCTCTCGTAGGTGATAGAGATTTTGGAGGGAGATTCCTCTCTTGTCACAATAGATGCATCCTTAATGATAATGGGTTCTTTGGATGGTGGTTGTGGCTTGCCTACCTTAATTCTGGTGCTCCTCCGAGCTTTGAAATACATAGATGCTTGTCTTTTCCTTTTCCCCTTTTGCTTAGGTGGAGTGATCAATGCAGTAAGGACAATTGTTGCTTCCCTTGCTAGTGTCTTAGGAGACACTTCTTCTTGCGGCTCTTTTTCTTCATCCTCTGCAGTTTTTCCTGTGTTTGATGTTTCTGTTTTTGTTTATGTTGTCTCTGGTGGTGTCTTCTCCTTTTCTTGCTGAGCTTCTACCTTTCCTGTGGCAGTTTTTTTCTAAGATTTCTTGGGCATGTTCTTCTCAGCTTTTTTCGTCTTCCTCTTCTCTGTTTTTGATGCTGTTTTTTTTCTGCCTTAGGTTCAACTGTGGTTTGGTCTGGTTTCTCTTCTTCTTTCTGTTTTTCCTCTTTCTCTTATTCTATTTGAATATTTTGTGCTTCCTCATGATTTTCCCTCCCAAGTTCCTCTATTTTCTCCTCCTCTTCACTGCTAAATGCGCTAAGGTCATCAGTAAGAGTTTTGATGTCATCTTCTCTGGACATGTTCCTGAAAATTTCAAAGGCTATAGCGATGGTGTATATGTGTAGGGCATCCTCTACCAACAATTTGATGAGCCCACGGTGGGCCAGTTGGTCTATAACCCCTGCATTCAACTTGGTGCCACACTCTATCAAAGAATGGAGGAGAAAATATGGCAGACTAAGCTTTTTAGCTGTAGGTAGGTCCATTCCATATCTTAATTCATGCAATAATCTGAAGTGATAACCATAAACTATACTGAATCTTCCTTCACAAGAGATATGTTTCATGATCTGGTAGTTGACCTCACCTGATGGATGAGGTAAACTTGTCCTTCTGACCCCATTCTTATCTTCTATAGGATGTTCATCAGGCTGAAAAAAATGTCTTTTTAGCAACCTGTCTTAGTGGTTTTTCCTCTTTGCCCCAAGGGAGCCCAAGTGGAAGATCTGTGACTCTGCTGATGAATTATGGTGTAAGCTCTATGGTCAAACCCCTGAAACTGACTGTAGCATGGGTTTTTGAATGTGGTCTTAAGGACATTAAAGATTCTTCATTTACCTCCTCATCATATCCATGAATTCTCTCAAAGAAAGAAATTTAGTTTTCCCTGGTGAAAAGGGCCACCACTTCTGGGTGCTCATGCAATTTATTGGAGTTTAAAGGCTCCTTTCTCATAAAACCTCCTGGCATGGTGTTTAGTGACCTCTGAAAATGCTCAGGTGAGGAAGAAGGAAACAACTTTCAGAACTAGAAACAAAGGAATAGCTGATGTTTGTCTTTCTAAAACTAGAGAGAGAATTTCTCGTGTTCTTCTTTTCTCACAACATCAATTTGCAATTTTTTCCCTCCCTTCAAATTGTTTTCCCCCTGAATTTACTTCTTAGCTTTTGGAGGAGCTCAATATTTTGACAAAACACAAAATATATAAAACATTGTTTTTTTTCTCACAGAGTAAACAAACTTGCAAATTCGTTTTTTCATAGGCTTGGTTTCTATGGTTGCGTACCCTTTTTCTACAGGAGAATACGAGAAAGGAAAAAAACAGATTTTTGAGTGTGGAGAAGAAAATGGAGAGACTGTATGGGATTCAAGAAAACACAGGCAGACTTTTGAGCTCTCTTTCCTTTCTTTTTTCAACCAATATTTTGCTTCTAATCCACCACCTTGGATAGATATATCACATGCAGAGTGGGTTTATGAGCCTACCTCTTTTCAAGCTTGAATTTGACAAAAATTCCAAATTTTTCCTCTGTCGAGCTGCCCTCTGGCCTTCCTGTAGAAAGCCTCTTGTAGACGGTGTTTTCCACTCCTGTATACTGTGTTTGCCGTTCCTGTAGAACCCAATAAGCAGGATGGTTTTGAAAACTAGCAGAGAACAACTGGTTCGTTGTTTTGAAGGTGGTAGGTGAGTGCTGTAGTCGAGAACTCATCGATTCAAATGAAACAAAAGGTGCTGCAGGCTTAGACCGCACTGTACTTTAGCTGATGGTGTGATCTGCGATGACGAGGTGAGGTGGCAGGATGGGTACGTTATCCCCATCCGGACCATTGGTCCTACTCCAGTGCAATTATGGTATTTCATGTCGCCTGATCGCCATCACTTCCATTATTCTGTTATACGCCGCCACCACTACCAGTTCTAAGCTTTTGTCTTCCTGATTTGACGGGCCACACGTGCTGACTGTGAATTTGAACTGCTGTTAGAATGGGGAAAAGCTTGTTTGAACTCCACAAGGGTGATTTTAACTATATGAGGGTGGTTTGAACTGAACGAGGGTGGCTAGTTAGCTGGCCATTGATTTCATTTAATCGTGACCATCCCAATAGTTCATGCAATTCCTAAATAATATTCATTCAATAGAGGAACAGGTTTAGCCACTTACCTGTTAGTCACTGTTGTGCTTTGCATGCTCAGACTTTGGCACTTCATTTTCTCATTGCTGCTATTATTGGTGGTTTGCATGCTCAAACTTTGGCACTTTAGTTTCTCATTGCTGCTAGTGCTGGTGCTTTGCATGCTTGGATTGTGGCACTTCATTTTCTCATTGTTGTTGCTACTGGTGTTTTACATGCTCTGAACTGGTGGCTTATGCTGGTTATTTTTCAATCAAGCTCTGCTCCTTGCAGGTTGCATACATCTTTGCTATGTCGACCCTGTCTCTGGAGCTTGTTTTTTAAATGGATCAGCTGCTTTAGGAATCTTGTAGGATTTCCTATAGCTGCTTCTCCCTCTGAAATTTCAGGCTGATGCCTGAGCAGTGGCTGAAGAGACAGCTGAAGAAGGTTCAAAATGAAAGGAATAACAACTGGAAGGCATCAGGTAAGAACAAGTGCAGAATGTTGTTGTTTTATTCATTATTTTTTCAAAAAAAAACAAAAGAAACAAAATTCTGTGTTTTTTTTGTGTGTGCAGGGAAGAAAAAGCGAATGGAGATGTGGGTGCAAAGGGATGGAATGGAGAATCAGGAGGGTGAATGGTGGTAGGGAGGTCCACAGGCCTTTTGAACAAATTTTTAGCCCTCAGATTCTTTTCTAAACTTGATTTTGAGCTTTCTCTGATTTCTACAGGAGCCTTTTGTAGAATGCATAGAGTTTCTTGTAGGAGGCGAAATCTTCAGGATAAGTGAGACCAAGGCCTGGGAAAAGATAATGATGATGGAGGAATGGACTATGAAGGGTGTATGAAGCCTGGCCATGTCATTTTCTACTTGTGTGACCGTCCTACAATCTGCAATGCATTCAAAAGAAGTTAGGTTGTTTTCTGTTTTCTTTCTCTTTTTTCTTTTCTAGTTTCTTTGTTTTTTAGACAGTTGGGGCACCTCCAGGAGATTTTCACCCTCACTGCCTACTCAGAGCACCTCCAAGAGCTTTTCACCCAGGGTTCTTTTATTCTTTTTTTTTCTTCCTTGTTTTTTTTAAACTCATGGTGTGGGTGGAGTGGGGGCAGAGACCTGCTCCACTACCAACACTGTTTTCCTCAGATTCTCATTGAATTCCTGCTTGGAAATGAGCTTCCTCTAGATCTTCAACCTATGCCCATTGACAAGCATGGAGATGGTTTCTTCATCAATGGTCTGGATCATGACTGAGCCATTGTCATTGAATTTTTCTACTGTGTATGGTCCTAGCCATCTTGTCCTCAGTTTGCCATTGAAATCTTTATATCTTGAATCATACAGCAGTGCCAATCTCCTTGCTAGAATTGTTTTTCTTTGACGTGTCTGGCATGCCATATTTTTCTTTGAATTTGGACAACCTTTGAGTGGAGAAGGGCCTTTAATATCTATTCATCCAATCCATTTAGCTGAAGAAATCTTTCCTTTTGTGCATGGCTGAGATCTAGGTGTTATAGACATTTTTGTGCCTTACAGCATTGAGCATGAAATGTCCATAATCCAAGGGATACAAAGTCCTTAAATGAGTTGTTCCTACCCCTAAAGGAACAAGGTCAACCAATGACAGCTTCTCCCAGAAGTTCTCCACCAAAAACCACTCAGAAACAGTCAATTCAGGATCAATTCAGAGGCTCCACTAGCTGTCTGCGCTGAAATGCAGAGATTACACTGGCTAGGTGCACTACAACGCAGGTAGAAGCACTACCAGGGTGCGCTGAGCGGGAAACGACAAATGGCAAGTTCATTCAACGAGGTGAAAAGACCCTGGAAGCTTCCAGAATCTTCCTCAATGACACTTGCCTCAATGAATTCGACCAAGTGATGAGTAAGAGGTTCTCAACCTCCAAGTGGAAGCAAGAACTGACAAAGAGAAGCCACAAGTCAAAACATAAGCTGACTCATCCTCTCTGCTTACATCTATATATGGATCTCTCACCCAGAGGTTCAGGAGGCTGGAATTTTTTACTTTGCAGAGAATTGTTGTTGGTTTGAGATTGAGATTAGTACATTGGGTGATTTATGCTTTGTTGGAGGAGAGGAAGGGATTCTTTTGCTGGGAGGTAGATGCTGGATCGAGACTCATTCGGTTGTATCTCCTCTTGAACCTTGTTATCATATCAATAAAGCTACTTGAGTTTCTCCTATATGCTTGTATTTCAATGATGTTTTGTTATATTTGCATATTTAGTTTATATCTGATCCTAAACTAGTTATGAATGCGAATCTATATCTTTCGTGTAGTTTTCCTCTCTTGTGATCTTGCAGGAACTGGGTGAAGCTGGACCAGTGAAAGAGTGGGCAGCGGGAAGCGAACGAAAGAGAGAAAGAGATTGGATCGACAAACTAGCGGAAGACACCGGTTAGTTACATCCTTCTTTCTCTATTTGCATCTCATGAAGAAGAATACTCAGATAGTTTTCCTTGTTTGTTGCTAAGGCACTATCACCTCTTAGAGTGGGATAGGGGCATTCCGAATTGGATACTTTTCCCAACAACAAATTGGCGAATCCGCTGGGGAGAGTATCTTGTTAGTTTATTTGTGTTTCTATTGCTATTCATTTCATAAACTCAAGAGTGCCGAATCAAACTGCATTTGCCATTTACAAATGCAAAGTAGAGATCTGCTACTCTAGTCCATTCGCTGGACCTGTTTATGATCTGAACAGCTGATCCACAAGTGCTCTAACAGCCCTTTGTGATAGATCTTAGTCCTCCTTTAAATCATCCTTCTAATTGTACCTAATTGATAGCTTTTATCTGGCCAAAAACTGTAGATCAAACTGCAAACCATAACCCAGAACCCAGAAACAACTCTCGTTTCTGCTTCAGCACAGACTCTGTGAAGAGGTTCTGCATTTCAACGCAGGTCTCGTGAAGGCTACGTGTACTGAATGTCAAATCCTCTGTGTTGGGAGTGCGGTGATCAGTCTTTGCCTTGTGCAGTTGTGGTTCCCTGCTTCCTTTTGCTCAGTTTTATCTCTGTTTTTTGCAGCCTGTTATCAGTCAGTGTACCTATCTGAAACCCATTTTCTTTGCCTCAATTGCGCCTCAGTTGTATAAAGAAACTGTATTTTTTCTTTGTGTATTTGTTACATCATTTGCAGTTTCCCATTACAAAAGTAAACTACTCATACTGTCACCCCTAGATCTAGACCTGTCGAAAGTGTCGTTTTGATCTTAGGAGTGAGTTTGTTTGCTGTTCACAGTTGATTTAGCTTTTACTTTTGTCTTTTGGTTTGAATTTATGCATTTCAAGTGTCGAAACAAGTAAATCATAAAGTGTCGTAATCGTCTTTTTGATTTTGAAAAAGGAACTTGTGTGTGTTTTCCACTTGAAATCGAATTCAAATTTATATAACAGCTTTCTTTTTAGGCATCAATATTAAGAAAGTGAAAACAAATACATGCATATGTGCATTTTCATTTTGACAGTTTGTATGTTGATTTAGGGAAAAGTGCATTACTGTGTGCTCTATGCTCTTTGAGAAAAGATGGTGTCTTTCTTTTCCCCTTGTAGCTAGGATTTTCATTGTTCAAAAGATATAAAAGCTTGCTTATCATCTTTAGACTGCATTTAGGAATTGTATCATACATCTCGTGGTGATCCAAAAAGGCAAACTTCTAAGAAAGATCAACCTAAAATAAATTGAATGAACTTAACAATGCTTTGTAACATAACGCACAACACAGAGGTCTAGGCTAGAGATGTGTTTCGGCGTCGTAAAACCTGGTCACTGGTCGCCTCACTGATGGTTGGGTGATTCCTCCTGAGAGACGAAAAGTACCAGTACGGATTGTGCTCCCACGTACCGTCGCGTATATATTGGGAGACCCCTATAGGAATATAACCTTTATCCATAGGAAGCCGTGTCGGTCGTCTTACTGATCGCAATGCAATGAACACAGCATTCAGGAAGATTGACCGCCCGTACCCTAAAAAGTATTCTGCGGTTTTGCGAAAAGTTTGGCACACCCTCTACCTAGAACTCCAGAGCAGTTCCTTTTGGCCTTTTTCAGACTCTATAACGGAAAAAGTCCATCCGAGCATTTGTCACTTCGGGCTCGTTAAAACATCGAAGGAGACTAGAGTCATCTTTAGCTTTTTCTCGACTCTTTAAAATTAAAAAACAAGTTGTGTCTAAAGCGTCGAAAAATTCATTTAATTCAGAAAAACACTTTCCCCTTTTTTTATTTTGGTTGATTGAGTAATCCGCAATCGTGGAAGAAAGTCAATTGAAACCCCGTCGTTCACGGAGGCTTACGAGTCAACCGTCTTTGTCTCTGGAATCGAAAACAATACGGACAAAGCGAACTCGTTTAACCGGTTCGAAATCTCCTATCAAAGTTAGAACAAGTGTTCCAACAACATCTGAGATTCCGGTTACTCCAAACATTTCTGGAAACCCTGCCTCTATAGAAGAAGTTCAACAGCCACAGAGGGATAGTGATATTGATCCTAGTCTGAGAGCAAATACTTGCATTACTGAACCAGTTCCATCTGCAACCGGTTCAGAGAGTCTTGCTCCTCAAACATTGGTCGCTGTCGATTCAACCCCTTCTTTGGCACCAGAAATATTTTACGGACCTGACGGCCTTCCACTTCCACCTGGTTTGATTGCGATAGAGGAAATTGTAGAAGATCCACAAGCAAGTACTCCAACACATTTTGGAGTCGGGGTCACTCTATTTCCTTCGACATCAGAAGTTAGTCTACCACAAGTGGAAGTTCTTGTAGAATCGCTAGGCAATCTATTGGATAGACTCAAAATGTCTGAACAACCGTCAACATCTAGGACTGTGTCGAATGACACAGCAATAGCAGAACTCCCTGCTGTCACTCCGACAATGTTTGCCGGCGTACCATCTGTCCCGACTAGGTCACAACCGCTAGAAGGAGTCCATCCAGGGACTATTTCGACAGTGTGGTCCGTTCCTGTTTCTTCCTCCGGAATAATATCCGGTAACTCTTATGTTGAGACTCGAGAAATTGATCCATTTGGAGGTCAATTTGGGCCATCCAGTCCCCAAGGGCAAACAATCCCCTTGAGTTCCGGATTACCACCGTATGGGGGGCAGTATGCCCTTTCATTACACCCTCTGGGAGGATATCCATACGGGAGTTCTCAACAGTATTCGGGTTATACTAGAGTTACGTCAAGTGGTTGGGTAACTATACTACCCCAACAACCAAGAGTTGTGTATTCGATGCAACAATGTGTACCTATGTCAAATATCCCGACAACACCAGCTATTGTAACAGTGTCACAAGTTCAAACGATGCCTGTTGTATGTCAACCTCAGACTTCTCAGGTTGTAATGCAACAGCCCCTTGACCCTGTGACTCAACCACAATCGCCAACTGGTGGGACGACACAGGTCCAAACGGGTACAATTACCCCACACCTTGGTCCAACGATTAGTATAGCGCAACAGAACATGGCTTCACAACCGTGGCTGGTGCAATACCAACAACCACAATTCCAACAAGTATACCAAGGATCTGAGCAGCACATCTTTGCGAACAGTGGACAGCCGTACATTCAAAATGGTCAAAATCAACCACTTTACAGTGGTCATGTCCACCAACCATATCAGTCATACTAGCATCAACTACATTATGCTGGTATGCAAAGGCCAACTGCTCAGGCTATTCCATCATACCCTGGGTATGCTTCACCTAACCTGAATCAACAGTTACCATTCGTGGCAACTTTAGAGTTACCTGATTTACACCGGTTGACAAATGATCCAATTGCTTACGCCCCTTGGTGGCCGGCAATCCCTCATAAACTTCCGTCAGATATTCCTAAATTTAATGGAAATCCAGGTGAAGATCCATCGAATCACATGATGACATTTCATCTATGGTGTTCATCAAACACCCTAAACGATGATTCGATAAGGCTTCACCTTTTTCAGAGGACGTTAACGAGTCCAGCAGCAAAATGGTATATTGAATTGCCTAGAGCTTCGTTCGACAATTTCAGCACCTTAGCCACGACTTTCTTAACCCATTTTCAATTACCGATAAGGTATGAAACGGGAACGGAAATCTTAACTAACTTCAAACAGACAATGGCCACTCACATATCTGATCATATACATGAGCGGCGACGTCGTCGTAGGATGGTTAAAACATACGTTCCCGATCAGCTATTAGCTGAATGGTTTATCAAGTCGTTACTTCCTGCCATAACGGAAGATGTGGCAAAGGGGGGAGTCGTAACGGAAGAGCAAGTTATCGCTTGTGCGCAATATCTAGACTTGGTCTATACTCAGTCTGGCATGCTCTACGATAAAATACCCGACGCCCCTAGACCGGAATTCTCAATTCCTCCTCCTCCTAAATCAAACAATGACTCTCACGCCGGCGATGGTGTGATTGGCACGACAAACACGAAATCGACAAAGGCTGCGTCCAAGAAAGCCCGTAAGATTTTAGATCAAAATGCAAAAGACGAAATTCTTGCTTCGGAAGTAAATGTCGTATCAGCAGATAAAGGCAAAGAAACCAAACAACCAGGAAGCAAGAAGAAACAAAGCAAAGGGAAGAAGAAGAAGCAAGGTGAATCATCTCCTGAAAAAACTTCTTCAAACCCTCCTGGAGATAGGAAACCCCCTTTCGGGTGTCAGATATGTGATGAGAATCACTGGACGAGAGAATGTCCATACAAAGCTGAGCTTAAAAGATTCTTTAAGAGTTCGCAAACCTCAGTTGTGTTAACTGATCCGTTTCCAAATCCAGGCACAAATCTGGTTGAAAGTGGAAATGCTTCCTGATCCCAAGTGCTTATGTTGTCTATCTCAAAGCAGCAAAATGATGCTTTGGCAAGGAATAAAGATTACGGGAATCCACAGCTATCGAGTAACAAGGCTAATGAACAACCTAGTAGTTCGACGACAACTTTGACCGAAGTTGTGCCACCCATCATTCCTGAACAAATGATAAAGTCACCAAAGGGAGTAGTACACAAATCGACATATCCTCGTGCAAAAATAGCATAGAATTATAATATAATAGAGGACCTGGCCCAATCGTCATCCGCTATGTCGACACTTGAGGTACCGCAAAATTTCCCCTCCCAAGAGAAAGCTTTATTATCAGCAATAGGTGGGATTGGCCCAATGGATTCCAATCTTGTGGCCTTTGATCATAAAGGATATGACCCTCAGTTACCAGCTCAACTAGCTTTCCTTATTCAAGTGAAAGCCCTCAACAAAATTGTTCATCGAACAATTATTGATGAAGGGGCATCTACATGTATTATGTCGATGAGTTGCTGGAAAAATTTAGGCTCACCACCCTTGTCGAGATCGTCAACGACGTTAAAAGCATTTGATGGACGATCATACACTCCATATAGGATTTTAAGTAACTTACAAGTTGAACTAGGGGGAAAAACAGTAGGAATTGATGTTGAAGTAATTGATGGAAACCTCGATTACAACATCCTACTAGGAAGGCCCTGGATATATGCCATGGTCGCAGTTGTATCGACCTCCTTCAGGAAGATTGCATTTCCCTTTCAAGGAGGAATTACAGTCATTGACCAACAAACTTTCCTCCCCGACAGTTCACAAGTTACAGGAAGCTTTCCGATGATCCATGGAAGCAATCATTCACTTCAAAATATTGGAGTAGGTCTCCTAAAAGACCCTGCCTTAAAGGGTAGTTTTGCCCTACCGCCTCCGAGAAATCTGGCGGAATTGGCCATAGTGGAAACCTACAATATGAAATCTTCTATATCTAATGGATTCCAAAGATTCCTGAACATTTTGTCAGCATGGATCATCGCCATTTTAGAAATATTGTAGCAATCAATTTTCTTGGCCTGGGGGGCAACCCCAAATCAACGCTCATCAAGCGTTTGGATAGATAGGTCTAGAGAATATGGTACCCCTTCAGATCCTTGGTCACGAGTGCATGGAACTGACAAAAGAATTGTCCAATCAATGGTAATTGACGAGACACCATGGAATGATTCCCACCATCATTCCCTTCTCCCGGATTGTGGAGAAGATACTCAAGATGACCTTTATCATCCTTCAGTTTTCGATTTTCTATCAAATACTGTAAATACAGTGGGTTCCGAGGACGGTTCTTATCTCGTGTCAACCTCGTTAAAAAATGAAACAAAGAGTCATGAGGATAGTTCATTTACTGTGTCAACCTCATTAAAAAATGAAACAAATCCCCTTTTCAAATCTCAAAGGTAAACCTTCATTCCAACCACCGAGTTGAATGCAATAAAGCTTGGGGGGCATGCACCTCTATTTGCGTTATTATGCTGGGGGCATGCAAACTTATCATCGAGCAGTTTTAGCGTATAGTTCATGCTCGTTAAAAAATAAACATAAAATCGAGCAGTTTTAACACATAGTTCATGCTCGTTAAAAAATAAACATAAGATCGAGCAAGTGTTTCAATTTGCATTTAAGCTCGTTAAAAAATGAACTATCCCACGGTAAATAACCACTGCGAATGTAAATTTATGAGCCATTAAAGCCTTGGTCGTGTTTGCACTGTCACCTCCACTTTTCATTGGCCGATCATTCACCTCCATTTGATTGTTTACCCATTTTGAGGAACAACTGCGAAGAGTGATTTCACTAGCCATCCTTGTGACACTGCGGTGATTGGAAGATTCCAACCCTTACCTGGAATCAGCTGCTAACCCGTTTCATCACTCGTTCCTCAAAAGACGAGTCTTCTTTAAGCTCTTTTCATCTGACTCGTAAAATATGAAAAGATTGCCGAGTTTTGGCCTTCCAGCTCGTTAAAGCGACCGGAAGTGCTATCCCTCCTCTAGATTTTAATCTTTTTGGACCTGAGGGATTATTGCACAAAAAGATCAAGCGCTTGTTTTGTTCGGCTCGTTAAAACTATCGAAAATCCATCCCTTCTGTATTGTTTTATACTTTTTCGGACTTAAGGGATTAGATGACGAAAAAGGAACTTTGGAGTTATCTTTACGTACCTTTTCAGACTCTCTAAAATTGAAAAGGACCGAGTTATCTTTGTCGTTAGACTCGTTAAAAAACATTAATAACGACAAACTTGTCTTTAGACGAGAACGAGTTTCACTATCGCTAGGCTCGTTAAAACATAGCGATGGGTTTGCCCGAAGGGAAAATTATAGAACAAGAATATGTTATCCTCCTCAAGATTGACAAAAATAAAGAGGTACTGGTCAGAAATGACTGGGGGAAAATTGGGAAGAAACTCAAAGAACTTTTATTGGTAGCAAGTCGCTCTTGAACATGACACTTCCACTCCGTGCCTGAGTCGGATTGGGTTGTTTCATTCACCGGTCACATCACCATGGTCTCGCGATACCATCCATCTTTGGGGTAAATGCTACCAATCCATCACACAAGTGTCGCCAATATGTTCAAGAGAAGTCATCCAGAGGAGTCAACCGTGTCCCATCCACTACCATACATTATCTTTCATCCTTTCATGACCGCCACCCTGAACCATATATCATCAGATCGTTTTCACCTCCATCAAAATCATTTGCTCCGTTCCATGTCACTGATGTGGGATACATTAAGGCCCTCCTTTGACGGATCGCTTCTTGTCGACGTCAGCTCATTATCCAAGAAGTTGATCTAGGAACACCCCCTTCAGTACTTTGAAGCTTGCATGCCTCAATGGCAAGTTTCTCACTTCCGGCGACAGGTATACATCAATGACCTTCGACCGAAAGATTTTGCGTGGTGTTCGACGCCAAGTCCTTTATTCACACCACGTGAATTGTACTGCAGTACCTTGAGGGTCATTATCATTATCGGTGATTCCTCTCGCGCTTGTTAACAGTTTACATCATTGACTGGTAATCAAGCGATGTCTTTCCATGTTCGACTTCAGAACATTTCTCACATGGATCGACTTGTACTTAGAGTGAAGATCGGACGAGATTGAAGACCCCGGATCTAGTATCATCGATCCGGGCTGCGATATATATTCAGGAAAAAATAAAGACATTGACATGTACAACATTGCAGCAGATAATCATCCTACCAAAAAGGATGATGATTTCATCAAAATCATCAGTCTACCATCAGACGATTGTCTGTTCTATGTACAGAAAAATGAATTTATAACGCTGAGCATCGGAATGCCCGCCTCAGCTAGATCATGAAAGCAGTATGAAAAATAATGTATTGTATTGTATCTTATTATAGGTCTCCTCCCAGCATTGGAAGAACTTCGGATCCTCCTAATAAAGCATTTCACCCGATAAACGGCCTCATACTTGAGGGGGCAACTGTTATAGACATTTTTGTGCCTTACAACATTGAGCATGAAATGTCCATAATCCAAGGGATCCAATGTCCTTAAATGAGTTGTTCCTACCCCTAAAGGAACAAGGTCAACCAATGACAGCTTCTCCCAGAAGTTCTCCACCAAAAACCACTCAGAAACAGTCAATTCAGGATCAATTCAGAGGCTCCACTAGCTATCTGCACTGAAATGCAAAGATTACACTGGCTAGGTGCACTGCAACGCAGGCAGAAGCACTACCAGGGTGCGCTGAGCGGGAAATGACAAATGGCAAGTTCATTCAACGAGGTGGAAAGACCCTGGAAGCTTCTAGAATCTTCCTCAATGACACTTGCCTCAATGAATTCGACCAAGTGATGAGTAAGAGGTTCTCAACCTCCAAGTGGAAGCAAGAACTGACAGAGAGAAGCGACAAGTCAAAACATAAGCTGACTCATCCTCTCTGCTTACATCTATATATGGATCTCTCACCCAGAGGTTCAGGAGGTTGGAATTTTGTACTTTGTAGAGAATTGCTGTTGGTTTGAGATTGATATTAGTACATTGGGTGATTTATGCTTTGTTGGAGGAGAGGAAGGGATTCTTTTGCTGGGAGGTAGATGCTGGATCGGGACTCATTTGGTTGTATCTCCTCTTGAACCTTGTTATCATATCAATAAAGATACTTGAGTTTCTCCTATATGCTTGTATTTCAATGATGTTTTGTTATATTTGCATATTTAGTTTATATCTGATCCTAAACTAGTTATGAATGTGAATCTATATCTTTCGTGTAGTTTTCCTCTCTTGTGATCTTGCAGGAACTGGCTGAAGCTGGACCAGTGAAAGAGTGGGCAGTGGGAAGCGAACGAAAGAGAGAAAGAGATTGGATCGACAAACTAGCGGAAGACACCGGTTAGTTACATCCTTTTTTCTCTATTTGCATCTCATGAAGAAGAATACTCAGATAGTTTTCCTTGTTTGTTGCTAAGGCACTATCACCTCTTAGAGTGGGATAGGGGCATTCCGAATTGGATAGTTTTCCCAACAACACTAGGTCCAACTAAGCTGCCATCCTTAAGGTGTTATATTCAAATTATATTGACTACAGAGCCTTCTTCCCATAGACCAGCTCATAGGGTGTGAACCCTGTGGTGGTTTTCCATGTAGTGCTATAGGCCCAGGTGGCCTCAACCAATCGATCTGGCCAATCTTTTCTGCTGCTGCTCACTACCTTAGTCAAAATCCCTTCCAAAGCTCTGTTAGTGACTTCCACATGTCCATTTGCTTGCAGATGATAAGGGGTGGAAGTCCTGTGCTTAATCTTGTGATCTGTGAGCAAGTCTTCAACCAGATTGGAGGTAAAATGACACCCTTGATCTCTGACTAATTCTCTTGGATAACCAAACTTGTAGAAGATATTTTCCCTCAAAAACTCAACTACTTTTTCTTCTGTTGCTGCCTTGATCACCTTTGTTTCTGCCCATTTGGTTAGATAATCAATATACATAATGATGTAATATTTCTGTTTTGAAGGAGGGTTTATAGGACCCACAAAATCCATGCCCCACTTCTCAAATGGTTCGTAAGTCACTTGAGGCTGCAGGGGCATCTCATCCCTTGGAGTAGGTTTCCCCATCATTTGAAATTGGTCACATTGGCTGATATATCTCCTGACATCTTGATGAAGAGTGGGCCAATAGTAACCTACTTACAAAATTTTGAAGGCAGTCCTTTTTGCTGAAAGTGGCCCCAAGAGGGCCCATCATGACAGGTTAGGAGGATGTCAAAAACTTCTTCCTCCCTAACACATCGCCTCAAAATCTGATCTGGGCCAAGTTTAAAGAGATTGCCCCCAATCTAGGTGAATGGGTCACTTTTCCTCACGATATTGCTCTTTTCTTTTGAGGACAGGTGTGGTAGAAACTGTGTTGAAATCAAATAGTTTGCTATATTAGGAAACCATGGAGAGAGTACTAAAATAGCAAATAGGTGTTCATCTAGCATTTGATCATCCACCATTCCTTCTTCACCTGCAGGCAAATCTAGTCTAGACAGAAAATCAACAACAACATTTTCCTTACCCATCTTATCAACAATGGTCAAATCAAATTGCTACAATAAAAGTAACCATCTAATGATACAAGCATTTATATCCAATTTATTCATCAAATACCTAATTGTAGCATGATTAGTGTGTACGAATGTTTGATAGCCGATGATATAGTGTTTGAACTTATTTAGGGAATGGACTACAACTAGGAGCTCCTTTTTGGTTACAGTGTAGTTTAGTTTTGCCTTGGACAAATTTTTACTTACAAAGTATATAGCATAAGGAAGCTTCTCATCAACTTGCCTTAAGGCTACTCCTATCACTTTGTTTGAGGCATCTATGTGAATGTGGAAAGGTAGGGCCCAGTTTGGACCTCACAAAATTGGGGCAATTATCTGTTTACCTTTCAAGGCATCCAGAGCCTCTTGACAATTGTCATTCCATATGAACTCAACATCTTTTCCCAAAAGACTAAAGAATGGAGATGCTAGCTTACTAAAATCCTTAATGAATCTTCGATAATACCCTGCTAAGCCTAGAAAACTTTGAACATCTCTTACCTTTTGAGGAGGTGGGACCATTTGGATGATAGAAATCTTGTTGGGATCCACCTGTAATCCTTGCTGAGAAATTGTGTGACCTAGCACCGTCCCTTCAGTCATCAAGAATTCACATTTTTCAGGACTGAGGGACAGATTCATTTCAGTACACTTGGCTAAAACGTTTCCCAAGTTAGTTAAAGCTTCCTGGAAGTTAGAACCATAAGGGGTAAAGTCATCCATATAGATTTCCACTGAACCATGAACCAATTTAGCAAATATGCTTAGTACTGCTCTCTGGAAAGTGTTGGGAGCATTGCACCACCCAAAAGGAAGGACCCAGTATGAAAAAGTACCCCAAGGACAAGTGAAAGTGGTATTATCTTGGTCTTTTGGGCTAATTTGGATCTGGTTGTACCTGCTAAACCCATCTAGGAAGGAGAATAACTTCTTCCTTGCCAGGCCATCTATCACTTGATCTATGAAAGGCATAGGAAAATGGTCCTTCTTGGTGGCCTTGTTTAGTTCCTGATAATCTACACATATTCTCCGCTTCCCATTTTTCTTTGGCACTAGCACCAAAGGAGAAACCCATTCGCTATTAGAGATGGGGTAGATGAATCCTGCATCCAGTAACTTTTGTATTTCTTCTTTGACAATGTCCTTAAGGACTGGATTCATCCTCCTTTGAGGTTTCCGGACTGGTTTAAAATCTTATTTAACGTAAATGTGATGAATACAGACTGAAGGGTGGACTCCCTTCATCTCCTTATAGCTCCAAGCAAAAGCATCCAAGTGATTTTTCAATAAGCTACACAATTCTTTCTCCTAAGAGGTGGAGAGTGATGAGTTTTTCTTCAAGGTTCTTTCTGGACCAAATTCCACATTCTTAACTCGGAGAGGGGTCATATCATCCATACGGAGATCAACTAAAGTATTGGCTTGGGTTACTTCCACTAGCTCTTCTAATGGCAACACACTAGGGGGTGGATTCTGAATCAAGTTCTCAATAACATTATCCTCGGTTTGTGGACCCCCCATGGTAGCTTCCACTGTGAACAATGGTGTAGAATAGACTTCATCCTCATCTTCCTCCTCCATGCAGAGAGGTAAATCATGTTCTAGCAGAGGCTGGGCAGGAGGATATAGGACTAGCTGTTTGGACATATGACCATTCTTGATTGTCATGTTCCCAGGTCGACAACTAATGTAGGCATCTACAGTAGCCAACCAAGGTCTTCCTAGGATGAGAGGATACCCAGTGAGATTTTCCTTTGGCTGGAAAACTAAGAAATCAGTGGGGTACTCCCAGGAATCAATAGAGACTATTACATCTTCCACAATCCCCTCAGGGGTCATGGTGGAGCAATCTGCTAACTGCAGTACTATTGAGGTCTTTCTCAGGGAACCCTGAAGGTTGAGTTTGAGCATAGTGTTCCTAGTCATCACACTAATGGAAACCCATAGATCAATCAAGGTATGAGGGATTACGATGCCATTGATGTGGACATCGACTAGAGGACTCCCAAGGTCTAGATATTTCAGACAGATCACCTGCCCCAACATCAGGTTGGACAGTTGTCCTATGACATTGATAGTTGGTGCATATCTTTTATACCTGCCTGGGTGCCTGAAGCACTTCTCCTTGATCATCTTGTTGTAGATAGGTACATCTTTTATAGCTTGGAGAAGTGGTTTGCACGACCCATATCAGAATGAGGGCACATGAGAAAAGTGGTTTTCTCTCTGCACAGGGTGCTACATGACGACCGCTAAGTGGAATCACATGAAATTTTGAAAGACCGTTTACCACCTTTACGGTGTGTGAGAATCTGCTTATGCCTTGCAAATACCATCCACGTGCTTAATACAAAACTTAAAGAAACCTGGCTTAATAAAGGGTTATCGCTTAATCTCCGCCATTCATCTTCTTGACTTCATTTGCACGACTTAATTTTATTCGTCTATCTCCCTTGCTCTCATTCGTTGATCTGACTGATCTAACGGTTCCTCTACGATGATATGTTCTTTTGGCTCTTATTGTGTAATTTCCATTTGACTTTCTCCCTATGTATTTGTCTTTGCCTTATGATCTTCACTTCTTCTGATCTCAATCTCCGCTCATGCTTTTATGCTTCCTTCACCTTCGCTATAACATTAAACGCTTCCTCTAGTATTGTCTATGTGTAAAACCATAACACTCCTATCTGCACTTCTTCTCTGATTTTTCACACCTCCAACCTACATTACGCAAAATTACTCAAGTTCACGCATAACTTATAATTCAAATACATATCACACAAACTCATAATCAAGTTATCTGTATTAATAAATAACCATTTACACAAGAATTTATTCCTTGGCTTGATTTTCAATATCAGTGGCTTTTCCTTTCCTTTCCTGTAGGCTTATAGTCTAATTCTAACTCTAACTAACCGATTGACTCTTTGACTCCTGACTGACTGACTACCTATCTCTACCTATCTGACTCTGCCTTTTACGCTTACATTTATACAAAAGGTTCTGTTAACCAATTCTAGTTCAGATCCTTAATTTACTGAACTAAATCCTAAATATCCTCTAAATCCACTTTTAACTCCAGTTAATCCCTAAGAATCCTCTCTAGTTCCACAAATCATGACACCAATTCCTAGTCTAAGACTTATAATTGATTTCCAACTCTCTCATCAACACTCATCATTACTCATGTTCTCCTACATTCGAGAGCATTTACAAATATCCTCACAATATCTAATTAATTTCTATTCTATACTATCAAAACATTAATAATTACATACATAGGAATCCAACTTCCTTGAAAACAAAAGACCCCCTAAGTTAACTAGAACATAATGAAATTTTTGAGTTGTATGCTCCTGCATCAAACTCCCAAGGTTAAAATAATCATGATCTCTTGGTCATGTGCTTTTGACCTTTGTCTTCCTGGATCCCATACTTTGTTTTGTAATTTGTCTTTGGTTGTTGTTGTTCTCCAGGTTTCCACACTTTATGTTGCTTTGCTCCACTAGCTATGCTTTCACAATTTGATGTTGTCTTTCTCTTACTGCTGCTTGACCTTCTTATTCTTTCTTTCTTTTGATGCACTTTCATCATCAACCTTATTATTCTTTCAATCTCTATGTCTAATTTATCTTTTGACTGATAATTACTTTGCCATTTGTTGTTGTGCTCTGTCCACTCTTCTTCAAACTGATGTTTGTTGTCTTCTATTTGAAATTGTTGGATGCTTACTACTGCCCTTTCATCCTTACCCTCTTGTTGCTGTCCAAACAACCTCTATTGAATATCTATAAATTTACTTTCAAAAAGTAAATTGTCCTCCAATTCCATTTGTACTTGATTCCTCTCAAATACATTACTATGTTGTTCATCAATTCCAACACATTCTCTTTCCTCTTCCTTGACAACCCTTAGTAGTTGTCTTTCACTTCCTTGACTGATTTTGACAATCAGTTTAACTTCTTCAAGCATGGTATCTTCATGCTTTTCATCTTCCTCATCAGTATGTCTGGCCTAGCAACTTCCTGTCTTCTTCAGTTCTAAAACTGACTCTTCAACTTGAAACATGTCTGTCTCATCTTCATCAAATCCCGTAATCATAAAACAATTATTAGAATTAAAAATATAAGGCCTCAGTACCTTTTCCTTGTTTGGAAACATCTCAGTATGTTGCTCTGAGTTTTCCTCCTCTATTAGCACATCAGTATGCTAATTCAACCTCTCTAAAGAATTCTCTAAAGAACTCTCAAAACTGTTAGCAAGTCTCTCTTCCACACCATCTGCTTCAATGACATATTTCTTCTCTTATCCACTGTAGTGAACTCCTTCATCTGCAATCACACTATCATACTCTGAGTTTTCCAGAAAATACTCCAGTAATTCAATTTCTCTTTGACATTTCATAAGTGTTTCATCATAACTTATAATTCCTGCATTTATACAAAATTTATCAGTTTGAAAATTACAATGTTCAACAGTCTCAACTGTTGCTTCACATATCAATTCTTCAAACTGAATCTTATCTCCTTCTTTCACAAGAAATTGTTCCTAGTTTGTAACAGCTTCAAATATCAATGTATTACTAAATTCTTTCTGTTGTAATAATTCACTGCTTTTCCCATTTAAGAGATGTTCTCCATCCTTCTTTACTTCAGAGTATTCATCTTCTAAAAGATACTCTTCCATACTTTTGATAGCTTCAAAAGACTGCTCATCCTTTGCAAAACCTTCCTTTGTTAGTGACTAATCATCAAATGTCCTTTCTCCCTTTGCTAAATATTTTGTGTAGTCTTCTTCTTTCTTAACATCTTTTAGTAGATGTCCTTCTTCTTCAATACACTTTTCCTTGTTGTCTCTCTGTAATCCTTCTTCAAGAGCTATCCTTGCGCCATCATCTGCATTAATATTCTCTTGTATTTGTCCTTCATCAATAACATTAATAAAATTAATTAGATTACCTCTCTGAGACGATATTCCTTCATTCTTAATCAAAATAAGATCCTAATCTTCCATCTCTATGACAGCTTCCAATGATTGTCTTCTCTCATTAAGCAACTCATCCATAGACTCTTTCTGCTGTAACTAGTCAAATTCTTCCTCTTCTAAGAAATTTTCTTTGTCACCATTTACTTCAAGATCTTTAGCTACATCTTTACAAAGTTGCATTTCTCCTGTGATACCTGCAATCATACACAAACTATCAATTTTAAAAACATAAGACCTTGTGGTCTCACTTGATGCTTCAGTCATCATATTTCCTTGATGTCTTGGATTCTCACAATAATTCATAAGATCTTCCACAGATCTCCAGTCTTCATCTTCACCCAGAACTTCACCCTGTTCTGCTTCACAAATGGAAACTTCCACTCTCAACTCAGCTTCTCTGAGTTCTCCCACCAACAACTTCACTTGCTTTTGTTGTAGCCTTCTCTATAAATTATACCACTTCACTGTCTTTTTCTTCAAGATCCAACCTTGTCTTTGGATTTTCTCTAGTATCATCCTTAATACATTGAGTTGTTCTTTTAACTTTGCAATCTCCTTGTAATGCTCCTCTCGACTCATTTTCTTTCCATTTTCTTTGGCATCCTCTTTCTTCACTTTTCTTCTACTGTGGTCTTCCTCAGAACCTTTGTTACCTCTGTTATGACTATTAGTAGTCATCTTCTTCTCTATCTTCATGAGTTCCTCACTCACTTACTATGAGCTGCATTAAAGCCTCTAAAACAACAAGTCCTCCCTGTTGCCACTTACATCAACAAGCTTTCCTTTGCACATGGTCTTTTGGAAATCACTTGGTTCTCAATTCTATCGAAACTCTTTGAGAACTTCTCTCTACTCCTTCTAGGCTTCAGCTCATCTACACCTTTTAAGAACACAACTGTCCTCTTGTATTTCAATCACAAAATACTAGGTTCTGACCACCTCTTCTTTCACTCAGAAATTCTCACCAACTTTCTTCATTCCTTAGCAATTCTACCCACATCCTCTGTGGAATTTCCTTTATGATCTTTCCGTGAGCTGCAACAAAACCTCTACAGTAACAAGTCTCCTTCTTGCTACACATGCGTCACTAAGCTTCTTTCCTCCGAGCTCAGTTTTTTGGCATCTCTCTGGTTCTCTCCTCTAGAACCCATTGAGCACTCCTTGCTCTAAGTTGCTACAAATCTTCTCACCTTCAAGACCTCTGCATGATTTGGTTCTACCATTCACCTGCACTTTGAATGGATTTTTCTCTGTTTCCTTTGCATCTGCAAATTCTGCTACACTTTATCTCTATGTGCCTACAGTTTGTCAGATTTAAAATCTAATCTCCTCTTTCCTGCATACACACCTTCAAAACATAACTTTGTTCTAAGTTTTCTCGAATAGTTCTTACACATAGAATTTCCTTATTTTGCTCTGATACCAAATGATGCCAGCCTAAACTTCATATACCCAATGATGCAACCTAAACCGCATATACCCATAGTATGCATATAAAATTGCATGTTACATGCATGTCACACTATGTGTATCCCAGGAATTCCAAGTTCCTTACTCACGGAACCCTTCCATAAGTCAAGTTTAAAGCTCTTTAAATAACTCTATGCGGAAACATTTGACTTAGCTATCCAAAGTCTAAACCTTTGATAAACCTTTAAGCGGAACCTTACTCAACCCTTCATAATCTTTGGTTAATTAGATTAACTTAACCCGAAATAGACTAATCCCACTTATTTCTATTATATTTTCCATATAACAGAGATATTTCATATTCCACACTTAAACCTTACCCTTCCGCCATTCCACAAACCTTTGCACATACATCGATGCTCTCTTTAGAACGTTTAATCCTTGCCTTTGATCTCATTCTTTGATCTGATGGTTATTGCATCACTTTCTCGCCAATTTGTCTTGGCCAATCCCCACCGTTGATCTGTCTCATCTGATCCAATGACTATCATGTCATCCGCTCGCCAACAAGCTCGAACAATCTCCACTGTTGATCAATCCCTCTCAATCCAATGGTTATCACACAATCTCACACAAATATTTGCATGACCGATATCAAAATGAGGGCACACGAGAAAAGTGGTTTTCTCTCTCCACTGGGTGCTGTGCATCGGACGCTAAGTGGAATCGTGTGAAATTTTGAAAGACTGCTTACCACCTTTAGGGCGTTCAAGACTATGCTTATGCCTTTCAAATACCATCCACATGCTTAATACGAAACTTAAAGAAACTCAGCTTAATAAAGGGTTATCGCTTAATCCCCACCATTCATCTTCTTGACTTCATTTCTGCGAATTAATCTTAGTCGTCTATCTCCCTTGCTCTCATTTGTGGATTTGAATAATCTAGCGGTTCTTGTGTGCTGATACGTTCTTTTGGCTCTTATTCTGTAATCAACATTTGGATTTCTGCTTGTGTATTTGTCTTCGCCTTACGATCGTCACTTGTTCTGATCTCGATCTCCGCTAGCGCCTTTATGCTTCCTTCACCTTCGTTGTAACATTAAAGGCTTCCTCCAATACTGTTTGTGTGTGAAACCATAACACTCCTCTCTTCACTTGTTCATTGATTCTGCACACCTACAACCTACATTACGCAAATTACTCAAGTTCACACACAACTTGTAATTCAAATACATATCACACAAACTCAGAATCAAGTTATCTGTATTAATAAACAACCATTTACATAGGAATTTCTTCCTCGACCTAATTTTCAATTTCAGTGGCCTTTCCTTTCCTTGCCTGTAGGCTTACAGTCTAATTCTAACTCTAACTAACCGACTAACTCTCTGACTCCGACTAACTGACTGCCTCTCTCTACCTATCTAACTCTATGCTTTTTAGGCTTACATTTATACAAAAGGTTTTGTTGACCAATTCTGGTTCAAATTCTTAATCTACTAAACTAAATCCTGAATATCCTCTAAGTCCAGTTTTAGCTCTAGTTAATCCCTAAGAATCCTCTCTAGTTCCACGAATCATGACACCACTTCCTAGTATAAGACTTATAATTGATTTCTACTCTCTTGTCATCACTCATCATTACTTATGTTCTCCTACATTCGAGAGCATTTACAAATGTCATCACAATATCTAATTAATTTCTATTCTATAATCTCAAAATGTTAATAATTACATACATAGGAATCCAAGTTCCTTGAAAACACAAGACCCCCTAATTTAACTAGAACATAATGAAATTGTTGAACTATATGCTCCTGCATCAAGAAGCCTCTCGGTACTACTATGATAAACTTTGATAATCAAAGTTGCATCAAGATGTCTAAAGATCCTATGTTTCATGCTAGGGCGAAGCATATCAACAATAAGTTCCACTACATTAGGAACTTGGTGCATGATGGGATCTTGAAGCTACATTATGTCTTGATCGACAATCAGGTAGTTGATATACTAAAAAAATATCTTCCTAATAACAAAGTTGAATATCTTAGAAACATGCTTGGTTTAGTAGATATCTCTGATCTTGTTGACTATGATAAAAATTTGGAAGATATTTGTTGAGGCTTTGTGTGTGAGACACCTTGCCTAGGACGACATCATGTCAATGCTGTGTTTTGATGTCTAGATCCTAAAGTAGGGAGGGTGGCGTTGGTCATAAAGCTATGAATTTAGATAAGCACCTGGATCCTTGTGTTGATGGTTAACAAGTAAGCTTAATGGTACCTAGAGAGGTCTAAAGGTTTAGTCCATTTTAGTCCCACCCAAATAGATTTCCCTAGTCAAGAATCTAGTCTATGACACTGTGAGTTCCTAAACTATTAGAGGACCTTGGATAGATTTCCCTGGTCAAGAATCCAATCCATGGCATTGCGGTGCCTAAAATCTTCATAGTTCATATGCTTTGAGAAATTCCATGCACTTGTATATGTAAGTATGAATACCTCCCTATCTAAGAGTGAGTGTTGAGGAATGTAACTAGGTTCAGTGTTCATAAATTATAATTGAAATGTATTTATCAAAAGAAAGAAAAATAAAATTTTATTATTATTATGACTTATTAAAGCATGGGTTTCATGCTTGGGTCATCATGTTTTAGGTCAAAGTCCCCATTGCGGACTTATATAATTTATTCTGAGCCATTAGAGACATTGTCCATTTAAAGAGACCCTTCTTGGGCTTTTTGAATCATGTAAAAGGAATTGATATAGAGTAAAATAAGTTATTTGTCACCTCCACAGCAAGTCAACCTGAAGGAGATCAAGTTAGCCTCAAGGATATCAAGTCGAACTCAAACTCGGTAATTCAACCTCACTAGAAGCCTATATATTGGAGTAGTTCGAATTCATTTGGAGCACTCACACTCACTCACTCAAGTTTGATATCTAGAAGAAAGAGCTAGACAAGTGCGAAGTAGGAAAATAAGGGAAAAGGAGTATGAAGTTGGAGAAGAAGGAAGAAAAGGTCAAGACCAAAATTTTGGGTTATCTCTCTCTCTCTCTCATGTGAATTCCTCTAGCAGATAAAAGTCTCTTTTGTCAAGTTGAAGTTGTTGTTGTTGTCACTTTCGTTGCTGCTATCAGTTGCTGGGTTGAAATTTCTATTGCAAGTTGTTATTGCTAGGTCAAAGTTGTTGCTGAAGGGTTATCATTTGCAAGAAGGAAGAAAGGAATGACTTGATGAGGAGGAAGTATGTGTCTAGGTCAAAAGTCTTGGATTATCTCAAGGAAGTTATTAAGGAAGAGTTGTTGACTGGGATTTCCCCTAGATAGCGGTTTTGCCTTGGTTTTCCACCTATATTTGGTGTCTATGATCTTTGTGCTATTGTTTTGATAGTTTCTTGATGAACTAAAGATAAAATAGGAACATAAGAAAACCATAAAGTGACAAGTAATTATCTATATAAAAGAAAATATTTCTTCCTCTCTAATTTTCTAACAACCATAGTCAACATGGACAAACCATGGACAACCATGGCCAACCAAGGTCAAATATCAACAAACAAAGGTGAACCAGTCTTTGCATGGTCATCATGGTTAGCCATAGTCAACCATAATCAATTATAGTCAACTATAGAAAAAAATTACAAACATGGTCAACCATAACTTGGCAATTTTTAACATAGACAACCAATGTGAACCATGGGAAAAATGGTCAAACCATGGTCAACCATCATCAACATGCTCAACCATGGTCAACACGTCCAATCATATTCAACCTTGGTTTACATGGTAAATTATAGTTAACCATGGTCAACCATTTTCACACATGCTCAACATGGTGAACCATGTTTAACCACATTCAACCATAGACAATATGGCCAACCATTATCAATCATAGTCAATTATAATCTATCATAGGCAACTTTAATATAAGATGGACAACAATGGTTACCCATAGTCAACCATTTATTGACCATAATCCACCATTCTTAACCATAAATTTACCATATTTAACCATAGAAAAGAAAGGTGAGTTGTAGTCAACCATGGTGTACTAATCCTCCCCTTGCATGTTAGCTATGAACTAGCACAACCACTTTAATAAGGTCATTGATGTATGCCAATCGACGACATTTTCCACCTTTCATATGCCATTTGGCACCATTAATTTTAAAAGGTGGAAAATGACATTGGTCGATGTATATCAACCACTTTATTAATGTGGTTAATATTCGCCATTTTTCACCTTGAAAAAACAATTCTATTCATTGGAGTATATCAACTACTTTTAATTTAATTATACAAACAAAACTATTTTCAATAACATTAATAAAATGGTTGATACATCAATCAACATCATTTTGAGCCTTTAACAGAAAATAGAAAATAATATAATTGATATAACCTTTTTATTAACATAATTGTAGAAAATAATATTAATTGATATAACCACTTTATTAACATAATTGTGTTAGTGTTAAAATTTAAAATAAAAAAAATTATTCCTTAAGTTTATAAGATATATATCAAATTTAATTAAACAAAGTTAACCCTAATAAAATATTAATTAGAGTAAAATTAACCCTCATATTATTGAAAACTTTTCGAAGGAATAACCACAATTGCATGAAAACTGTCCATAACAAAAACAGTAAAACTACTAAAATAGTCTTATCAGAACCTTGTAATGTTATGACCATAATTACATTGAAAACTATATATGCTCCAAGATACTTGTGAAAAATATTCAAGATTCTAAAAGTTATTCCAAGATACTAATACACAAATGAAAAGAGATGACCATAATTACATTGAAAACTATATATGCTCCAAGATACTTGTGAAAAATATTCAAGATTCTAAAAGTTATTCCAAGATACTAATACAAAAATGAAAAGAGATTCAACTAAAAAGAATGATGGAGATGATTAGTTGACAGATGTGGACTACATTCGAAGATGGCTGGCATCTTCTGTCAACGACAAAAGAAAATTCAATGCACCTGATGAACCCTAGTTAGAAAGCGAGCGCGTGTGGTGACTTACAAAACCACTAATGAATATTTTGTTTGATGACTGAAGCTGGAAAGTTGGCTGGAAATTAAAGTCTTGAAAGCACTTTCAAACGTAGGGAGGAAATGTGTCCGTGTCACGGTAGGAAATCAATAATAAATATTTTGATTAGACAACTGAATTTCAAAAGTCGGCAGGAAATTAAAAAGTCTCAAAGGGCACTTACAAAGGTAGGGATGAAATGCATTTGCAGAGGGGGGAATCAATCAAAACCATCCGTACCCAATGACCCTTTTTGTTTGTTTACTTGATACAGGGAAAATAAGTCAGTTTCTCTTACACCGAGTAATATCAAGTCAAATAAAATGTCACGCGGTTACACACAGAAATGAAAAAGAAAAAGTGAGTATAAATACCCTCCCATGCTCTGATATGCTCACACCTGCAATAAGCAAAAGATATAATCCACCCCCTGGCTGCGAGGGATTGCTTTCTTCTTCCTCGTTGTACTACTCCCCTGTGTACAAGTTATATGGGTCACCTTTAATCAGCAATGGGTGGAATCGGTGTATACTTTAACCCCTTTAACCATATCCAATTTTGGTTTCTTTTCTCTCCGTGTCTATACGGATACCCTTTCACTTGGTGGATGCGTCCCTTTCACCACATCCAATTTTAGTTTCTTTTCTCTCTATGTCTGCACGGATACCCTCTCACTTGGTGGACGCATCACGCCAGTGAAAAACACGTTATACAGAACGAGAAAATGGCAAAGGATGACTTCGTCACATGGAGCAGAGTAAACAAAAAGGAAAGTGCATGTTAATCGAATGGTGTTGGTTGATCCTATCGCTGCAAATGCATTTCATCCTTACGTTGCTTACCAGGCAACTGTCGAAATTTTTTAGTTTCCTCTCTCTCTGTTTCTGCACACACACTCTCTCGCTTGCTGGATGGCAACGACAGCGCAAATCACGTCATGCAGAACGAAAAATTGGCAAAGGCTGACTTCTTTGGCTGGAGCACAGTAAACGAAAAGAAAAGTACATGTGAATCGAATGGTGTTCGTTGACCCCATCTCTGCAAATGCAACCATTATGGTTTACACTTCATTCCAATAGGTTTATATTATATAGTGCATGGTTTTATTACGTTTCCTTGTAAGGATTTGCACAATAGTGATAAGATGTTATGTTATGTATTTTATTTTCCGATGAATTCAAATGTATGGTTTACATTGGGTGATCAATTTCTATTATATAGTGTTGCATAATGATTTTCCTAGTATGGTTCACAATGGGTGCTCAATTTCTATTATATTGAGCTGCGTAATGATTTTTAGGATGTTATTTTTATTTTATTTTATATTATATTTGAGGTTAGTTTAATTATATGGATAGAAATGTTTATTTTGAAATTTAGTTTTATTTATTATAATTTAATTATTTATAATTATAATTATTAAGTGGAAGGTATGGATTGAATCTTTATAACATATTTGAGAATGTTTTAGATATTATGAGATTTAATTTTAAAGTAGTTGTCTTTTTAGTTATTTATTTGAAATCATTATTTAAAAAAAAGGGAGATGAGCGAGTGTTATATAAAATGAATTATGGTGTTTGAGCATGTAGTATTGAAATTTCATAGTATTAGCCTATGCTACTATAACAATGTCTCTCCATAATAAAATGGGTGTGAATCTCCATGGTTACATGTTTTTTTAAATGTATATCATTTAACTTGTACGTTAATTTTTTTTAACATTAATAATACTTATTATTATTATTTTAATTAAAGTGATAATATAGTTAATTTTTATTATTTTTTTAATTTTAGCAATTTACTAAGAAAAATTTATTTCATAAAAGTGTTTGGGCTCTCATATACGACTCCAGATTCAAAGATTTCAAAGGGAAGTTGTGTACAAAATGGTTAGGCCCTTATGAAGTAAATATAATATTTGAAAATGGGAATGTGAAATTAAAAACCGTTGATGGTCCCAAACATCCTTGCTTTCCAATGGAAATTGCCTATGGTTATATCATAAGGCTACATCTAAGGATTCATTTGTCAAAATTGCCTCAGATGAAAATTGAAACCTTGAAGTTGTTGGGGAGAGGAAATTTTTTCTTGTGTTGTTCTTGCTTAATTTTTTCCTATTATTTAAAAATAAAAAATAAAGATAAAAATGTCTAGTGGTTAAAATCCCTTTGGGATGTTATTTGACTAATGTGATCGCTGAAAACTAGCTTGCTTGTTGGTGGGCAATAGATCTTTTTCTTTCTCTGTAATAACATTTTGATGCCTATTCTTCTCAATCTATAATTGGTTTACTATTTAAATTTGATGTTATTACAAACTCCATATTTACCAATCAATATTACTTGTTACACTTATAAAGGCTTGTTTCCATTGAAGGATATTAAAGTATTCTAACAAGTCCTTCTAATTCAATTCTATAGAGTTACTTCTAATATAACTTTGTACATATACAAGCCACTTTTACATTGTTATATAGTTATGCTAATACAGATCACAAACTCTTTCATTTGTTCACTACCACAAGATGACACATCATGTGCTCTTGCATTTTCATGGTTGACAACTACAATCTTATGTTGATTCACCTGCTAAAACATAATCCTTTGTCACTGCATTATTGCAATGGAAGGCTTCACAAATAGACACATGCCTAAAATTATTTGTTTCATAATGAAAATCAAGTCAGCGTCACTTGTACAGTGTTCATGTCAGCATAATGTTAAGTTGACAACACGTATATTTTTATCATTTACTTGCATTTCTAGATTTAAGCATGACATGATCCTTTGTCACACCCATCGAGCAAGAATATTACCATCATGTTGTTGGGGAGGGGGGGGGGATAGAGGAGGATCACATCTATTGTACAATGCGCCATCACCACCATCCCAAATTAGTAATTATTGACTAGATCATGTATTATTAAGAGTCAGTCATCATTACTCCTGTAAACCTTATGCGACCACCTTGAAATTATTCCCATTACTTTTCATTTATGGCATAAAACTATCAAAATGGAAAAATTTCCAATTCTAGAATATCACCATTCTCCTCTCTAACAAACATTTGCATGAACAAGTGCGAGTCTTATAACAATCTTCTTGGTAGACATGGGAGGAGAAACAATTCACCATGAATCTGACTCTATTGATGATTTGTTACACCATCTGGATGCCCTATAAGTATTTTACGATGCAAGTTGGATGGTCTAGTTTGAGAATCTACAAGCATCAATGAGAAAATTTCCCTAGAATTTGTAGAGACATTGAATGAAGGGGGCTCAGTAGTTAGAGGAATAAGGATTGTTGTGACAGATGAAGTAATTGCTAAGTTTACAAGTCTACCACATACGAAAATGTGTTGGTTCTATCAAAAGATAGTAGTCCTAAAAATTAATGCCACATTTTTGCAGGAAGGTGGGAAGGAGATAAGGTATAAAAGGAAGAGGGGTTGAGAAGACCTCCCTTCCTCATCCGTCAGATGATGTGGCTTATTTCATCCATAATTTTGTAACTTGTGAAGGGTTCTTTGGGATTGTGTTAAGTTATCATTTTCAACTGCTAGCATAGTTTTGTAGTGGGGAGATAGTCAATATGCCTTACTTCTTGTTAAAATCATTACATCATATGGAAAGTGTTGTATGCATGGAAAATCGTCATGAAACTTGTGTAACTAATCAGGGGTTGATTAAATTGATTATAGTTGAATCACTGCAATAGCAAGGGAATACATGGGCCAGAATGGTAGCAAACTCACGAGTACTAACCCCTAGGAATGAAAGGAATGAAACTAAGGAGCATGAGGAGAGTGAAAAAATAGAGCTGAAAGAAAAAGCAGTTACACCACCTAGGCCTCCTTATCGAAATCTCTGAAGTAGGAGTTCTACATAAACTACCGCTAATACACTTGCTAAGGGAAAAAGGGAACATACAACCAATGGATATTTCTATTGAGTCGTCTAAAATTGTTAGGTATGGGTTCCCTGTTAAGAAAGAAGAACATTTACAAAGAAGAATAAGAGAAAGGTTAGGAAAAAGGACATTGGGGGGTAAAAACCCTAAGAAAAGAGTAAGGGTGAATGTTAATCCATCATTTTCCTTAATGCCCAAAGTTCACGTTGCTACAACGGGATCAAAGGAGCTAGGGGAATAACCTAGCAAGGAGAACAAATAAGAACCCAAGTAGGAGAAGGAAGGAATTCCTCACTAGGTAATATTGAAGTTAACTCCCTAACATTGCAATCTTTTGTTTCTCTCTTCATAAAGAACTTTCAACATATGGGTCATGTCAAAGAATGATTTTCTGAAAGCCTTCTCATCCTCTGACATATTATCAGGCCCTCCTTTATGTGACATGCTTACTGAAGCTTCAGGTACAACTTTAAGTGAAACTTGTGGCGAAGATTGTGGCAAATGTGCTCTCCTTCTCCTTGTCCCAAATTTAGAAAATGCACCCACAAGATTTCCTTCTCCTCTCTTAAGCTTCAACCTTGTAAGCATCATAAACACTTGCAAACAATTAAATCCTAACATAAGCAAATAATACCTATGCTCTAATACCAAACTTGATATGTATATGAAACTTCTTGAGGTTTATGTAAAATTGCAAGCGATTAAATTTGATTTTTGAGGCTCTTATGTTAAATTCATAAACACATAAACGTGAATTTAAACTTCAAAAATTGCAGAAAATACCACCATAACAGTAAAAAAAAAACAATAAGTGATTAAGGAGTTCACCTCTCCTGGCCTACGTCTCTTGGTCCAGCATCCAATTCTTGGGCCTATATCATTATGCTCATAAAAATAGTGATTACATCAAGTTACAGTGCTTATATGGCTTCAAAACCTGCTCCAACAACTCCAGAGCTATCAAAAACCCCTATCTAGCGTCTTTCTGCTCCTAAAAAGACCAAAAATCAAGAAGTTTATGAGCTCCCAAAGTTTTGTTGCTAGTCGACCTACAAATTCGCTAAGTCCAGCAAATCGTCCTACAAATCCGACCCATTTTCTGGTAACTAGGTGACAAATCAGCGAAAATCTGGCGCATATTGTGGAATGATTAAACTTTGCTCTATCCCCTTGCAAGCTAGTGGTCACATGGGTGCCCCATATGCCCCGGGGACTAGTGCTCTAGGTCCGACCCCCTTTGCTTCAGCCTTGGGTCTCATCACCTGGTCGCATGGGCTGTCATATAACCTAGGGTTGGCCCCTCTCTAGTTGGTGCTTGGTCGCAGTGGTGGGTCGTATGGCCTTGTTTAATGGGACGGGGCTAAGTCCTGACCCCTTTTCCCTAACACCTCCACCATCAAAGTTTAAAGGACTTTTTTGCGAAGGGGCTTAAGAAGAACCGCCCTTGGTCCAATGGTAAGCCCAAGCACTTGTAGGAGGGAGGTTGAGTGTTCGAACCTCCAAACTGTGAATTCAAACCCCCCATTCAATTTTGGTGGCCACCGAGGTGCCACGTGGTAGCCTCTGGTTGGGCCACATGGCCACCTCTCAATGGTCCACCTCACCAATTGTCAACCAATCAACTCCAAACCAGTCAATGCCACTTGGGGTTGCCACGTGTCATAATATCATTGGCTCTTTTTGAAGCCTAGTCACCTTGCACAGTTAGCAGGCCTAGTCAGCTGTACGGATTGTTGACTAGGCAGCCTGCACAATTTTTGCCAAAATTTACTTGTTTGGGAAATCGATCAAAACTGGTTTCCGAGAGCATACAATGTGGTGAACCATGCTCAATGTGGTGAAGCATGCTTAACGAGAGGCAACCATAGGCAATATGGTCAACTGTGGTCAAGCATAGTCAATTATAGTCTATCATAGACAACTTTAATTTAAGATAGATAACAATGGTCACCCATATCAACTATTTGTTGACCATAATCCACCCTTCTCGACCATCATTTTACCATATTTAACCATAGCAAATGAAGGTCAATTGTAGTCAACCATGTCGTGCTAATCCTCCCATGCATGTTGGCTATGAACTAGTACAACCACATTAATAAGGTCATTAATGTTTACTGATCAATATCATTTTCCACGTTTCATATGTCATTTAGAACCATTAATTTTAAAAGGTCAAAGATGACATTGATCAATATATATCAACCACTATATTAATATGGTTGATATATACTAATCACCGCCATATTTTACTTTTAAAAAACAATAATATTGATCAACATATATCAACCACTTTTAATTTAATTGAGCAAACAAAACCATTTTCAATAACATTAATAATCACATGAATATATCAACCACTTTTAATTTGATTGTGCAAACAAAACTATTTTCAATAACATCAATAATCACAATGATAAAGTAAACGATATACCATTGATGAACATCGTTTTAAACTGTTTGATTAACGAATGAAAGATAGAAAATAATAGCAATTAATATAACCACTTTTTAATATAATTGTATTAGTATTAGAATTTTAAAATAAAATAAGTAGTTGTAACTTATACGATATCAAATTTAATTTAAACAAAGTGAACCCTAAAAAAATATTAATTAGAATAAGTTTATTTCTCATATTATTTAATAAATATTATTATCAAATCTTTTTAAAGTTTTAACCACAATTGCGTGAAAATCGTGTAAAACAAAAACAATTTACTCATATAATATTGTTATCAAAACTTTTCGAAGTTATAACGACAATTGCATGAAAACTGTCAATAACAAAAGCAACTAATTACTTAAAAAAAATATTATCAGAACGTTCCGAAATTATAACCACAATTACATTGTAAACTAGAGATGCTCCAGGATACTTGTGAAAAATAATATAGATACTAAAAAAATTATTCCAAGATACTAATAGCGAAAATGAAAAGAAATTCAACTAAAAAGTGTGATGGAGAATAACAGGCGACATCTTGCACCTTCTGTCAACAACAAAAGCAAATTCAGTGCAAATTAGAAAGTCTTAAAAGCGCTTTCAAACCAATACTAAATGTTTTGATTAGACGACTGCATTTCAAAAGCCGGCGGGAAATACGTTTGCAGAGGGGAGAATCAATCAAACCATGCGTACCCAACGACCCTTTTTGTTTGTTTAGTTGATAAGTCAGTTTTTACGATTGGCAAATAAGTCAGTTTTTACGATTGGCTATCCAATCATGTCCTCTTACACCGACTAATATCATGTCAAAAAAATCTCATACTGCCACACACAAGTGAAAAGAAAAACTGGGAAGTTCGAGTTCGAGTTCGAATTCGTTACGAAAAAAATGACTAAGAAAATTTGGTAGTATACACTTTATAGCTCCCTAAAAAAACGTTTTTTTTTTTTTTTTTTAATATTAAAAAGTTGTGCTTTCCTTACCTCATTGCTCTTGCATAGACTATTTTCTCTCTCTATCGTGCAACTTGAAACATTTATTAGGGTCAAGTATACGAAATAGTTATTTCTTATTTAATATTATATAAATTTAATGACACAAAGTTGTATCTTTTCAATTAAATTAGTACCTTTGTGATTCACGTGGATATTGGTGGCCACCCACTAATTCCACTTGGATCCCTTCTAGTTCAAGTTCAAGTTCGAGTTCAAGTTTGAATTCGTTACGGAAAAAATTGACTAAGAAAATTTGGTAGTATACACTTTATAGCTACCCTAAAAAAAATGTTTTTTTTTTTTTAAATATTAAAAAGTTGTGCTTTCTTAAGCTCATTGCTCTGGCATAGACTATTTTCTCTCTCTATCGTGCAACTTGAAAATTGACTAAGAAAATTTGGTAGTATACACTTTATAGCTACCCTAAAAAAAAATGTTTTTTTTTAAATATTAAAAAGTTAGGTTTCTTAAGCTCATTGCTCTGGCATAGACTATTTTCTCTCTCTATCATGCAACTTGAAACATTTATTAAGGTCAATTATACGAAATTGCTGTTTCTTATCTAATATTATATAAATCTAATGACACAAAGTTGTATCTTTTAAGTTAAATTAGTACCTTTGCCTCACATCAAAGCTACTTACTTTTCCATAGATTCTCAAATTAGCCCATGAGATTCTCTCAAATTAACAAAAATAAAGATAAAAATAAAAATATGTTCATATGTATTGATAAAAAAATAATAAAAAAATATTCATGTGCATTGATAAATAATTTTAATATTACTTTTACATTGTGATAAAAAATAAAATTAAAAAAAATACAATCTATAGGCTCATATAAATTAACTATACATTTGAAGTTCTCATGAAAACTCAATAAACTTTAAAAACTGAAAAATCTAGAAACCCCGTAGCATTAGGCAAGGATGCTTCCAAATATACTCTTCAATTGAATACACCGAATTGTGCATGGTGGACAATTACGATGTGACTCGCGAAACTATTTTGGCTACTGTAATCTAGTTGACTTCGTCGACGTTAATACTAGTAAAATTATCCACACCCTTTCCTATAGTTAGATCAATTATGTTTCCATTTGAAATTGTCAACCTGTTCCACTAAAATTGGATTTGCTTGAATGAACCAAGAAGGGGCCTCTTCAACCATTTGGGTGAATGGAGTGCAGCATATTAAAAATTTCAACCGTATTGAATCCAATTTAACATATTACTTATTGAATCGAACTGAACTGACGAATTTTAGAATTTTTCAGCTATATCTTATATGCTATAAAAGAATTTGCTATCTATTATAAAAGAATTTGTCATATCCTTGAAAGATATATTGTGGCCCTAATGAGATTGATATCTTGTCTAAGCTACTTATGTGGTTTAGGGTTTGTAACAAAACCTTGGCAAGATGTTGAAGTATGTGTTTCTGGTTGATTATGAACTTAACTAAGGTTAAGTATCTAGTGTCTAAAGTCTAATGCTTCCATTATTATATGATTATGGTATGGTTAACTTCATGCTTCTATGGATTTGGTTCTTGTTGATTATGAACCTAACTAAGGTTAAGTATCTAGTGTCTAAATTCAATTGCTTCCATTATTATATGATTCTGACATGGTTAACTTCATGCTTCTATGGATTTGGTTGTACTTTCTATCTAAGTTGTGTAGGTACATAATCTTCAACATAATGAAGATGTTAGTAAGTAAAGTTGATAAGCATGATGAAGACAATTATATGAATGACGATGGTCATGATGACTCTAATAAGAAGGATGGAAGCCATGAAAGATTCTTCGATGTTATAGACAAAATTTGATCTCCCTAAGTTAACAGGGAGGCTCGATAAAATAAATCTTCCCAAGTTGAGAGAGGGCATATTATGGTCATACCTTGAAAGAACAAATTGGAGAATGCACTTTGAGATATTGCTGAAAGTGGGAAAGCATGAGTAGTTGTAGAATATGTTACTGCATGTGATGTAGAAAATGAGGTTGTATGGTTGAGGAAGCTTCTAACATATTTGTTTAAGAAGTGATGCCAGCCTAAACTGCATATACCCAATGATGCAACCTAAACCGCATATACCCACGGTATGCATATAAAATTTCATGTTACATGCATGTCACACTATGTGTGTCCCAAGAATTCCAAGTTCCTTACTCATGGAACCCTTCCATAAGTCAAGTTTAGAGCTCTTTAAATAACTCTATGCGGAAACGTTTGACTTAGCTATCCAAAGTCCAAACATTTGATAAACTTTTAAGTGGAACCTTACTCAACCCTTCATAATATTTGGTTAATTCTTAACTTAACCTGAAATACACTAATAATGCTTATTTCTATTATAATTTCCATATAATAGAAATATTTCATATTTCATATTTAAACCTTACCTTTCCATCGTTCCACAAACCTTTGCACATACATCGATTCTCTCTTTAGCGCGTTTAATCCTTGCTGTCGATCTCATTCTTCGATCTGACGGTTATCGCGTCACCCACTCGCCGATTAGTTTTGGCCGATCCCCACCATTGATCTGTTTCATTTGATCCAATGGTTGTCGTGTTGTCTGCTTACCAACAAGCCCGAACAATCTCCACCGTTGATCAATCCTGCTCGATCAAACGAATCTCGCATAGATATTTGCACGACCCATATTGGAATGAGGGCACATGAGAAAAGTGGTTTTCTCTCTCCACCGGGTGTTACGTGTCGACCGCTAAGTGGAATCACATGAAATTTTGAAAGACCGTTTACCACCTTTAGGCCGTGCGAGAATTTGCTTATTCCTTGCGAATACCATCCATATGCTTAATACAAAACTTAAAGAAACTTGGCTTAATAAAGGGTTATCGCTTAATCTCCGCCATTCATCTTCTTGAATTCATTTGCATGACTTAATTTTAGTCGTCTATCTCCCTTGCTCTCATTCATTGATCTGATTGATCTAACGGTTCCTGTGCGATGATAAGTTCTTTTGGCTCTTATTGTGTAATTGCAATTCGACTTTCTCCCTGTGTATTTGTCTTTGCCTTATGATCTTCACTTGTTCTGATCTCAATCTCCACTCATGCTTTTATGCTTCCTTCACCTTTGCTATAACATTAAATGCTTCCTCCAATATTGTCTATGTGTAAAACCATAACACTCCTCTCTACACTTCTTCTCTGATTTTTCACACCTCCAACCTACATTATGAAAAATTACTCAAGTTCACACATAACTTATAATTCAAATACATAACACAAAAGCTCATAATCGAGTTATCTCTATTAATAAATAACCATTTACACAGGAATTTATTCCTTGGCCTGATTTTCAATATCAGTGGCCTTTCCTTTCCTTTCCTGTAGGCTTATAGTCTAATTCTAACTCTAACTAACTGATTGACTCTTTGATTCCTGACTGACTAACTACCTATCTCTACCTATCTAACTATATACCTTTTACGCTTACATTTATACAAAAGGTTCTGTTAACCAATTCTGGTTCAGATCCTTAATCTGCTGATCTAAATCCTGAATATCCTCTAGATCCACTTTTAACTCCAGTTAATCCCTAAGAATCCTCTCTAGTTGCACGAATCATGACACCAGTTCCTAGTCTAAGACTTATAATTGATTTCCAACTCTCTCGTCATCACTCATCATTACTCATGTTCTCCTACATTCGAGAGAATTTACAAATATCCTCACAATATCTAATTAATTTCTATTCTATACTATCAAAACATTAATAATTACATACATAGGAATCCAACTTCCTTGAAAACACAAGACCCCCTAAGTTAACTAGAACATAATGAAATTGTTGAGCTGTATGCTCCTACATCAAACTCCGAAGGTTTAAATAATCATGATCTCCTGATCATGTACTTCTGATCTTTGTCTTCCTAGATCCCATACTTTGTTCTATAATTTATCTTTGGTTGTTGCTGTTGTTTGTTGCTATTCTCCAGGTTTCCACAATTTATGTTGCTTTGCTCCACTAGCTATGCTTTCACAATTTGACGTTGTCTTTCTCTTACTACTGCTTGACCTTCTTATTGTTTCTTTCTTTTGATGCACCTTCATCATCAATCTTAGTATTCTTTCAATCTCTATGTCCAATTTATCTTTTGACTGATAATTACTTTGCCATTTGTTGTTGTACTATGTCCACTCATCTTCAAACTGATGTTTGTTGTCTTCTATTTGAAATTGTTGGATGCTTACTACCACCCTTTCATCCTTACCCTCTTGTTGTTGTCCAAACAACCTCTGTTGAATATCTGTAAATTTACTTTCAAAAAGTAAATTGTCCTCCAATTCCATTTGTACTTGATTCCTCTCAAATACATTACTATGTTGTTCATCAATTCCAACATATTCTCTTTCCTCTTCCTTGAAAACCCTCAGTAGTTGTCTTTCACTTCCTCGACTGATTCTGACAATCAGTTTAACTTCTTCAAGCATGGTATCTTCATGCTTTTCATCTTCCTCATCAGTATGTCTGACCTAGCAACTTCCTATCTTCTTCAGTTCTAAAACTGACTCTTCAACTTGAAACATGTCTGTCTCATCTTCATCAAATCCCGTAATCATAAAACAATTATCAGAATTAAAAATATAAGGCCTTAGTACCTTTTCCTTCTTTGGAAACATCTCAGTATGTTGCTCTGAGTTTTCCTCCTCTATTAGCACATCAGTATGCTAATTCAACCTGTCTAAAGAATTCTCTAAAGAACTCTTGAAACTATCAGCAAGTCTCTCTTCCACACCATCTGCTTCAATGACATCTTTTTGCTATTATCCACTGTAGTGAACTCCTTCGTCTGCAATAACACTATCATACTATGAGTTTTCCAGCAAATACTCTAGTAATTCAATTTCTCTTTGACACCTCATAAGTGTTTCATCATAACTTATAATTCCTGCATTTATACACAATTTATCAGTTTGAAAATTACAATGTTCAACAGTCTCAACTGTTGCTTCACATATCAGTTCTTTAAACTGAATCTTATCTCATTCTTTCGCAAGAAATTGTTCCTAGTTTGTAACGGCTTCAAATATCAATGTATTACTAAATTATTTATGTTGTAATAATTCATTGCTTTTCCCATTTAAGAGATGTTCTCCATGCTTCTTTACTTCAGAGTATTCATCTTCTAAAAGATACTCTTCCATACTTTTGATAGCTTCAAAAGACTGCTCATCCTTTGCAAAACCTTCCTTTTGGTAGTGACCAATCATCAAATGCCCTTTCTCCCTTTGCTAAATATTTTGTGTAGTCTTCTTCTTTCTTAACATCTTTCAGTAGATTTCCTTCTTCTTCAATACACTTTTCCTTATTGTCTCTCTGTAATCCCTCTTCAAGAGCTATCCTTGCCCCATCATCTGCATTAATAATCTCTTGCATTTGTCCTTCATCAATAACATTAATCAAATTAATTAGATTACCTCTCTGAGACAATATTCCTTCATTCTTAATCAAAATAAGATCCTAATCTTCCATCTCTATGATAGATTCAAATGATTGTCTTCTCTCATTAAGCAACTCATCCATAGACTCTTTCTGTTGTAACTAGTCAAATTCTTCCTCTTCTGAGAAATTTTCTTTGTCACCATTTAGATCTTTAGCTACATCTTTACAAATTTTCTTTTCTCCTGCGATACCTGCAATCATACACAAACTATCAATTTTAAAAACATAAGACCTTGTGGTCTCACTTGATGCTTCAGTCATCATATTTCCTTGTTGTCTTGGATTCTCATAATAATTCATAAGATCTTCCACAGATCTCCAGTCTTCATCTTCACCCAGAACTTCACCCTGTTTTTCTTCACAAATGGAAACTTCCACTCTCAACTCAGCTTCTCTGAGTCCTCCCACCAACAACTTCACTTGCGTTTGTTGTAGCCTTCTCTATAAATTATACCACTTCACTGTCTTTTTCTTCAAGATCCAACCTTGTCTTTGGATTTTCTCTAGTATCATCCTTAATACATTGAGTTGTTCTTTTAACTTTGCAATCTCCTTGTAATGCTCCTCTTGACTCATTTTCTTTCCATTTGCTTTGGCATCCTCTTTCTTCGCTTTTCTTATGTTGTGGTCTTCCTCAGAACCGTTGTTACCTCTGTTATGACTATTAGTAGTCATCTTCTTCTCTATCTTTATGAGTTCCTCACTCACTTACTATGAGCTGCATTAAAGCCTCTGCAACAACAAGTCCTCCCTGTTGCCACTTACCTCACCAAGCTTTCCTTTGTACATGGTCTTTTGGAAAGCACTTGGTTCTTTATTCTATCGAACCTCTTTGAGAACTTCTCTCTACTCCTTCTAGGCTTCAGCTCATCTGCACCTTTTAAGAACACAATTTTCCTCTTCTATTTCAATCACAATGAGATACTAGGTTCTGACCACCTCTTGTTTCACTCAAAAATTCTCACCAACTTTCTTCATTCCTTAGCAATTCTACCCACATCCTCTGTGGAATTTCCTTTATGATCTTTCTGTGAGCTGCAACAAAACCTCTATAATAACAAGTCTCCTTCTTACTACACATGCCTCACTAAGCTTCTTTCCTCTGAGCTCAGTTTTTTGGCATCTCTCTGGTTCTCTCCTCTAGAACCCACTGAGCACTCCTTGCTCTATGTTGTTGCAAATCTTCTCACCTTCAAGACCTCTTCATGATTTGGTTCTACCATTCACCTACACTTTGAATGGATTTTTCTCTGTTTCCTTTGCATCTACAAATTCTGCTAAACTTTATCTCTATGTGCCTATAGTCTGTCAGATTTAAAATCTAATCTCCTGTTGCCTGCATACACACCTTCAAAACATAACTTTGTTCTAAGTTTTCTCAAATAATTCTTACACATAGAGTTTCCTTATTCTACTCTGATACCAAATGATTCCATCCTAAACTGTATATACCTAATGATGCAACCTAGACTGCATATACCCACAGTATGCATATAAAATTGCATGTTACATGCATGTCACATTATGTGTATCCCAGGAATTCCAAGTTCCTTACTCACGGAACCCTTCCATAAGTCAAGTTTAAAGCTCTTTAAATAACTCTATGTTGAAACATATGACTTAGCTATCCAAAGTCTAAACCTTTGATAAACCTTTAAGTAGAACCTTACTAATCCCACTTATTTCTATTATAATTTCCATATAATAGAAATATTTCATATTCCACACTTAAACCTTACCCTTCCGCCCTTCCAAAAACCTTTGCACATACATTGATGCTCTCTTTAGCGCGTTTAATCCTTGCCTTTGATCTCATTCTTGGATTTGATGTTTATTGCATCACTCGCTTGCAATTCGTCTTGGTTGATCCCCACCGTTGATCTGTCTCATCTAATCCAACGACTATCGTGTCATCCGCTCACCAAAAAGCTCGAACAATCTCCACTGTTGATCAATTCCTCTCGATCCAATGGTTATCACGCAATCCCACACAAATATTTGCATGACCGATATCAAAATGAGGGCACACGAGAAAAGTGGTTTTCTCTCTCCACTGGGTGCTATGCATTCGATGCTAAGTGGAATCACGTGAAATTTTGAAAGACTACTTACCACCTTTAGGGCATGCAAGACTCTGCTTATGCCTTCAAAATACCATCCACATGCTTAATACGAAACTTAAAGAAACTCGGCTTAATAAAGGGTTATCGCTTAATCCCCACCATTCATCTTCTTGACCTCATTTGCGCGAATTAATCTTAGTCGTCTTTCTCCCTTGCTCTCATTTGTGGATATGACTAATCTAACAGTTCTTGTGTGCTGGTACATTCTTTTGGATCTTATTGTGTAATCAGCATTCAACTTTCTGCCTGTGTATTTGTCTTCGCCTTACGATCTTCACTTGTTCTAATCTCGATCTTCGCTAGCGCCTTTATGCTTCCTTCACCTTCACTATAACATTAAAGGCTTCCTCCAATATTGTTTGTGTGTAAAACCATAACACTCCTCTCTTCACTTCTTCTCTGATTCTTCACACCTGCAACCTACGTTATGCAGAATTACTCAAGTTCACACACAACTTGTAATTCAAATACATATCACACAAACTCAAAATCGAGTTATCTATATTAATAAACAACCATTTACATAGGAATTTCTTCCTCGACCTAATTTTCAATATTAGTCACCTTTCCTTTCCTTGCTCGTAGGCTTACAGTCTAATTCTAACTCTAACTAACCGACTAACTCTCTGACTCCTGGCTGACTGACTACCTCTCTCTACCTATCTAACTCTATGATTTTTAGGCTTACATTTATACAAAAGGTTCTGTTAACCAATTCTAGTTCAGATTCTTAATCTACTAAACTAGATCTTAAATATCCTTTAAGTCAAGTTTTAGCTCCAGTTAATCCCTAAGAATCCTCTCTAGTTCCATGAATCATGACACTGCTTCCTAGTCTAAGACTTATAATTGATTTCCTACTCTCCTGTCATCACTCATCATTACTTATGTTCTCCTACATTCGAGAGAATTTACAAATATCATCACAATATCTAATTAATTTCTATTCTATAATCTCAAAACATTAATAATTACATACATAGGAATCCACTTCCTTGAAAACACAAGACCCCCTAAGTTAACTAGAACATAATCAAATTGTTGAGCTATATGCTCCTGCATCAAGAAGCGTCTTGGTACTACTATGATAAACTTTTATAATCAAAGTTGCATGAAGATGTCTAAAGATCCTGTGTTTCATGCTAGGACGAAGCATATCAACAATAAGATCCACTACATTAGGAACTTGGTGCAGGATGGGATCTTGAAGCTACATTATGTCTCCATCGATGATCAGGTAGTTGATATACTAACAAAGTTGAATATCTTAGAAACATGCTTGGTTTAGTAGATATTTCTGATCTTGTTGACTATGATAAAATTTTGGGAGATTTGTTGAGGCTTTGTGTGTGAGACACCTTGCCTAGGATGTCATCATGTTGACACTGTGTTTTGATGTCTAGATCCTAAAGTAGGGAGGGTGGCATTGGTCATAAAGCTATGACTTTAGATATGCACCTGGATCTTTGGGTTGATGGTTAACAAGTAAGCTTAATGGTACCTAGAGAGGCTGAAAGGTTTAGTCCATGTTAGTCCCACCCAGATAGATTTCCCTAGTCAAGAATCTAGTCTATGACACCGTGAGTGCCTAAACTGTTGGAGGACCTTAGATAGATTTCCCTGGTCAAGAATCCAATCCATGGCATTGCGGTGCCTGAAATCTTCATAGTTCATATGCTTTGAGATATTCCATGTACTTGTATATGTAAGTATGAATACCTCCCTAGCTAAGAGTGAGTGTTGAGGAATGTAACTAGGTTCAATGTTCATAAATTATAATTGAAATGTATTTATCAAAAGAAAGAAAAATAAAATTTTATTATTATTATGACTTATTAAAGCATGGGTTTCATGCTTGGGTCATCATGTTTTAGGTCAAAGTCCTCATTGCGGACTTATAGAATTTATTCTGAGCCGTTAGAGTCATTGTCCATTTAAAGAGACCCTTCTTGGGCTTTTTGAATCATGTAAAAGGAATTAATATAGAGTAAAATATGTTATTTGTCACCTCCACAGCAAGTCAACCTCAAGGAGATCAAGTTAGCCTCAAGGATATCAAGTCAGCTTCAAACTCGGTAATTCAACCTCACTAGAAGCCTATATATTGGCCTAGTTCGAATTCATTTGGAGCACTCACACTCACCCACTCAAGTTTGATATCTAGAAGAAAGAGCTAAACAAGTGCGAAGTAGGAAAAGAAGGAAAAAGGAGTACGAAGTTGGAGAAGAAGGAAGAAAAGGTCAAGACCAAAATTTTGGGTTATCTCTCTCTCTCATGTGGATTCGTCTAGGAGATAAAAGTCTCTTTTGTCAACTTTAAGTTGTTGTTGTTGTCATTTTCGCTACTGCTATCAGTTGCTGGGTTGAAATTTCTGTTGCAATTTGTTGTTGCTAGGTAAAAGTTGTTGTTGAAGGGTTATCATTTGCAAGAAGGAAGAAAGGAATGAGTTGATGTGGAGGAAGTATGTGTCTACGTCAAAAGTCTTGGATTATCTCAAGGAAGTTATTAAGGAAGAGTTGTTGACTGGGATTTCCCCTAGATAGGGGTTTTCCTTGGTTTTCCACCTATATTTGGTGTTTATGATCTTTGTGCTATTGTTTTGATAGTTTCTTGATGAACTAAAGATAAAAGAGGAACATAAGAAAACCGTAAAGTGACAAGTAATTATCTATATAAAAGAAAATCTTTCTTCCTCTCTAATTTTCCAACAACCATAGTCAACATGGACAAACCATGGACAACCATGGCCAACCAAGCTCAAATATCATCAAACGAAGGTGAACCAAGCTTTGCATTGTCAGCATGGTTAGCCATAGTCAACCATAGTCAATTATAGTCAACTATAGAAAAAAATTACAAACATTGTCAACCATAACTTGCCAATTTTTAACATAGACAACCAATGTGAACCATGGGAAAAATGGTCAAACCATGGTCAACCATCATCAACATGCTCAATCATGGTCAACATGTCCAATCATAGTCAACCCTGGTTAACATGGTAAATTATACTTAACCATGGTTAACCATTTTCACACATGCTCAACATGGTGAACCATGTTTAACCACATTCAACCATAGACAATATGGTCAACCATGGTCAAGCATAGTCAATTATAATCTATCATAGGAAAATTTAATATAATATGGACAACAATGGTTGCCCATAGTCAACCATTTACTGACCATAATCGACCATTATTAACCATAAATTTACCATATTAAACCATAGAAAACAAAGGTGAGTTGTAGTCAACCATGGTGTACTAATCCTCCCCATGCATGTTAGCTATGAACTAGCACAACCACTTTAATAAGGTCATTGATGTATGCCAATCAACGACATTTTCCACCTTTCACATGCCATTTGGCACCATTAATTTTAAAAGGTGGAAAATGACATTGGTCGATGTATATCAACCACTTTATTAATGTGGTTAATATTTGCCATTTTCACCTTAAAAAATTAATTCTATTCATTGGCCTATATCAACTACTTTTAAGTTAATTATACAAACAAAACTATTTTCAATAACATTAATAAAATTGTTGATACATCAATCAACATCATTTTGAGCCTTTAATAGAAAATAGAAAATAATATAATTGATATAACTTCGTTATTAACATAACTGTAGAAATAATATTAATTGATATAACCACTTTATTAACATAATTGTGTTAGTGTTAAAATTTAAAAATAAAAGAATTCATTCCTTAAGTTTATAAGATATATATCAAATTTAATTAAACAAAGTTAACCCTAATAAAATATTAATTAGAGTAAAATTAACCCTCATATTATTGAAAACTTTTCGAAGGAATAACCACAATTGCATGAAAACTGTCAATAACAAAAACAGTAAAATTACTAAAGTAGTCTTATCAGAACCTTGTAATGTTATGACCATAATTACATTGAAAACTATATATGCTCCAAGATACTTGTGAAAAATATTCAAGATTCTAAAAGTTATTCCAAGATACTAATACGAAAATGTAAAGAGATTCAACTAAAAAAATGATGGAGATGATTAGTTGACAGATGTGGACTACATTGGAAGACCGCTGGCATCTTCTGTCAACGACAAAAGCAAATTCAATGCCCCTGATGAACCCTAGTTAGAAAGCGAGCGCGCGTGCTGACTTACGAAACCACTAATAAATATTTTGTTTGATGACTGAACCAGGAAAGCTGGCTGGAAATTAAAGTCTTAAAGCACTTTCAAACGTAGGGAGGAAATGTGTGTGTACCGCGGTAGGAAATCAATACTAAATATTTTGATTAGACAACTGAATTTCAAAAGTCAGCGGGAAATTAAAAAGTCTCAAAGGGCACTTACAAAGGTAGGGATGAAATGCATTTGCAGAGGGGGGAATCAATCAAAACCATCCGTACCCAATGACCCTTTGTTTTTGTTTATTTGATACAGGGCCAAATAAGTCAGTTTTTGCGCAATCGTGTCCTCTTACACCGAGTAATATCAAGTCAAATAAAATGTCACGCGTTTACACACAGAAATGAAAAAGAAAAAGTGGGTATAAATACCCTACCATGCTCTGGTATGCTCACACCTGCAATAAGAAAAAGATATAATCCACCCCCTGGATGCGAGGGATTGCTTTCTTCTTCTACGTTGTACTACTCCCCTGTGTACAAGTTATATGGGTCGCCCTTAATCAGAAATGGGTGGAATCGGTGTATACTTTAACCCCTTTCACCATATCCAATTTTAGTTTCTTTTCTCTCTGTGTCTATACGTATACCCTCTCACTTGGTGGACGTGTCCCTTTCACCACATCCAATTTTAGTTTCTTTTCTCTCTGTGTCTACACCAATACCCTCTCACTTGGTGGACGCGTCACGCCAGTGAAAAACATGTTATACAAAATGCGAAAATGGCAAAGGCTGACTTCATCGCATGGAGCAGAGTAAACAAAAAGGAAAGTACATGTTAATCGAATGGTGTTGGTTGATCCTATCGTTGCAAATGCATTTCATCCTTACGTTGCTTACCAGGAAACTGTCGAATTTTTTTAGTTTCCTCTCTCTCTGTTTCTGTACGGACACTCGCTCGCTTGCTGACAACAACGACAGCGCAAATCACGTCATGCATAACGAAAAATTGGCAAAGGCTGACTTCTTCGGCTGGAGCACAATAAACGAAAAGAAAAGTACATGTGAATCGAATAGTTTTCGTTGATCCCATCTCTGCAAATGCAACCATTATGGTTTACACTTCATTCCAATAAGTTTATATTATATAGTGCATGGTTTTATTACGTTTCCTTGTAAGGATTTGCACAATAGTGATAAGATGTTATGTAATGTATTTTATTTTCCGATGAATTCAAATGTATGGTTTACATTGGGTGATCAATTTCTATTATATAGTGTTGCATAATGATTTTCCTAGTATGGTTCACAATGGGTGCTCAATTTCTATTATATTGTGTTGCGTAATGATTTTTAGGATGTTATTTTATTTTATTTTATATTTGAGGTTAGTTTAATTATATTGATAGAAATGTTTATTTTGAAATTTAGTTTTCTTTATTATAATTTAATTATTTATAATTATAATTATTAAGTGGAAGGTAGGAATTGAATTTTTATACAATATTTCAGAATGTTTTAAATATTATGAGATTTAATTTCAAAGTAGTCATCTTTTTTAAGTTATTTTATTTGAAATCATTATCTAAAGAAAAGGCAGATGAGCGAGTGTTATATAAAATGAATTATGGTGTTTAAGGATGTAGTATTGAAAATTCATAGTATTAGCCTATGCTACTATAACAAAGTCTAGTTACAAATTAGAATCTCCATAATAAAATGGGTGTGAATCTCCATGGTTACATGTTTTTTTAAATGTATATCATTTTAACTTGTACATTAATTTTTTTAACATTAATAATAATAATTATTATTATTTTAATTAAAGTGGTAATATAGTTAGTTTTTATTATTTTTTTAATTTTAGCAATTTACTAAGAAAAAATTATTTCATAAAAGTGATTGGGCTCTCATATACGACTCCAGATTCAAAGATTTCAAAGGGAAAATGTGTACAAAATGGTTAGGCCCTTCTGAAGTAACTACAATATTTGAAAATGGGAATGTGAAATTAAAAACTGTTGATGGTCCCAAACATACTTGCTTTCCAATGGAAATTTCCTATGGTTATATCATAAGGCTACATCTAAGGATTCGTTTGTCAAAATTGCCTCAGATGCAAATTGAAACCTTGAAGTTGTTGGGGAAAGGAAATTTTTTCCTGTGTTGTTCTTGCTTAATTTTTTTCCTATTATTCAAAAATAAAAAATAAAAATAAAAATGTCTAGTGGTTAAAATCCCTTTGGGATGTTATTCGACTAATGTGGTGGCTGAAAACTAGCTTGCTTGTTGGTGGGCAACATATCTTTTTCTTTCTCTGTAATAATATTTTCATGCCTATTCTTCTCAATCTATAATTGGTTTACTGTTTAAATTTGATGTTATTACAGACTCCATATTTACCAATCAATATCACTTGTTACACGTATAAAGGCTTGTTTCTATTGAAGGATATTAAAGTATTCTGACAAGTCCTTCTAATTCAATTCTATAGAGTTACTTCTGATACAACTTTGTACATATGCAAGCCACTTTTACATTGTTACATAGTTATGCTAATACAGATCACAAACTCTTTCATTTGTTCACTACCAGAAGATGACACATCATGTGCTCTTGCATTTTCATGGTTGACAACTACAATCTTATGTTGATTCACTTGATTTTGCTAAAACATAATCCTTTGTCACTGCATTATTGCAATGGAAGGGTTCACAAATAGACACATGCCTAAAATTATTTGTTTAACAATGAAGATCAAGTCAACGTCACTTGTACATTGTTCATGTCAACATAATGTTAAGTTGACAACAGGTATATTTTTATCATTTACTTGAATTTCTAGATTTAAGCATGACATGATGCTTTGTCGCACCCATCGAGAAAGAATATTACCATCATGTTGTTGGGGAGGAGGAGGGGATAGCGGAGGATCATATCTATCGTACAATGCACCATCACCACCATCCCAAATTAGTAATTATTGACTAGATCATGTATTATTAAGAGTCAGTCATCATTACTCCTGTAAACCTTATGCGACCACCGTGAAATTATTCCCATTACTTTTCATTTATGGCATAAAACTATCGAAAGGGAAAAATTTCCAATTCTAAAATATCACCATTCTCCTCTCTAACAAACATTTGCATGAACAAGTGCGAGCCTTATAACAATCTTATGGGTAGACATGTGAGGAGAAACAATCCACCATGAATGTGACTCTATTGATGATTTGTTACACCATCTGGATGCCCTATAAGTATTTTACGATGCAATTTGGATGGTCTAGTTTGAGAATCTACAAGCATCAATGAGAAAATTTCCCTAGAATTTGTAGAGACATTGAATGAAGGGGGCTCAGTAGTTAGAGGAATAAGGATTGTTGTTACAGAGGAAGTAATTGCTAAGTTTACAAGTCTACCACATACGAAAATGTGTTGGTTCTTTCGAAAGATAGTAGTCCTAAAAATTAAAGCCACATTTTTGCGGGAAGGTGGGGAGGAGATAAGGTATAAAAGGAAGAGGGGTTGACAAGACCTCCCTTCCTCATCCCTCAGATGATGTGGCTTATTTCATCCGTAATTTTGTAACTTGTGAAGGGTTCTTTGGGATTGTGTTATGTTATCATTTTCAACTGCTAGCACACTTTTGTAGTGGGGAGATAGTCAACATGCCTTACTTCTTGTTAAAATCATTACATCATATGGAAAGTGTTGTATACATGGAAAATCGTCATGAAACCTGTGTAACTATTTAGGGGTTGATTAAATTGATTATAGTTGAATCACTGCAATAGCAAGGGAGTACATGGGCCAAAATGGTAGAAAACTCACGAGTACTAACCCCTAGGAATGAAACTGAGGAGCATGAGGAGAGTGAAAAAATAGAGCTGAAAGAAAACGCAGTTACACCACCTAGGCCTCCTCATCGAAATCTCTAAAGTAGGAGTTCTACATAAACTACTGCTAATACACTTGCTCTGGGAAAAAGGGAACATACAACCAATGGATATTTGTATTGAGTTGTCTAAAATTGTTAGGTATGGGTTCCTTGTTAAGAAAGAAGAACATTTACAAAGAAGAATAAGAGAAAGGTTAGGAAAATTGACATTGGGGGGTAAAAACCCTAAGAAAAGAGTAAGAGTGAATGTTAATCCATCATTTTCCTTAATGCCTAAAGTTCACACTGCTACAACGGGATCAAACGAGCTAGGGGAATAACCTAGCAAGGAGAACAAATAAGAACACAAGTAGGAGAAGGAAGGAATTCCTCACTAGGTAATATTGAAGTTAACTCCCTAACCTAACAAATTAATGATTTGAAAAAGGAAAATGAAAATTTGAAGGAAAAATTATACTCAAAGGGAAAATCAAATTTGAGAAACAAATAGGGTTGGAAATGATAACATAGGTAGTAGGAATGGTGTAAGTTTTTGACACAACTAAAAGGCTATGCATGGGTAGTAAAAAAATTCTTAAGGAAGTAGGTTGTGAAGATCTAGCAATTGTTTCAGTTGGAATACAAGTAGAGGAGTAGGATGTGGAGTCCCATACCGCCAATCCACAGGAACCCATTGACAACTCTGCTACTACACAAGAAGCATCAAATGTGTTATAGGTCATTTTGTCGCATTCACTCAAATGGCCTGGGAACCGAATCAATGGACATCCTTGACACCTTGTAATCATCCCTTTGCAAATCCTTAAGCATTATCTCTCCATTAAACCCAAGAATTTTGCAAGAGTACAAATAAAAAGAGTCTTTAGCCTTCTCAGTTCACATTATTCTCACAAAAGAAAATAATTCACGTGATCAGGTAGAGCATACCTCCATGCTGAGCAAATACACGCAACGTTCTTGGTCCCCAACAAGAAGGTCAGCTATTTTCTAAAGGTTTAATAATAACAAAATGATTTTGTAGGGCCGCTGTGATCTTCATGAGACCATGGAAGGAAGAGGGTAGGAAACTCTGCCCGAAAAGAAGGTAATACCTCTCACTGCCTTCGAGTTATTTCCAAAGAAATTATGAATTTGTTTCCAATACAAAATGATTTTGAAAAACTGTTGTTATGTCTATTTGCCATGGGCTTCTCCTCTACCAGTCCATGGATGATGCGGGAATCATAAATTTGACTCCTAACAGGATCCTACAGTGGTGACAACCTATTAAGGATTTGTCATGTGTTCTTGAGAAAAAATCTCACGAAAAATAAATAAGAAGTCCATGGACTCCTCCTTTACCAGTTCTTTTGGATTTGAAATGTTGTGAAAGCTCATTTTGGAGTCTATATCCAGAGCTTAAACATTAAGTAGTTCTTCCAATGTCGATATATATTTATGTTGATACACTTCCTCTCCAGAATAATTTCTTTTTAAAGATTTTTGTGATCAAAACTTGGAGAGGTGGACAAAACTTCGAGAGGTGAGGTGGTATAATTTCGTTGCATATTTAAATTAACTGGTTTATTTATTAGCGTTGATATTGTTTATCTTTTCATATTTGAATATTCGGCAACCCAGGTACTCGAGCTGCCAGGTAACGCGACCAGGGACAATAAGAAGACCAGAATAGTTCCTCGTTGCATACAGTTGGCTTTCAGAAATGATGAGGAGCGAAGCAAGCTGCTGGGCACTGTTGACATAGCCCATGGCAGTGTCATGTCCAATATCCATAACATACTGCTTCCTAAAAAGGTCGTTGCGCCTGGAGGATCCTCCAAGTTCGGTAAGGGCGAGGAGCAGAGCTAAGGGCCGGGAAAAAATCTCCAAACCCTTTGTATCAATGGTTTAGTTGTGCAGGGGAATTTTACCAACAAATTTTATAGCACCAACAAATTTTATCAAGACAATTGTCATGGATCATTTGCCTTATTTGTTCCTTTTGCTTTTGGAATCACAGATAAAATATCTCGTACCACCAAAAGAATAAAAAAATTATAAATGCTATTATTTCTCCAAAATTTAAATTTCGAATATTTAGTATAGTAATAACCTTCCAGACAATTGTTATGGATAATTTTCTTGATTCTATGTGTTTTTCTTTGTTATGGATCATTTTCTTTATTTGTTTCTATGTTTGGAATATCTTTACCAAAATAGAAATAAAAATAAAATTAAATAAAATTATAAACTCTATTATTTTTCTAAAATTTAAATTTCAAATATTTAGTATAGTACTAATTTTTAATGGCTACACTGTTAAGGAACTCCTTGTAATACGTCATTGATTCAAATCACTTCTTATAATAAATTACTATTTCAAATCTCCTGTAAATACTTACCTACCAAGAAAAATCTTCAAAATAATTTTTTTTGAATATTTAATATAGTTATAACTTCCAAAAATATTAAAATAAAACTCTGATTATGATAGAATATTAAAAAATTTGACTTTTTCAAATATAGTATTACCTTCTCATATATTAACAGATAAAATAAGATATATATAATTATCATTCCTTCAAAATATTAAAATATAACTCTGATTATCTTAGAATATTAAAAGATTTTATTTTTTAAATATAGTGTTACTTTTTACATTTTAACGGATAGACTACGTATCATTATCATTTGAATAAATCGGACTTCCAAAACAATTTGTTTCTAAAGACTATTAGATTTGAGAAGAGAAGTTAGAGTTATCATTTTTTTTTTCCAATAAAAAAATATAAATTATTTTATATAATTTAAATTGAGCATATTTAATTTTTTACCCATATAAAATATAATTTTTTTTATTAATTAAATTTAAATTAATTGTAAATAGTAAATAAATAATTTTATAATTTATAAATGACAAAAATTCATAGCTGATAGTTTAGTTACTAAATTCCATTTATAAAGATGTATAATTTTTGTATACTCATAAATTTTTGTTATAATTTTTTATATAATTATATAATTTGTGTATAATGAAATCACAAAGACGGAAGACTTTATACTAAGAAAAGTATTCCTGACCCATGAATAAAATAAAAAATAAAATAGACACAAGTCTACATTCATAACTTGAGAAATGTACATTTGATATTATCCAAGTTTTATGTAGCAAGACTTGACCTAAAAGGTTTTGTTTCAATTCAAATTATTTTATCTGTTTGGAAAATTATATAATTTCCTAATTGATTGTAAACTTTAATTTCTTAGATTTTTTAAATAAAAAGTTGTTTTAAAAATCTAGGAGCGTAAAATCGAACGAAATTTTAATTTTTAGATTACATAAGCTAAATATAGATAATAATAATTTATTCTATTAATTTTTAATGATAATTGTTTTTAAGTAATTAATTAATTTATTAAGGAAAAATGGGTTTTTAATTATTTAAAAAAATTAATAATGCGTGAAGATGAAGATAAAATTCAAAATTAATTAAAGTTATAATATTAATTTAATTACTTATAATAGGAAAACATGAAATTGGAACATAAATATTTTAACTATTTTTATGGTAGAGTAAAGGTAAAAGGTAAAAGTATTATCCTGAATTTTTTATCCAAAGAAAATTTGTTGTACAATTAATGTGGGATATCTCTAAAGATTTAGAAGTTTTCAAAAAATGAGAGATTAACAAGATGCTCAATTATTAAAAAATGTTACTATATTGTTAATCTTAGGGTTTATGATATTAATTCAAGAGTTTATAATGCTCAAGCATGGTCAAGCATGGTCCAACGTTACATTGTAACAAGAATTGTCTCAATATGGTAATCAACCATGGGAAATCATGTTTATTTAGGGGTTTATACACCTAGGGTTTATAATTTTTATCCTTTTGGTTTATTATTCCCTTGGGTTTATTAATCCAAAGGTTCATATTCCTAGGGTTTAATATTATTCACTTAAGTTTATAGTCTATTATATTTTTAGTATTAATCCCTAGGGTTTATTATTGCCTTTGGTTTATAATATCAATCATGGCTGACCATATTTTATAAATTCAATCATGGTAAATTATCGTCAACCATATTTTATTAAATCAATCATCGTCAATCATGGTCCAATGTTACATTGTAACAAAGATTGTCTCAATATGAAAATCAATCATTGTCTCAACCATAGTCCAATGTCGTAGTATGAAAAATATTGTCTCAATATGATAACCATGGTCAACCATGGTCAATCATGGTCAACCTTGGTCTACCATGTTCTCTTAGGATTTATATGCCTTGGGTTTATAATATTAGTCCCTTGGGTTTAATATTAGTCCCTTGGGGTTTTAGTATTAATCCCTTGGGTTTATAATATCAACCATGGTAAACCATGGCCAATTATAGCCAATCATGGTCAACCATGGTCGATCATAGCCAACCATGGTAGAATGTCACATTGTGACAATGGTTGTCTTAATATGAAAATCAAACATGGTCAACCATGGTCCAATGTCACAAGGTAACAGAGATTCTCTTGATATGAAAATCAATCATGGTCAAGCATGGCCAACCATGGTCCAACATTGCATGTTGACAAGGATTGTCTCAATATGGAAATCAACCATCGTTGACCATTGTCAACCATGTTTATTTTAGGGTTTATAGTATTTATCTTAGGGTTTATATACCTCAGGCTTATAGATTTTATCCCTTAGGTTATTATTCCCTTGGTATTATAATATTAATCACTTGGGTTTATTATTCTAAGGGTTCATATTCGTAGGGTTTAATATTATTGCCTTAAGTTTATAATCCCTTGGGTTTTTTAGTATTATTCCTTAGGTTTTATTATTCCCTTGGGTTTATAATATTGATCATGGTCAACCATATTTTAGAAATTCAATCGTGGTCAACCATGGTTAATCATGGTGAGCCATGGTCCAACATCGCATTGTGACAAAGATTGTCTCAATATGGTAATCATGGTCAACAATGATCAACCATGGTCAAACATGATCAACCTTTGTCAAACATGGTCAACCTTGGTCAAACATGGCCAACCTTGATCAACCATGTTCAACCATGTTTTATAAAATTAAACATGGTCATCCATGGTCAGTCATGGTCAACCATGGTCCAATGTCACATTGTGACAAATAATGCCTTGATATGAAAATGAACCACGGCTAAGCATGGTCAACCATGGTCCAACATCGCATTGTGACAGGGATTATCTCAGTATGAAAATCGACCATGGTCAAACATGTTTATTATAGTGTTTATAATATTTATCTTAGTGTTTATATACCTTGGGTTTATAATATTAGTCCCTTGGGTTTATAATATCAGTCCCTTGGGGTTTATTATTCCTTTGGGTTTATAATATCAATCATGGTCAACCATGGTCAATTATAGCCAACCATGGTCTACCATGGTCAACCATAGCTAACATTGTAACAATGATTTTCTAAATATCAAAATTAAACATAGTCGACCATATCCCAACGTCTCATTGTGACAAAGATTGTCTTAATATGAAAATCAACCATGGTCAACCAACATCAACCATGTTTTTTTAAGGTTTATAATATATATCTTAGGGTTTATATACCTTTGGGTTTATAATTTTTATCCCTTGGGTTTATAATATTAATCCCTTGGGTTTATTAATCTAAGGGCTCATATTCCTAGGGTTTAATATTATTCCCTTAAGTTTATAATCCCTTGGATTTTTAGTATTAATCCATAGGGTTTATTACTCCTTTGGGTTTATAATCTCATCCATGGTCAACCATGTTTTATAAATTCAATCATGGTCAACCATGGTCCAATGTTACATTGTGAAAAGGGTTGTCTCAATATGAAAATCAAGCATGGTCAATCATGCTTCTTTTAGTGTTTATTATATTTATCTTAGAGTTTATATACCTTGGGTTTATAACAATAGTCCCTCGGGTTTAGTATTGTTCAACCATGGTCAACCATGTTTTATAAAATTAATCATGGTCAACTATGGTTAATAATGGTCAATCATGGTCCAACATCACATTGTGACAAAGATTGTCACTATATGAAAATCAATGATTGTATGAACCATGGTCCAATGTCGCATTATAACAAAGATTGTCTCAATATGATAATCATTGTCAACCATGCCCAATCTTGGTCAACTTTGGTCAATGAGGGTCAACCATGTTTTTATAAAATCAAACATTAGTCATATGTTATAAAATCAAACATAGTCATTCAAATAGTGAATGAATTAACTATTATGAATATTTATTAATTAATTATTATATTAAATTTAATTAACAATATTTATATTACTAAAACAATATTAATTGATAATAATAATAAAAAATAGTTATTTATTATTATTATTAATTAATTAATTATGAATTAATTAATAATAAATGAAATATAAATGAATGAATGAATTATTTTTAATATGTATTGATTATTAATGTTATTAAATATTAAATATTAAATATTATTAATAGGAGTAATACTAATAATAGTAATAATCATAATTATAAGCCTCTGTGTATCAACCAAATTTCATATTAATCCCTTGGGTTTATTATTCGCTTCAGTTTATAATATCAATGCCTTGGGCTTATTATTCCCTTGGGTTTATAATATCGATCATGGGAAACCATGGTAGTTCATAGCCAACCATGGTCGAATGTCACATTGTGACAATTATTGTCTCAATATGAAAATCAACCGTGGTCAAACATAGTGCAACGTCACATTGTGACAGATTATCTCGATATGAAAATCAATCATGGTCAACCATGGTCCAACATCACATTTTGAGAAAGATTGTCTCAATATGGAAATCAACCATGCTCAACCATGGTCAACCGTGTTTATTTTAGGGTTTATAATTTACATCAAATTGACAAAGATTGTCTCAATATGATAATCATCGTTAACCATAGTCAACCATGGTTAGTCATGGTCAACCTTGATCAACCATGGTCAACCATGTTTTATAAAAAAATGGCCATCCATGGTCAATCATGGTCAACCATGGTCGAACGCCGCATTGTCACAAAGATTGTGTTGATATGAAAATCAACGATGCTTAAGCATGGTCAACCATGGTCGAACATCATAATTTGACAAGGATTGTCTCAATATGAAAATCAACCATGGTCAACGATGTTTGTTTTAGTGGTTATAATATTTATCTTAGGCTTTATAGACCTTTGGTTTATAATATTTGTCCCTTAAGTTTAATATTATTCCCTTAGATACATATCCCTTGGCTTTTTTATTCTCTTGGGTTTATAAGATCAATCTCTTGGGTTTGATAGTTCACTGGGTTTATAATATCAATCATGGTCAATCATGGCTGAACATTGAATTGTCACAAAGATTGTGTTGATATGAAAATCAATGATGGTTAAACATGGTCAACCATGGTTGAACATTGCATTGTGACAAGGATTGTCTCAATATGAAAATAAACCATGGTCAACCATTTTCAACGATGTTTATTTTAGTGTTTATAATACTTATCTTAGGCTTTATATACCTTGGGTTTATAATATTTGTCCCTTGGGTTTTGAGTATTTATCCCTAGGGTTTATTTTCCCTTGGGTTTATAACATCAATCATTGTCAACCATGGTCAGCCATGGTTATTTTATTTTAGGGTTTGTAATATTTATCTTAGGGTTTATATACCTTAGGCTTTCAATATTAATCTTTAGGGTTTATTATTCTCTTTGGTTTATAATATATATCATGATGAACCATGGTCCAACCTTACATTATGACAAATATTGTCTCAATATGAGAATCAACCATGGTAAACCATAGTCCAATGTTGCATTATGACAAATATTTTGTCAATTTGAAAATTAGTCATGGTCAAGCATGGTCCAATGTCACATTGTGATAAGCATTGCCTCAATATGAAAATCATCCACAGTCAACCATGGTTATGTAACGTACCTCCTGTGCTTACCTAGGAAATTAGCCCCTAGGCTCCATTAATTTAAAATTTTCTTCACTTACAATTAAGTTCTAGTGGTCATCACAAGTGTAGTTAACCAATTATTATAGACATGGTGATTATCCAGGCAACTACACATAAATCTGCACAACATCAAGGTAAAGAACCCACAGTATAAGCACGATATTACAATACTCTTTAAGTCAGCCCTTAAGCTTAAGCCACAACTTGGAGAAAGGAATGAATCATGACATACCATTATCAAAACTCTTGACAACCCCACACAAGCATTAGTGGAGCATTGATTTGAAACTACCATGACTAAAATGGTTATGGATCGTGATCATAGTCCATCAGATGCAATCAAACTGCTACTAACCACCTTATTTCAACATGCATATATAATTAAATTAGCCTTATTGGATAGAGTTCTTATGACATGCATGGTATATATCTTAAACCATTGAATATACAGTTAGAAGCATTATTCCCTAATTGTTTTGCATGCACTGATATCTCATGTCAATAACTATTTCAAACACTCATATATATGTCAACCTCATGAAGATGACTTCATAGAAGCATTAAGGAATCATTACATACATACTCTGTTGTGTTTATTGTCTCTATCCTACACACATATCATGCACAAAAGTTCACCATCGAGTTACCACTTTTGTTAAAAGAGTGACAAAATATCCAGTATTGCATCAACCCAGATATTACATTGCTCAAAATATCTCATAGAAGAAATTAACATAGATAATCTACTCATGTATAAAAATCACATGCAATTCCTGTAATCATTCTCATAACGAGGAAACTCATGCAAATTTTTCCATAAGCTAAATTAATTTGAAATGGGGAGGGAATGAAACATCATACATAGCATTTCATGCAAATGAATCCCACTAAAACATCACTTGGAGAGCGGAGCAACACCACCCAACCATGAATAACCTTTGATTCCCCTTGAGTTGAGGTTCTTACCGTGGATCAACTCCCCCAATTGATCTATGCAACGGGTATTTAATACCCTCTTTCAGGATATGGTTTCCATTAGCGACATCTCACTTTTATGGATCTTTTATGCATTTTCCTAGGCCTTTTTCGGAAAAGCTCGCCTTTATCTTCCGCGAGGATTTTCCTCATAAAAGCTTTCCTTTATCTCTCGCAAAGCTTTTATGATTTTCCTCATGGATATTTATCTCCAACCCATCTGATGGATATTTATCTCCAATCCATATTATGGATATTTATCTCCAATGCATCAAAGCTTATCTAGAATCACATATAGAAGCTTCGTCATGAAAGATATATCTCTATCCCATTCCTCAATGGGATTTGGAAAGAATCTCATCTCTTGGTGTCTCACTTTTCCAAGTGATTTGTTTATTAATTTATTTAATAATATTTTTGCATTCCATATTACATATCACACCTAGCTTTCCTCAGCTTAAGTTTACAATAATTTAACACACAAGGGAGGGGTGTTACATACTTCCCCCCTTCAATTTTACACCATCCTCGGTGTATTACTACATCATATCCTCGTATGAAGGTAGTTGGGTTTTGAATCCACAGCTCTCATGGCCCTGCCATCTGATGCAAATCTATAGACATATGTCATTTACAAGGAGTTCTCTAGCACATATCCTTCCATATCTACCTACATTCTTCGAAGCCTTTTTGTTCTTGCCAAACACTTGCTTCCTGCAGCTTCTCTGCATACAACAAGTCAATTTGAATATTAATATATATATTACATCATAACCATATATACTCATCATTTCCAAACTGCAATTAAACCATGGTTACTTATCCTTGAACCCCTTCTTAGTTTCCTACTTCTGTGCAACCTCTAGGTTGGTTTCCTTGTCAGACACCCACCGAGTGTCTTCATGCATACCTGCACAAAAGGGGTATTACACACATATATATACATATCATGTTTTAATCATGTAATACATATAATCATACTGGTACCATATGTATTGCTTGTACATAATACAATCTATACCACTACCCATCATACCATGCTCATATCATCGCCTGCATGACATACACTTTACCCACATGTTTCCCACCATGCTAGTATCGTGCAAAACATTCCTTTATCTATTTCTAGTATGTAGAACAACTGTGCTTAGTTTATAAGGAATTTTCATGAACATGGTTCATTTCTGCAAACAATGAAAGTTTTTATATCATATTGTTCAAGTGCCATTACTTAGAAATCATTTTCCTATGTCATGTGGTTGCAAAAATATTAACATAATAGTATCATAATAGTCATCCTGCCAACTATCACTCAATCATACCCATAACTCTTAGTTTTGGGATTTAATCTGTCACTTGTACCACATTTTAACAAAAATGAAATACATCATAAAGTACACTATGATACTCAGTCCATCATAGATACTTGAAGTCTCATGCCCATCAAAACAAATTTGGTTATTCTTAAATAACCATTCCATACTTAAATAATCATGTCATATAATTTCCTTCTTCCAACACCTTGTTGGTTCATGTAGGTCTAAACATTATGGTTAAATAGTATGCACCTGCATACGACTCCCATGCAGGAGTTAAAATGAAAACTTATACGCTTCTCCACTTCACAGTCCATAAGACCAAGTAATTGGTTATCCTCTCTTATCTTACTTGATGCATGTGTTATGTTAACATTAGACTTTTAGATCACTATGAGATGTAATTCAACAATATATTTTTTCTTTACCCATTTTCCACTTACCATCTTGGAGGCATTTTCTGAAGAAGCATTAAGACTTGCTTCTATATTTCCATTATGTTAGGTTGATCATGTCATCTATCAACCACTTATTTATTATTGAACTAATTGGTTTTTATAACAATAAAGATTTTTCCAAGGAGTGTCTCTTCCCCATACTATAACTATCCAAAAACTGGTATGTTTATCATTGGTGTAATAATTAGTTTTCTGTTTTTCTCCTATATTCATTTAATGATGTTAAGACATCATTGTTTAGCCTTGGATTTCCTATCCAAATCCAATTACACCCCAGTTTCCGGGGTAACTTCTTCTTTAATTTTTATCATAGTTTAATTGTGACAATTTGTGATTCTTCACATATTAAGGCACATCTATGCAACTCATTGCATCCAACAATGGGTTCTACATGCATGTCACGCTTGCCAATGTACAATTAAAGTAATCATATTATTCTAATATATCCATTACTTTTTAACCAAATTAATATTGTCTTAATCTAATGACCATGCATTTCCATGACTATCAAGTATTTAATTAACATGCTATACATATTGCAAGCATCATCTTTCAATCATGTCATTTTGTCCACATAATAATGTTTATCCATATTTTAAGTTTTATAACTTTTACAATCTATAATAACTTTTTAATAATTATAAACATGTTATTTTCTCACTTTAGCACTGCTTTACGCAACATACCAGAGTAATTCCTAGTAGCCATACACCAGATATGCTCCCCCCAGAACATCATCTTATCATCAATATAAAATCACATCCAATCTACAAATTGGTATGTATGATGGCAGCATTAGGTTAAACAGTAGCTATGTTTATCATGACTTCATCACATATCGTCGTCATTCTCAATATCAAGGCAATAATATTATTCAGCTAAATTCTAATAGCCGTATACAACATACTATAGCATCAATTATTCATCCTATATGTATATATTATAACCATATTTAAACAAAATCTAATAGCATCATTTTAAGCCATTTGTTCATTATGGCATACAGCATGCAATAACAACTTAGTTATAAGATTTTTCACATGAGAGTAAGGATTAATATCCTTCAGTTTATTTATCTAGCCCGACTTTAATTCTATGGTTTTAAACCTCAGAAACATACTCATAAGTTGATCATGCATACTTTGCTTGCTTATAATGTGTTATACATATAAGCACATAGAGGCTAACCTAAGAAACTGGAGAATACTAATTCTCTTATGGGAGCATATTTCTATTTATGTTTTGGGCATGGAACACAATATCTTAGATCACGGATACCCGTGCTTATTATAATTTACGATGACCTCTTGTTTTCCTGCTTAACTAAATTTGCATACTTGTCCTTGTGAATATTGTTAAAATGTTTTGAGTATCGGCCCTTTCTAATTGACATATGATTTCATTATTACTGACATTTTTCATTGTGAAAAAACGGGGTGTCTTAGAGGTCAACGGAAATTTTGTTTTCATAGATTTTTCTCAACAAGTAACAACATGTCATCGTGCCAAAGGAGGCTTATATTAAATCATATATGAGAATCTTTTAGAGCAGTGTGTTCTTGTATTTCTAAAGGTCTCAATATTCCTAAATGTTGCATACAACAAATAATATTCTTTGGTTCTTAACTACATGGTATTTCTATAGTTATTTCCACTAGTTACAATAACATAAATCATCATTTTTTTTTATAAAACCATTTCCTTCTCATTGTGGCGTGAGTGGAATAATAATGTTTAGAATTCATAAATTAATTCACACCCAACATCACACAAGCCAACAAATCAAGAGACATGGTATGGAAAAGCACATGAAAATAGCTTCATGTACTACACCTCCAATGGCCTCCTGCCATTTGGTCATAACTTGTTTGTTTAACAATTATGCATATAATTCCAAACCGCACCATTTTTAACTTATAATATGTAGTATTAATTTTAACATTTATGTTTTTAAAGGTAAAGAATCACTTCTTTGTTTTCAACAAAGTAAAGCAAGACTGAACATTTACATAGTTACTTTTTTGCTTCGGGAAACAATGTCCCTTTTCACCATTCAATCAAGCAGTTCATGTAATTCAATCCAATGCAACAAGAGCCAAGGCACAGGACAGACAAGCAGAGTGTGTGCATAATGCGTCAATGTTTACAACAACAACTGTGGTGATCCCCACACTTTAGCTGTAGTTTTTTTCAAATTTTCCTCTACCATAATATCCCATATTATTCAAAAGTCATGGACGATTTCACTCATTGAAACATCCAAATTCATAAATCAAACATGGAAAAAAAATTGGCAACACAAAACCCCTTTTTCATTCGAAAGATGCAATCTAATGGGAGTTTATCTAAATTCAAAACAACAATGTTCACGCGTAATACCAACAAAATAAAAGAGGGAATATATATTCATCTGGTTTAAATTCTAATAAAACATTAGAATAAAAGGAATAACCACCCATACGCTCTACGTATTTGTCAGATCCATTATCTTGGGACATCGATATCAACACATCGATTCCCTTATTGTAGATATTCCTTTACTGCAACTAATTGGTACAACTGTAAGGTTCTAATGGTGGATTAATTATATGAATTATGAGCAATGTCCCATCCTTATCTGGCATCAAACACAATTATTCAATGCAGAATACAATCAACAGAAAGGAGTATATATATATATATTTACATGTATATATCTATATCTATATGTATATATATGTATATGTGTATATATATATATATCTATATATATATATATGATTCTCTTTCTAATAAAATTATCAGAAATAAAAGGAATGAATACTCATACCATCTTCGACTCCCCAGAATTGATGGCACGCTCCTCCTTCTTTTACACTAGTGATGAAGGATAAACAACCTCCTGCTTATAGCCTCTTAAATCCTACAACAATCTTAACTACTATAGTAATCAAGCTTGACACTCAAAGCTAGAGAACAATACACTTCATCTAAGGTCTGAGCTGGATTATTTATGCGCAGCCTAAATGCATAGGAGTGTAAAACACTTAGGAATGTGAGGATAAGCATTATCCTTCCTTCCTGCTATTATCCTTTCCATGACACAGGGATAATAAAAAGATGTCTGGATAAATTAATCTGAATAATAGCGATGATGATAATTACCATCATCTCCACCTATCGCTTTTAACCCCGTGGTCAGATACTTCTAGTCAACAAAGGAAACAATGACTATCGTTTATCTATGATATTTCATGGAACAATGTCGTTGGTTTGTGGCCAACTCAGACATCCAAACTATGACAAGGCACCTAAAAGGAAGCATTACAAAAAAGAGGAAACAACAACAACTGGGATTTTTTGTTTTTGTTTAAACACTATCCATGAACCACGGTCTATTGTCAACCTCATCGGTGTACATTGAGAAACCTTCTAATCATATTCAAAAAAATCTACTTTCCCCAGCGGTGAATTAGTAATAAAGAAGCATAATTCACGCATCAAGTGCCCCATCACTTGCTTGCTACCTTCAAACTTGTGATAAGCCTTCAAAAGACAGTGGTTCAAAGAAACAATAGTCTAGATCTTTTCCAGTAGTAACTGCTTCGACGAGGTTTTTGGGTGAGATTTTTTTTTTTTTATAGAAATGTACTGCTTTTAAAGCCCATTAACTCAAACCTCAATAACACGACTATCAATCTCTTACCCACACATCACACACAACCGTCTGCATGTTTTGGGGTTAATTCTATCCACAAGCAATTATCTGCAGTGTAGTGATGTTTATGATTTTTCCCCTTAACTCAGCTATGTAAGCCGATTCAATTTCCATTTTCTGTACAAAATATTTCATTTTGAAAAAGGGAAATATACCTATGAACCTAAACCGAATCCACACAACATACAAGGGTAGAATATCTATATCCAACTCAGATTATGGTAACAATTAATTCCAACCCTCATTGTTTTCGTGAGTCAGGATAATGGTTTGCAACCCATTTCCCACCCTGACCTTTATACAAAGCAAATGTATTCGAATACTAAGGGTTGAATCATTATGATTTTACACAGGTCAAACATGTAATAGGGCCATACGCAAAGCATCATGCCCAATGAAAGGTTTCACTAGTCGATTAGGTAAAGTATTCAACAATCCAATTTCTACCTAAGTAATCTTCATCCGTAAAAAGGGAACCTTTGGTCTAAACCTAAGTAATTTATTCAACATCAAAATGTTTGTCTACAACATTCATGTTGAATTAGTCCTCCACGGTCTAAATGCAACATGTTAAAGTCATCGTGGAATCTTCGTCCGGTATTTATGTTTTGATCTAGTAATGGAGTTAGCAACTGAATATTCAATCCAATTTGTGGAAAAGTGGAGCGCCTTTACCGCTCTACTAAAGTTTCCATTCAAGTCGAGTTATTTCATTGACTGAGCACCAACCACAAAACACGATACGTTTAGAACATGGGTTGACCAAAGTCGATAGATTTACTATGACTATTTTACAAGACGTCCATTATTGTTAATGGATTTCCCATTTTTTTTTAACTATGTGGACTTGACTCTGACCTGTAGTTTTATGTATAATAAAGTGTACATTCTCTTCTATTCTTGATGCTTTAACTCCTCTACACTCACGGGTTTTGTTTGTATGTATTGCACTAATACTGATTGTTCCAAAGTGAAATGTTACTTGGATGATATGTTGACTCGTTATATATAACTAACGAATATGCCAAAGACAACTCATTAAGAAAATCACTACAGGTTTGAGATTAATCAGCAATAACAGTGTCAATAATATCCCATGACTCTCAGACTGAATCACATAGCTGGGAAGATCAACACAACAAGCCTTTCGAAATACATCGACAATGGCATTAGCATGAACTCAAGCAACCTTACTCCATAAAACCATGAATGCACATGAGAAATTAAATCGTATCTTAGTTTTGGTCAATCTCAATCAGAAACATTGTCTATTCCCCATGCCTTTGTGACAAGCAATCAATCCACCACGCACTTCCCATGGAAGATTAATTGTTGTAAATTTCTCAGAACACAGCGTAGATAATCATCACCAGCATTCAGATTTAATTCACAATTTTCTTTCCATCATATAGTCTGTCACGAAATCACATCCTGATACACAATCTAGATGGGTAAAGCCAACATCTTCCCATTATGCATAAAATTTTAGTTGCTTGATCCAATTAAATTTCCATTATTATGTTAAGCCATTAATTCCAATTTCATCTTTATGGATCTTGGGTTTGTTTTCCTTGTAAGGATTTTATAATAAAAAACCCGTCAACGAAGTGCTACGTAGGTGGATTTGTCCATAGGCCTCAGTGTTTAAACTTTGGATCTGATATCATTTGTAACGTACCTCCTGAGCCTACCTAGGAAATTAGCCCCTAGGCTCCATTAATTTAAAATTTTCTTCATTTACAATTAAGCTCTAGTGGCCATCACAAGTGTAGTTAACCAATTATTACATACTCACTAATTATCCGGGAAACTACACATAAAGCTACACAACATCAAGGTAATGAACCCACATCATAAGCACCATATTACAATACTCTTTAAATCAACCCTTAGGCTTAAGCCACAACTTGGAGAAAGGAATGAATCATGACATACCGTTATCAAAACTCTTAACAACCCCACACAAGCATTAGTGGAGCATTAATCTGAAACTACCATGACTAGCATGGTATATATCTTAAACCATTGAATATACAATCAGAAGCATTATTCCCTAATTGTTCTTCATGCACCAATATCTCATGTCAATAACTATTTCAAACACTAATATATATATATATATATCAACCTCATGAAGATGACTTCATAGAAGCATTAAGGAATCATTGCATACATACTCTGTTGTGTTTTTTGTCTCAATCCTACGCATATCTCATGCACGTAATTTCACCACCAAGTTACCATTTATGTTAAAAGAGTGACAACATATCCAGTATTGCATCAACCCACATATTACATTCCTCTACTAAATTTGACTTGGAATATATTAATGTCACATGCATCCATATCAAAATATCTCATAGAAGCAATTAACACATATAATCTACTCATGTATAACAATCACATGCAATTCATATAATCATTCTCGTAACAAGGAAAATCATGCCATTTTTTCCATAAGCTAAATGAATTTGAAATGGAGAGGGAAGACAACATCATACAGAACATTTGACGCAAATGAATCCCACTAAAACATCACTTTGAGAGCGGATCACCACCACCCAACCATGAATCTCCTTTGATTCCCCCTGAGCAAAGGTTCTCGCCATGGATAGACTCCCCCAGTTGATCTATGCAATGGGTATTTAATACCCTCTTTCATGATATGGTTTCCATTAGCGACGTTCTGCTTTTATGGATTTTGTATCCATTTGCCTTGGCCTTTTTCAGAAAATCGTGCCTTTATCTCACGGGAGACCTTTCCTCATAAAATCTTGCCTTTATCTCCCGCAATGATTTTATGTTTTTCTTGATGGATATTTATCTCCAATCCATCCAAGATTACCTACAATCACATCTAGAAGCTTTATCATGAAATATTTATCCATATCCCATTCCTCAATGGGATTGGGCAAGAATCTCATCTCTTGGTGTCCCTATTTTCCAAGTGATCTATTTATTAATTTATTTAATAATATTTTTTCTTTCCATATTAAATATCACACCTAGATTTCCTTAGCTTAGGTTTACAATAGTTCAACACACAAGGGAGGGGCGTTACATGTTATTTTAGTGTTTATGATCAATAATTGTCTTAACCATGGTCAAGCATGGTCAAGCATGGTCCAATGTCACATTGTGAAAAGGATTGTCTCAATATGAAATTCAACCATGGTCATCATGTTTATTTTAGTGTTTATAATATTTAACTTAGGGTTTAGATATCTTGGGTTTATAATATTAGTCACTTGGGACTAATATTAATGAACCATGCTCAATCGTGGGTAATCATGTTTTATAAAATCAATCTTGGTAAACCATGGTCCAACGTCGCATTGTGACAAATATTATATCTATATGAAAATCAATCATTTTCTCAACCATGCTACAACATAAGATTCTGACAAAGATTGTCTCAATCATGGCCAACCATGGTTGAACGTCACATTGTCACAAAAATTGTGTTCCTATGAAATAAACCATGGTTAAGCATGGTCAACCATGGTCTAACATCACATTGTAACAAGGATTATCTAAATATGAAAATCAACCATGGTCAACCATTTTCAACCATGTTTATCTTAGTATTTATAATATTTATCTTAAGGTTTATAATATTTGTCCCTTGGGTTTAATATTATTCCCTTGGGTTCATAATCCCTTGGGTTTATTATTCCCTGGGGTCTATAATATCAATCATGGTCGCCCATGGTTAATCATAGCCAATCATGGTCAACCATAGTCCAACGCCGCATTGCAATAGATTTTCTTGATATGAAAATCAATCATGGTCAACCATGGTCCAACGTCGCATTGCAAGAAGGATTATCTCAATAAATAAACCATGGCCAACCGTGTTTATTTTAGGGTTTATAATATTTAACTTAGAGCTTATATACCTTGGGTTTATAATTTACGTCGCATTATAACAAATATTATCTCAATATGATAATCATCGTTAACCATGGTAAATCACGGTGAACCTTGGTGAACCATGGTAAACCATGTTTCGTAAAATCAAACATGGTGATCCATGGTCAATCATGGTCAATTATGGTCATAGGTCACATTGTCACAAACATTGTGTTGATTTGAAAATCAACCATGGTTAAGCATGGTCAAGCATGGTCCAACATCACATTGTGACAAGGATTGTCTCAATACGAAAATCAACCATGGTTAACCATTGTCAACAATGTTTCTTTTAGTGTTTATAATATTTATCTTAAGGTTTTTGTACTTTGGATTTATAATATTTGTCCCTTAGGTTTAATATTATTCCCCTAGGTTCATAATCCCTTTGGGTTTTAGTATTAATCCCTTTGGTTTATTATTCCCTTGGGTTTGTAGTAACAATGCCTTAGGTTTATTATTCCCTTAGGTTTTTAATATCAATCATGGTCAATCATAGCCAACCATGGTCAAGCATGGTTAAATGTTGCATTGTGACAATGATTGTCTCAATATGAAAATCAACCATGGTCAACCATAGTGCAACGTCTCATTGCGACATATTGTCTCGATATGAAAATCAATGATGGTCAACCATGGTCTAGCGTTGCATTGTGACAGATTATCTCAATATGGAAATCAACCATGCTCAACCATGGTCAACCATGTTTATTTTAGATTTTATAATATTTATCTTAGGGTTTATATACCTTGGGTTCATAATTTACATTGCATTGACAAAGTTTGTCTCAATATGATAATGATCATCAACCATGGTTAACCATGCTCAATCATGGCCAATCTTGAGCAACCATGGTCAACCATGTTTTATAAAATCAAACATGGCCATCCATGGTCAATCATGGTCAATGATGGTCGAACATCACATTGTCATAAATATTGTGTTGATATTAAAATAAACGATGGTTAAGCATGGTCAATCGTGGTTGAATGTAACATTTTGACAAGGATTATCTTAATATGAAAATCAACCATGGTCAACCATTGTTAACGATGTTTATTTTAGTGTTTATAATATTTATCTTAGGGTTTATATACCTTGGTTTTATAACATTTGTCCCTTAGGTTTAATATTATTCCCTTGGGTTCATAATCACTTGGGGTTTTAATATTAATCCCTTGGGTTTATAAGGTCAATCCGTTGGGTTTATAATATTAGTCATGGTCACCCATGGTCAATCATAGCCAACCATGGTCAACCATGATTGAATGTCACATTGTGACTAAGATTATATCAATATAAAAATCAACCCTGTTCAACCATGGTCCAACATCACATTGTAAAAAAAATGGTCTTGATATGAAAATCAATCTCGGCATAGCATGGTCAACCATGGTCCAACATCACATTTTGACAAGGATTGTCTCAACCATGGTCAATGATGTTTATTTTAGTGTTTATAATATTTATTTTAGAGTTTATATATCTTGGGTTTATAATTTACATTGCATTATAACAAAGATTGTCTCAATATGATAGTCATCGTCAACCATGGTAAATCATGGTCATCCATGGTCAATCATGGTCAACTATAGGTGAAGGCCACATTGTCATAAATATTGTTTTGATATGAAGATCAACTATTGTTAAGCATGGGCAATCATTGTCCAACGTGGCATTGTGACAAGGATTGTCTCAATATGTTTATTTTAGTGTTTATAATATTTATCTTAAGGTTTATATACTTTGGGTTTATAATATTTGTCCCTTGGGTTTAATATTATTCCCTTGGGTTCATAATCCCATTGGGTTTTACTATTAATCCCTTTGGTTTATTATTCCCTTGGGTTTATAATATCAATGCCTTGGGTTTATTACTCCCTTGGGTTTATAAGATCAATCATGGTCAGCCATGGTCAATCATAGGCAACCATGGTCAACCATGGTCGAATGTCGCATTGTGATATTGATTGTCTCAATATGAAAATCAACCATGGTCAACCATAGTGCAACATCGCATTGCAACAAATTGTCTCGATATAAAATCAATCATGGTCAACCATGGTCCAACATCACATTGTGACAAAGATTATCTCAATATGGAAATCAACCATGCTCATCCATGGTCAACCATATTTATTTTAGGGTTTATAATATTTATCTTAAGGTTTATATACCTTGTGTTAAAATTTATGTCGCATTGAAAAATATTGTCTCAATATGATAATCATGGTCAACCATGGTTAACCATGGTCAATCATGGTAAACCTTGATCAACCATGGTCAACCGTGTTTTATAAAATTAAACATGGCCATCCATGGTCAATCATGGTCAACTATGGTCAAACATCGCATTGTCACAAAGATTGTGTTGATATGAAAATCAATGATGGTTAAGCATTGTCAACCATGGTCGAACATCGCATTTTGTTAAGGATTGTCTCAATGTGAACATCAACCATGGTGAACCATTGTTAACGATGTTTATTCTAATGTTTTTAATATTTATCTTAGGGTTTATATACCTTGGGTTTATAATATTTGTCCCTTAGGTTTAATATTATTTCCTTGGGTTCATAATCTGTTAGGTTTTTTGATATTAATCCCTTGGGTTTATAAGATCAATCCCTTAGGTTTATTATTTCATTGGATTTATGATATCAATCATGGTCAACCATGGCCAATCATAGCCAACCATGGTCAATGATGATTGAATGCCACCTTGTGACTAAGATTGTCTCAATATGAAAATCAACCATGGTCAACCATGGTCCAACATCACATTCTAACAAAAATTGTCTTGATATGAAAATCAATCATGGTGTAGCATGGTCAACCATGGTCTAACGTCGCATTGTGACAAGGATTGTCTAAACAATGGCCAAGCATGTTTATTTTACAGTTTATAATATTTATCTTAGGGTTTATATATCCTAGGTTTACAATTTTTACCCCTAGGTTTTATTAGTCCCTTTGCTTTATAATATCATTCCCTTCGGTATATATTATTCATATGGTTTATAATATTAATCTTTGGGTTTAAGATAAATCCATTAAGTTTATAATCATGGTCAACCTCGTTCCAATGTCACATTGTGATAAAGATTTTTTCAATATGAAAATTAATCATGCTCCAACATCGCATTGTTACAAAGATTGTCTACATGTTAAAATCAATCATGGTCAACCATGGTCTAGCTTTTCATTGTGAAAAACATTGTCTCAATATGAAAATCAATCATGGTTAACCATGATTAATTTAGGGTTTATAATATCTATCTTAGGGTTTTTATACATTGAGTTTATAATATTGATCTTTAGATTTAATATCATTTCCTTGGATTTTTAGTATAAATCTGTTGGGATAATATAAATCCTTGGGTTTATTAATCTAAGGGTTCATATTCATTGGGTATAACGTTATTTATAAGATTTTTAATATTAGTCATTTGCTTATAAATCCTTGTGTTTAATTAATTAATAATTATTATTATAAATGATTAAAGAAACATTATTTATATTAATTATTTTTAATATAAAACATTATTAGTTAATATAAAATAATAATAATAATTAGATAATTAATAAAATAGTACTAATAAATAATAATAATTAGTTAATTATATTTATATTAAGAATATTTATATTTATATTAAATTCTTGTTTAATGATTTTTTATTAAATTTATTAATTCACAATTTTTTTTAGATTTATTAATTATTAATAGTAGTAATATTAATTTATATGCCTTCCGTATATATCAACCAAATTTACTAATATAAATGTGGTCGTGTTAGTTATAACCATAATGTCATGAAGATGATCTAAAACAAAAAGCAATTGATTTTAACCACAATCACATGAAAATTGTGCAAAACAAGACCGATTGATTAATAAATAGTATTATAACCACAGTGTCATGAAGATAGTCTAAAACAAAAAGCAATAATTACTAAAATATTTTTATGAGAACCTTCCAAAGTTATGACCATAATTACATTGAAAACTATGTATGCTCCAAGATACTTGTAAAAAATAGTCAAGATACTAAAATTTGCAGTAGTCTAACTAGATTGTTTTTTGTCTTGAAAATCATGCAAAATTTGGCAATATTTTAATAAAATCTGGCAGGGGTTTTTGTAAATCCAAAGTTTTTGATAGTGTTGAATCCATCTACATAATCCAAAACATGATTCAAACACTACTACTACAAAAATTTTGGATTTTTATTTTTAAATTCCAAGAATTTTGGACTATCCAGACAAATCATTAAACGACACCCTCAAAATGATTCAAAATACTAATAGCGAAAATGAAAAGAGATTCAACTTAAAAGTATAATGGAGATGAAAAAGGGAGATTAGTCGACAGATATGGCCTACATTGGAAGACCGCTGGCATCTTCTATCGATGACAAAAGAAAATTCAGTGCACCTGATGAAACCTAGTTAAAAAGCGAGTGCGGATGCTGAATTACGAAACCACTAGTGAACATTTTGTTTAAAAAATTATTAAAATTATTTTTGCCTTATGTGTTATTGACAAATAATCGAATTTATTGACAAATAATCGAATTGATTAATTTAAGTATACAGATTTAGTAATTTGTTTAATTCAATAATTGTTATTGAATTAATTGATTAATTATAATTTTTTTAGTTTTCGATTAATTATATAAATTTTAGTTATCTTCTTAATTTATCAATAAATTTAAAATTTTTCTTGAGATTGATTAATTATACAAATTTTAGTTTTCTATTTAATTTAACATTAAGTTTAAAATGTTTTCCAGTTTAACTTGTTTTAAAACAGATTTGGAATTTTTTACTTAAATTTAAAGTACATGACAACTCAATAAAGTTTAAAGCATTTGAAGTAGAATTGTGATTGTAAAGATTTCCAAAACTTTAATTTATAGATAATTTTTTCTAAGAAATTGATATATATTAATATTATTATATTTAAAAAATTGTAATTTAATAAAATAAAGTTAAGTTGTTATATTAACTAATATATTATTTTTATATGATAGAAGAGTTTTTACGATATGTTATATTAATTAATATGCTATTTTTATATAATAAAATATTTTTTTTTTTGTTTTTTTTTTTTTTGTAAGCTTCGGTAGGACCCACTCTTTTTACAACCTCATTTTTACAACCTCCGCAGGATTCGAACTTGGGTGGGGGGTGTGAAAGCCATCCGCCCCAGCCATTACATCATGCACATCATGTGCTTTATTTTGTTTTATTATTCATAAGTTAATATTCACATATTTTTGACAAATATTATTTATTCATGAATCTGTTTACTTTATTTATGTAGTTAAAATATTATATTTAAAAAAATTAATAATAAAAAATATTTAATATAAATTTTCCAAAAAAAATTATATAGAAAAAATATTTATTTGTTTTAAAGTGCGTTTTTAAGGTGTAGTATAAAGGAAATGTTAAATTTTTTTTTTGGGTTAATATTTACATATTTTAATTTAAATAAAATATTTCAATATTTATAAATTAAATTGAATAATTTTTTTATTATGAAATTTTGCATTTTAAAAAGATTTAAATAAATATTTATATTTATAAATATATAATAAATTCCAAATTAAAATATATATATATATATATATATATATATATATATATATATATATATTAGTATTCACATATTTTTGACAAATATTATTTATTCATGAATCTGTCTACTTTATTTATGTAATTAAAATACTTTATTTAAAAAATTTAATATAAAAATATTTAAGGTAAATTTTCTAAAAGAAAATTATATAAGAAAAAATATTTATTTGTTTTAAAATGCTTTCTTAAGGTGTAGTATAAAGGAAATGTTTTTTTTTGGGTTAATATTTACATATTTTTGAATTTAAATAAAATATTTCAATATTTATAAATTAAATTGAATAATTTTTTTTATTATGAAATTTTACATTTTTAAAAGATTTAAATAAATATTTATATTTATAAATATATAATAAATTCCAAATTAAAATGAATTTATATTAAATAATATATATATATATATATATATATATATATATATATATATATATATATATAGGCATACAGGGCTTTGGTTTGACGGTGAATGGGTGCACTATTAAGGCACTCCTTTTGATAGGTCACTGGTTCAAATCCCCTGTGGGTGCTTACCTACCATATATATATATATATATATATATATATATAATTTTCATCTTATTATTATAAATGTATTAATTTTCTCAAATTTTTATTTTTCTATTAATTTTAATATATTTTTAAAATAACTATTATTAATTAAAATTATATATTTGAGATAGTGTCATTGTCAAATCGCATTATTTTGGGTGATTAGATGGAATGGTTAATTGATTGTTGGGTAATATTTTCTTTTCAACTTTTTGTTTAAAAAATTATAGAAAAAAAATCTTTTAAAATATTTTCCCATTCAAGTTTTAAAATAAACATAAATAACAAATTATTAACATATCGCACGCTTGTAACAAAAAATTAACTATATTTAAACTAAGTAAGAGTAGCTACTAAGTAACTCTTATTATCTTTCAAAATTCAGTAATTAAACTAAGAAGCATGTAATGCTAGCTATGTGGCCTTGTCTTCATCTTGGAACTAGGAAAAGTACAAGGGTTTTACATAGGTTGATTCTAATTTGTGTAATGTGTCGAATATTTATTTATATATAATAAATAAAAACTAAATATATTCATTTTTAGGATGTGCTTATGGAGCTTCATGTTCAAAATCCATGATAACTATGATATAATGCTTCCCTCGAAACAGACACCTTAAATTAAATTTGATTTAACCAATTTTTTTGTACAACAAAAAATATCTAATTTTTTGGTCAAGTTCGTATAGAAATCCAGGCTTTGGGGATTCTTAGGATAACTCGCACACAAAATTTCTTTAACTAATTATTATAATGTCCCACCTTAAATCATGTTCAACCTAAGAAGTTATTGGGTATTTTTTTGTTTAAGAATGACCATCCTTGACATAAATACTTCTTAACTACAATTAAGTTACATGGTCACTCATTTTAAGTTACATGGTCACTTGTTATAGTGATACCTGCACGAGTGGTACAAAAACAATTGTAAGTACTTCTCGAAAGATGAGAAAGAAAGAAAGAAATAAATTTTTTTAATGTCCCCAAGGCTAATGATAACTTATGGGACATATTGCTTCTCAATATGGATCTTGTATTCGCCCATTTTCCTATAATTCCTCACAATAAAGGCTAACAACTTCTAGACAAACCCCTTGCTCAATAGATTACCCCAAGAGCTCGCTGTGAGAATATCTGCATAACTTTCCTTATTGTCCTTGAATGCCTCACATTCTAAAATGAAATGTTTTTTTGCTTCCACTTTTTCCAAAGAGAAAAAAATACATACTCTTTCCTCCCACATTCTTTTGGCCTTTTCCATCTCCGTATTTCACAACAAAGTTGATGAGAATTATTCCTTAGCTGAGCAATAAGGATTTTAGCTCTCTAAGAAATATTGACCCTTATTTATGCTTTTTGTTGATGATTATGATTGGGACCAAACTCTTCAATATAGTATTTTTCTTTCTCCCTAGCTCATTATCCCAAGCACGCTTGCTTATCCATAAATTGTGATTTTATGTTGTTTTAAATATATTTTTAATTATAAATAAATATAATTTAAAAACGTGTTCTCTTATTTAGTGAAATTGTAATTTTATATTTTTTAAAATGTTTTTATTTATTTATTATTATTATTATTATTTATAAATAAATTCAACTCAATTCTAACATTAAAATATGTAAATTTAGTAATACAATTATTAAAAAAAACTAAAACTAAAAAGTAGAAGATTATAAATTGTGATTTTATATTGTTTTAAATATATTTTTAATTATAAATAAATATAATTTAAAAACATGTTTTCTTATTTAGTGAAATTGTAATTTTATGTTTTTTAAAATGTTTTTATTTATTTATTTATTATTATTATTATTTATAAATAAATTCAACTCACTTATAACATTAAAATTATGCAATTTTAATAATACAATTATTAAAAAAACTAAAAAATTGTAACATACCTCGGTAACAACACATGTAAAAGCAGGGAGTTAAAATTTTTATACAAATTACTTCAAGTAATTATCCAATTCACAACTCCACATTCCTTGTTAACCATTAGATATAATGTTCATTAGTACATAAGGTGAATTGCAATAGAGAACAGTAAGTTTCATAACCATTGACAACCACTACTGTAGTGTAATAACATAAACTGTCTCATGAACCTTGCATCCATTTCATGATTTCCTTAACCATATTAATTAATAATTTACATGGACATTATGATTATCACATCAAAGAAAGAATCATCATCATCAAGGATTCAACATCATCAAACTAACACAATAGGCAATCACATCATTGAACACGGATATACCCTGGAAACCCCATAGGGTGAAAACTAGCAAACGTTTAATATTATTATTAAATTCTCGTGAGGGTTTTCACCCCTCACTCAATGGCTTATAAGGGATTCCATCCCCTAACCATTGTTATAAAATTATTACAATGAATTATCATTAAGTTGTCACATAACTAGCTAAAAGCTAATACATTTTCCATGAAATCCTTTACTTACATACCGCCACATGCAACATTCCTCATGGCATGATTGTTCTAGCAATGTACGATGCCACAACTCGTACTCATCTGCATGGACCATTAATCCTTTTCCTGCCACAACGTTAAATATAATCTATCCCTTGCACAAGTAATCCAACTTTACCTGCCCATGTTATCATTATCAACATTGACATCATGATTACATTTATAAATAATCATATTAACTAGCATTTCCATTCCCATAAGCACATATTCTTAGAGGACAAAACGCTAAGGCATTCCTTTGAAGGGACTAACTAAAACATTCGTTATAATCTTCTTACATGAAAATTTACATAAAATTTATCAAAATATCTAGTCCTTTAGCTATTACTTTTGATGCATGCAAATATATAAAGCAATCTCACACAACCTGTAGTCTTTTACCGCATGGGAATATATATCCTTTCTAATGAAAGCTAACACAAATCTCGTGTGCATACACATCTCATTCAGCAAGAAGCTAAGATAATATTTATGTTAGCATAAAAGTAATCACATATCATTTTCCTAAAGAAAATGACTCAATAGTTCTTCAATCCATACAAAGAGTTCATCACTGTAACACATTGACTCTACTTTGTGCATCCAATGGCTTATAATAATAGCCCTTCTATTCCCTTTTCGGGTATTCTACCATCATTTCATGTAAATAGTTACATACTTCTTTATTAAAGGAGGTCATTATAACCCCATTTCTCTATCTTCCTATATGTAAGTTTCTCATGCTTCCCTTCCAAGAAACTATTATAAATACCCATCTTAATGCTTAAAAATCAAGAAACAATATCCAACTTATCTAGCAAGACAATCTTTTCAAGAGATTAATATTTCCAAGGAAGTTAACATCGATTATTATTTTCAGGAGAGTCAACATAATACTTTCTCTACGTACACACCAAATCATATTTCCAATGTCACCATAGCTACCCTTATGTGCATGCAACATGTGTTTTTCCTAACACAATTATTTTTACTTCAATGCACATAATCTTTTCATGAAACAAGTATGGATTCTTGTTCTTGCATGAACACTATTCATATGTGTCTTTTAAGAAAAGAATCTCTACCCTTGTTTTTAAGAAATCTCGCATAAAGTCATTATTTTCATGCATGCAGAATGCACTCTTTTTCTAAAAAGAAAATTATTTATGTGTATATAAAACATATGTTTTTCTTCAAGAAAGTTAGAATGATTATCTATGTGCCTAGAAGCACATCATTAGCAATTTCTATCATGCATGCAATGCATAATTATTTCACAAGAAACTTTGAAATTAACTAGTATGACAAAGCATTTAAGCATATATCCACTTTCAAGAAAATGACAAATGACTTGCCATTTAACACACAAGATTCACATGTAATCATTCTAAGAGAAAAACTACATATTTTCTTTATAAGAGAAAAACTGCATACTCAGCTTTTTGGTCCACACATTTTTCACATTGTTCTTTGCATACTACCATGCATATATTATCTATATTTGGTAAGAAATATTTCAAAAAGATGCCCAAATAAAACATACTTATATTTTCCTTTCAAGAAAGCAAGCAAGATACTTATCTTATTCATGGCAGCCTCCTTGCCTCCATCACCATTGCTCTGGAAGCCAAACCCACCAGAGACACTGAAATCAATTTGGAGAAGCCAAGAGAAGAACCCAACAAGGGTTTGAGTAGCAGTAGCATTTGAACATAAAGTGGATTCTATTGACTCTATTCTACCGAGCAGAGGATCACTAGATCTATAGTGGCTTTGCGAGTTCACGCCCATTGTGGAAAAGAATTCCAATCCAACTTTACATCTACGTCCACGTTCAAGTGCTCAGGAAAGTTTGATATTTGGAAAAATTGATTTCCAAGTTCTCCATTATGTTGCAGCATTTAATCAGAGAGCATTAGTTGGCAACAATTTTGAACCATCTCTCGATTAGAAGGTGTGCATATCCAGGCTGCCATTAGAGAGATACGTTGTGCAAGTTTCATGGGATTGAGCATCCAACAGTGAAGGCAATGCGACCTATGACTAAGTCTCGTCATCGATCTTTGGAATGGGTTTTACTGTGAACTCTTGTCGAGAACTTGGTCAAGATCGTCGGTCCTCCTCCATCCTTATCGTCTGGATATCTGACGACTACAACGGGGCAGGCGCAGTGGTGTACACAGTAATCACTGACGCTGCCAAGGCGACTCTTGTAGGTCTGCGTGGAGGCATCAAAACCCCGACTTCCCATGATAACAGCGCTGAGGCCGAGCCTCTCTTTCATATCGTGGTCTTTCACGATGTGGATCTTGAAGGGTATGTGAGCATCGACCAGAGGCTGGGCAAGGTCGGAGGCCTTAGTCAATGTGAAGGCAACAAAATGGTCCTCAAGCTTCTGTTAGGACTCCTCGTCGTTGTTGTCATCGACGGATAAATCAATAGAATGCCAATCGGTCCCGTACAGAACGTTGGTCAGCCTAACATGGAGAAGGATCACGTTATCGCCCGGGCAGAGGTAATTAACCACGACCCATTTCACTGCAAAGGCACTCTCGTCACTCAGATTCACTGCTATAGCGATCTTTCGATGAGCGCCCTGTTGATGATGTTGTTGTTGTTGCAAGGAAGAAGATAAAAAGCATTGTGAAAGGATAATTTCGGCTTTTAAAAAAAAAACGGAATTGACAACTATGCGTTTTCCTTTTACCAAGATCTCCTTTCTTGATTTCCCCCAAGCAGTTTTACAAATATCAAGAATCAGTTTTATAACTGATTCGTAATTATAAAATTACTTTTACACAGAGTTATTTACAATAGGGATATTACAAAAACAAAAACTAAAAGATAGAAGATTATAAATTGTGATTTTATATTGTTTTAAATATATTTTTAATTATAAATAAATATAATTTAAAAACATGTTCTCTTATTTAGTGAAATTGTAATTTTATGTTCTTAAAAATGTTTTTATTTATTTATTTGTTACTATTATTATTTATAAATAAATTCAACTCAATTATAGCATTAAAATTATGTAATTTAATAATACGATTATTAAAAAAAAACTAAAACTAAAAGGTAGAAGATTTAAATAACAACATTTTGGTTTAGATCCATTTTAACCACATATCCATAGGATCCATTCTCTTGACATGTGAACCTTTTTTAGAGTGAAAAAGTTGAAAAGAAGTATGCACCTCAAGAGATTTAATCCTCTTCAAAATGGATCTATATTGGTTCTATATATGCATATAGCATGTGTAAATTTTCATTTTTAAAATTGTATTTTTGAATGCATATATAGATACAATACCTTGAAATTTTACTTGGATAATTAGATTGTGTAAACTATACCACATAAATTTGCAATTCCAACAAATCTTTGCTAAACAAAATTTAAATTTAAATTTAAAATTGGAATTAATGGTTCTAGGAAAATGGCTCTGAATTAATTTAAAATTTTTAAAAGGAGAATTAAAATTCTAAAACAAACCCCCAAAATATCCTCCAATATGAAGATCACTTTAATCTCATTATCAACACACACTCATTTCCTCTATGCAATTACATTTTTTTGTGCGCTAGTGCCCACTAGGACTTATGGTAATGTTTCTCCTTGTTACCCTACATGTTATAGCTGGGATATAATATGTTTATAAGATTTTTACAATGGTATAAATGAAAAAAATGATTTAACCAAGTGGTTTAAGCAGCATATTCAATTCCTTAAATATATCTTTGCACCTTTAAAAACACTGGCTAATAAATATTAAATTATTTAATAAAATATTAATTAAAATAAAATTAACCCGCATATTATTTAATAAAATATTATTATCAAATCTTTTAAAGTTATAACCATAAAATCGGGTAAAACCAAAGCAATTGATTAATAAAATATTGTTGTCAAAACTTTTCAAAGTAATAACCACAATTGCATGAAAACTGTACATAAAAGAAAACAGTAATTACTAGAATATTATTATCAGAACCTTCGAAAGCGATGACCATAATTACATTGAAAACTATAGATGCTCCAAGATACTTGTGAAAAGTATTCAAGATACTAGAAATTATTCGAGATACTAATAGCGAAAATGAAAAGAGATTCAACTAAAAAGTACGATGGAGATGAACAGGGGAGATTAGTCGACAGATATGGACAAAAGCAAATTCAGTGCAGCTGAGGAACTCTACATAGAAAGCGAGTGCGCGCGCCGAATTTCGAAACCACTAATGAATATTTTTTTTGACGAATGCACTAGGAAAGCTGGCTGGATATTAAAGTCTTAAAAGCACTTTTAAACGTAGGGCGGAAATTATTGCTTGACGCAATAGGGAACCAATACTAAATATTTTGATTAGACAGCTGAATTTCAAAAGCCGGCGGGAAATTAAAAAGTCTCAAAGGGCATTTACAAATGTAGGGACGAAATACGTTTTCAGAGGGGAGAATCAATCAAAACCATTCGTACCCAATAAGTCGGTTTTTGCGCAATCGTGTCCTCTTACACCAAGTAATATCAACTCAAATAAAATGTCACGCGGTTAAATATCCTCCCATGCTCTGGTATGCTCACACCTGCAATAAGCAAAAGATATAATCCACCCCCTAGCTGCGAGGGATTGCTTTCTTCTCCCTCTTTGCGCTAGAATGATGAATTACTTCGTACGTTTGGGGGTTGGCATTTTAGGTCAGTAATATCTACCATATTTTTATTTTGAATATTTAAGCTTCATTAAATTTAAAGTAGTTTTATTTTGAATATTTAAGCTTCATTAAATTTAAAGTAGTTTTATTTTTATTCAGTAAGTCTTATTTTTATTATCAAGTCTCATGATTAATTCTTGTTTTGTTTCTTGAATTTTGGTGAATTCTTGTTTTGTTACTAATTCTTGTTTTGTTTCTTGAATTTTGATGTTTGAAATAGATTTATAATAGTTTTATTTATGTTTAAATCTCTAAAAACCTTACTCTAAAATCTATAAACCCTCCATACATGTAATATAAGAACAAATCCCATCTTTATCTCAAATATTACAGAATACATATCTAAATATAAAACTGAGCATAACTCATTTAAATCAGTGATATTTGATAAACTTCATAGTAGGTATGTCAATTGATTTATTTGACATGGCATTGCAGGAAGTGCATTTGCCTTGCTTATGTATGGTGCAGCAATGTAAGTATCAGCTCAAACTGATCATATTGTCCTTATTAATAAACTTCACAACGACTTTAGTCGCAATATTAGGTTCGGTTTGAACATTTTATTTTATGGCTTTCGTCGTTCTGAATATAATGTATAACGTTAATATTTTATTTTGCTATATTGGTCTAACAGTACAACGTTCAGGAGGGTAATAGAAAAGAGAACCACTGACGGTTTCTCAGAACTGCCATATGCAATAGCGCTGTTCAACTGCCTTGTGTACACGTTATATGGGTCGCCTTTAATCAGCAATGGGTGGGATAATGTTGTTGTTATGGTTGTCAACAGCATTGGCCTTCTGCTAGAGTGCTGTTTTGTTTGCATCTATCTCACTTTCGCTACATCCAAAAGCAACGTATTATTTCAGCATATTTTTTCAATAAATATTATTTGGATGGTTTAAATAAATTTATTTTGATGTGATCTTTATCAAAAGTTTTTACTCTTTATTATTAAATTGAGTAAATTTATTTGTCATATGTTGTAACTGGGACATGTGGGTAAATTTTTTTGAGTGGAAAGTATGTTTGTAAAATGTTTTGAGTGAAAGTTTTCCTCATCATCAAAGACAAATGAAAGTTTTGAATAGAGTTTCAGTTGTTCTTAATAATGAGTAAACCATCCACTCCAAACCTTTCATACACATGCCACAATTCTTTAAAAAAACTACAACATATCATATGAACTCAAATTATAAAACTTTATATTCACACATTTATTTATTTAATATTTTCATTTTCATATAGTGATTTAATTTATATAATTATACTAATTTATAATATAATTTATAATATAATAAAATTACACGGTTTCAAATTTTCCAATTTTTTTTTTAAAAACCTAAAAATTCACATACATGTCTGTGTGCAGAGGAATATGGGGACGATGGTTGCTGGCGTGTTGGTGGTGTTTGGCACAATTGCAATAATTTCCTTTTGTGTTGTTCATGATAACAAGCATAGGAAGGTGCTTGTAGGAACTGTAGGATTGATGGCCACTATTATTCTCTACGCTTCTCCACTATCAGTAATTGTAAGCACATGTTCCATTAATTCTGTTAATTCCGTAATTCGTTACATAGCTGTGGAACAAAAAAATCTCCAAAGGTTCAACGGAGTTGATTTGAACATCTTCAATTATTGTTTGTTACATTGATCATCTCTTATGTTAATAATTTTATACAGAAACGGGTCATTCAAACAAAGAGTGCGAAATTCATGCCGAGTTTCTATTTCTCGCTGTTTGCGTTTCTGGGAAGCCTGTTGTGGTTGGTGTATGGCGCTCTGAGCAGAGACATAGCCATCATGGTAATATCTGGGTCTTTGTTTTTTTTGAAAATTATCTATATGTAGTGATTAAATTCTTGTTATATTTTAAAAAATGTGGTTAGGAATTTTTATAGGTACAAGTAAAAAATGTTAAACTTTTTAAGTGTTTTAAAGATTTTTAATAATACTCATCTATTTCTATTATAAAAACATAATTTAAATACTGCATTTACAAAAAAAATTAATTTCTTTTGCCTAGATTCAAACCACTTTTAAAATGATCTAGACAATTCCTATGCCTATGCTTTCCTAGAAGACTCCCACGTATATTGGCTAAACCCTATAATGTATTGTCATGTTCCACGTATTTTGCAGACACCCAACTTGGTTGGAGTGCCACTGGGGCTGGGTCAGATGGTTTTGCATTGTATCTATAGAGACAAAAGGAGCCGGATTGTTGAAAATGCAACGGTGGATACAGAGAAGCAGCCGGAATCAATCAAACAAAACATCAGAGAGGAAATGACAAACAAAACAGGCAACACAAAGTTCTGCTCAGATCCAAATATTGAAATGCAGTTGAACGTGTAACTTAAATGGAGGCAGACCAGGGTACTGTAATTCATAATAGTCAGATTCCTTGTTATATACGTCACAGTAGGAAATTCACGATATGTTGTGTTTGTGGAATCTCGTTGGAAAAATTCGAATTACATAATACTACGTTACGTTCCTCACAATACTTGTTTATCGTCTTATAAGTCTACTAAATACATGTCCACTGCGTATTAAAGTGATGGTTCATGTGTCTAACAGGCAAGTTGCCCATTTTCTGCCTGAGGTTCGAACATGAAATATATGTGGTTAATAGATTTAAATTTCAATATTTTTTTAAATACACGTATAGGTTGCTATTAAATTTATCGAATCAAAACTTACAAATCGAATGAAGTAGCATTTCTCATGACCTTATTTGTCGCCAGATGAAAAATTATGTAAATACGTGAGGTAAAAATGGAATTTCAATGTATGTTTTTGTGTTCAATATTTTCCAAATCAGTCTTGTATTTTTATTAAATTTATTTACAAATCACTTTGGCATTTATATTAAATTTATAAATTGTTTTCTTAATAAATATGTATGTGACGGTAAAATTTAATATAAATTAAAAATATTTGTATTAATAATTTAATTATTAATTATTAATCCAATTCAAATTTTAATTTTTGGTTTTTTTTTATTTTGTTTTATAAGAGGATTTCAACAATCTACTTGCCAAATATAAGTGGATTTCAACTTTGGATTTTTTATTTTTCTCTGGGATTTGAACTTTGGATCTCTCATTTTCTCTTAATACTCACCTAGGTACAAGTAAACATTAGGGTCTACATGTTAAACCAAGTTATAACTATGGGATTTGAACCTTGGTTCTCTTTCACTTTTTCAGGAACCACATTACTTGATCACCAATTGAGAAATATCTCTCTATATATAATATTTTTATTTATTTTTATAAAATAATTGACACAAGTAATACCATATTTATTATAAAAAATATTAAATTAATTTTTTTTAGATTTAATAACTTTTTTAAAAAAAATTTAAGACGAATATATATCAATACTGCTGAGAAATATTCAGAAATTAACCAAATAACTTTCAACATATGTATATCCATACCCATGAAAGTTCCCAAAAACTTTCCAAAATTAAACTCTAGCTAAACATAATTTATGAACCACATAAAAGAACAAAACAGTGTTAATCAGGCTTTCATTCCGGGTGACATTGTCTTTTATATATCTGTATCTGATAGCTCTATATGCCTCTTTCAGATTTTGCTTGGACATCTGCCTCCATATAATGTGGGAGGATCAAAAGAAGTATGTCCCTATATTCTTTCACTAAAAAATCTTGAATTACCTGATACAGATATGGTAAACTGCTTATTGTTCAGGAACCAAAGTAATCCGCATAAAACAATTATTTCAGCTCAAGTAATTATAATTATGCGTGGTCCTCCATTCCATAAAGTGAAAACATAGAGCGATCTTTCGTTTATCTTTAAATATAGCTCCACATGTGCACATGCCAAGTTGTGTCGCGCCATCAAATGACAGTCTCTCGTGTTTGATAGGATGCCCATCAAACAAACATGATTACTAGCATTCGAAATATGCACTATTATGAATTCAAGGAATCTCCTTGAATTTACTACTCTCGACAGTCCAGTTTGTTTTGTGATGCATTGCTGGATGTTGGATTCCCATGTAATCGATAGCTGAAGAAAAAGTGACATACCATTTAACCATCACATAAAATTATATATATATATATATATATATATAATAATTTATTTTTAAATGGTTTATATTATTTACATTATTTAAAAAATTATAAAATTTATTTTGTTTTTAATTAAATTTGGATTTTTGATTTTTTTTTTTTATCTAGCATAATATTGTTAAATATTTAATTACATATTTAAGATGATAACAACAACAATTTATGTAATAAGATTTTTAACTATGGAGATTTATCTTTGTAATGGAGATTCTTAAATTGAAAATTATTACAATAATATGAGCAAATACCATGGTTTATCAATACCATATGCCCACAAAACTATAACTCATTTCATATGCCATTTAATCATGTAAGATTTTTTAAAATTAATCAATTTAATTAAAAAAAAATAGAAATGACATAACTACATTTGACATAAATCTCAACCTTTAATATGTGATTACTACTAAAAATATCTAAAATATTTCATGAGATTAAATCTTTACCATTCATCTAATAATTATTAATAATTAAGCTAAAATTCTAAAAACCCGACTAAAAAAACAGGTTAATATAATAATATGCCATATTATACTCTATATAAAATCTCTTATAAAATCTCTATTTGTATAAATAGGTTTTGTATATCTCTAGCTTAGTGTGAGTTTCGCATTGTTCTTAAAACCCATATTTCCATTGCTAAGCTGGTTTCCAGAAAATCTCCATTGACCTTACTCTGATGCCTTTGCTCGGTAAACTCTTTCAATAACTACATGTGTATCAGCAGAATCAACGGACCCATAAACAACTAAATCACTTGCTTAATCTACTGCTTAACTGACTGTTGCTGCTGGATCAACTGCTGAACTATTTCAAGGGGCTTTATATACAATTCAATTAGCCCGAGGATACACCGTCTCTGCCTCCCCATTATATGCTATTGGTGCTGCTAGCTCTGTTGCTGGATATACTACTGCTGACGTTGGTATGGCTATCTTAGCTACTTTCTAGTGTTTTCTTTTTCATATAGGAAAGCTATCGATCTCACTTTCGAAAACCGAAATATGGATCTTGATCTGGAAAGGAAAAAGTTGGATCTCTATCATAAAGGTCTGGATCTTTGGCTAACCTTTGTTTCTACTATTCAACAACTTCTTACAATGGATCAACAACCCCCTCTGCTCCATTTTTAGTCCCTATGCCTTTGTAGCCAATGCGTATGGATATGGTCGAGGAACGAGATGTATTGTTGGTCCGTCAGTTGAATCACCCCAATCACCTTTTCCCGCGCATTCTGAAACCACTGCTTATGTTTATTTCCTATTACGAAATATACGACAACTTACACCTATCTCAAATCCTATGTTTACCCCAACCCTGAAACCAAATATACTAATCCTTTCTACTAAATACGCCTTCTCATTGTAACTAGAGAGGTGTGCATGAGAGCTGGGGGGTCCTTCCCTACACCGCCGTCAAATAAAAAAAGGAGATTGATTGGACTGAAATACGCCTTATTAGCCGCAATTATTCTGATCTTCCATCCTTCGTAGCTATTCCGACGAAGGTGTGCTTCGTCGCTGCGATCCGTCCTTACTCCTAGAGGTATTGGACTGAAATACGCCTCCTCATTGAACGCTTGCGAGATTCATTGGCTTTATTGGACTGAAATACGCCTCCTCTATGCCGCTGGTGTGGACACTTTCATCGGGAGGTCCATCGCTTTTAGACGCTTTCAAACGCCGAACAAAGGAAAGAGTTTTCTAGAGGTGTTAAATGGTTTGAAAGAGGATGCGCAAGAAGGCTCTAAAACAACTAAAAGGAGAGGGATGAATTCACTAACTCAGTCATATGGGTGGGGCTGCGTAATCACCCTCGACTCTCAAGGAGTGGCTTGACCAACGGGAGAGGGATTTATGGCTCATCCATCATATGGGTGAGGGACTGTTTCTTAATCTTTCTCAGTAGGGTATGGTGTTTCCCTTTGGTCGAGGTTTTTAGAATCTAACCAAGCTTCATGACCATATCCTACTCTATTTATTAAGTTTACAGAGTTTCAGAGCCAAGTACAACTGATTTTCGAACTGCAATTGGGCTTCATAGTAGGAAAAGTACAACTGATTTTCGAACTGCAATTGGGCTTCATAGTAGGAAAATCTCCAAACTGTTACTTCTTTAATAAAACTAGAGGAAATAGAAATTCCATTCGGATTAGCACCCTTACCTTATAGATAGGAATCAATTTGTCTATCCTGAGGGTTTACCTTATAGCTAGGGTTATTATAGTGATAGGATTATGACAGTGATGAGCACCGAGTGGATTGGTTCACGCCTGGTTGCTTAGCTTTCACACAACGGTTCATGAGCCAATGGGAATGTCCCGACCTAGTATCAAGACTATGTTCCAAAAAGGTTCACGAGGAGAAAAGATAATCCTTCTTTATTTCTTTGGTAGAGTGTGCGGATGTGAATCCGTTGAGTGCAATGTTGTCCCATAGGAAACCCAATAGGTAGCGAGTCGCCCATCCATTGTAAGGCTCGGGAACCCAAACAGGTTGATGAAGCAAGAAAAAATAGGGGTTGATGTTTCATATCCATCCTATGAGAATGTTTATTCCATAGCATTGGTTGATCATTAGTGCTAAAGTCTCTGCAAGGGTGGTTCCTTCGGTAAGGGGAATAAATACGATAAAGTATATCCATAATTCATCTCCTTATGCTAGGGGTTCATGAGGCAAGTGAACTCTAGCCCATAGGGTAATAAAGTCTATGAAGAGTGGGTTCCTTCCTTAATAATGAATATATACCTTAAATAACATCAATGGAAGCATGTATGTCTGCCAAAGGTCTTGAATCATCCCTTGCTTCATGGAGTGGTATCAAGTAAAGAGACCTAGCCAGAAGTTAATGTTGAAAGATACCTAATGATCCCCATGATGAGTCTATTAGGTTCAATGTCTATGTCTCATGAATACATGCGTCTTTGCTAAGTGAATGGGCAAAGAGCATGTCCACAACTATGTCTCATGAGTATTTGCTCAATTGTTGAGGTTTCAATGTGGGTTGATGAGGGAAGAGTAGCTGGGCACTTGTCCCTAGGCACATAACTGCTATCATTAATATCCCTCTCTCAATGAAACTGATATAAATATGAAGACCATTTGAGCTAACTTTGTACTAGAATTCTATACTAAGGGATAAATAGAATATAGAAATAGTCTGAGCCTCTAGCTCTACCCCGACTAAGGAGAGTATCCAATATGTAGGCTTCTTCTAAGAATGTGTTCTATTGGTGCTTATTCTCTCGTTGGTTGGTTCATTTCTTCGATATATCTTCTCCATGTCTTCTCTCGATGGCTGGTTCATTTCTGATGCTTCCATGACGATCTCGAGTTCGCGAGTTGGGTTGCTTGCGCACCCAAATGTAGGCTTTCAAGGGTGATATGTAGTTCAAGAAGACTATGATGCATTGTTTCATTTAATAGGGTTATCGACGTCTTAGGTTAGGTTAGCTCATCTTTAGGCATATGTAACATAGTAAGTACCGTAGTCCTAATAGCCACGAATGAGTTATCGAAAGGAATAGAGGAGAATGCTTAGCGGATGAGGCACCAATCATTGATCTGCAAAGAGGGTATTGATTAAGGGTGTGACCCATCCACTCTAAGTCTACCTTAAGGATTAAGGGTGGATATATAGGAGGTTAAGTCAATCCCCACTTTAGGGGCCTTATAGGTATTTCCCTTGGGGCTTACAAAGATTCTTTAGGTATTTCAATTTCTATCACATCATTTAGGCGAATAGATGAGAATTATTATCTTTCTCTAACTCTTATTATTTATATTATGTCTATCTGCACCTTGGGTGACTTGATCGATATGCAACCTTAGGCCACTGATATTTATGGGTCGGATCATGAGGGGCCTTAATGTCATGCTTTAGGCAACCTTCTTACTACTTAAGGCATGGTATTTCGTTGTCCCAAATACTTTATCTTAATTCCTTTCCTTGTCCTATAGACTGAAATGATATGTTTGTAGTGATGATAACATTGCTAATCTGAAGCCTATAGCGGGTTCATCACTAGCATTTAATAGATCTACTAATAGATATGATAGTATATTTTCCTGATTATGTATTCGAGAATGATATGTGTTTTAGGAATGAAGTAATGATGAGTTAATAAGAGAGTCCTTTGTGTTCGTAGTTGGGGGGGTTTGTACCTCACCCCTAGCTTCATAGAGTTATAGAGTCCAAGTTATATTTTCCTAGTGTAAAGTATAGTAAAGCTAGAGAAAGTTGAGTCTCAGACAAGTATAAGGAGTTGATAATGTAATAATATTAATCTATCTATACATATATAGAATATAATAAGAATTTTTAAAGTATAAGTGTAGGAGTTCTAATATTGCTATCTATTCCTCATACTAATGTTGTTCATAGAGTATCAAAATAATACTATACTAAGGATCTGTCCTTATGAAGGTTTAAGGAGTGAAATCAATGGGATACCTAAATTATAAGAGAAACTATAAGAATATTAAGAAGGAAATGGAATTCTTAAAGGTGAAGAAGAGATAACTGGAAGACGCTTACCTGATAAGGGAATGATGGCTTGACTAAAAGGAGAGGAAATATAAATGACATTAATTCATGACATTTTTCTGAGCTGCTTAAAGTGGCACGCCCACGTGAAAAGAGCTTGTTCTGGATAGTACATACCTCAAGACTTCCAGCTCATTATGTAAATATCAAATTACGCACTACTTGACTTCGTACTCATAGCGAGTAGCTCTTACACCGGTGAATCTATGTAATGTGAGCCTATCCATCAGTAATGTAATTAGTATATGATCTACAAGGCATTAGCTTAATCGACTGGATCATCAAGTGGATCTGGATCACGAAATTGCCGTGGGACTAGATAAGCACCTGTTTCCACGCTTGGCTCTGCTACTGTTGTTTCATTAACAAAAAAAATTTGCTAACTACTTAGTATAAAAAGTAGACTACTGAATCAATGGATGCTTCTAACTAAACTCGGTCAACTACTGGCTATACACTCTGTGCTACCTTTGCTTCTTATGCGTTCACTAAATCAACAGGATCATCCATTTAAACATAAAATGTGAACAAAATTGAAAAGAAAGAGATGTAGCTCTCAGGTGTGGCTTGCACCTGGAGACTACACTCACAAAACAGAGAGATCACTCTCGTACACTCTATTCTTCATCAATGAAAGATTACATCATTAAATACAATACTAGGAATTAGGAAGTTGCACCCAAACCCCTAAACTTTAGGAACTAATCCTAAACTAGGGAGAACGTTACAACAATGTAACCATTTTCTCCATTAACACAAAATAATATTAATATTTTTAATTCCCCCCCTTAATGGAGAAAGGGTTCTCCTGGACTCCTAGCATCTTTCTAAACAATTCAAATTTCACTCGTGCAAGAGGCTTAGTAAAAATATCGGCCACATTGTCACAAGTTTTACAATATTCAATAGCAATTTCTTTTGACTGTATTTTCTCTCTAACAAAATGAAACTGAGTGTCTATATGTTTGGTGTTTTTGTGAAACACTGGATTGTATGCTAATTTAATGGTGCTCTGGTTGTCGCTTTTGATAGAAGTGGGATTCTTATGTTCTTTTCCTGCATCTTTGAGAAGCCTTCTCAACCAGATCGCTTCACACGTTGCTGCACACAATGCTTGATACTCAGCTTCACATGAAGACAAGGCTACAGTACTCTGCTTCTTGCTACTCCAAGCTATGACCCCGAAACCTGTGTTGAATGCGTAACCTGTGATGGACCTTCGATCATCTAGGTTACCTGCCCGGTCTGAGTCTGAAAAACCTGCTAGAGTAACATCAGATACATCAGTGTATAAAATACCATAATTAACAGTACCACAAAGATACCTCAACACGCTCTTTGCTGCTACCCAGTGACTTTCAAGCGGTTTCGACATGAATTGGCTCAACACACTAACAGAGTATGCCAAGTCAGGTCTGGTTGTTGTAAGATATATCAAGCTACCAACCAGCTGTCTGTACATTGTGGCATCAACCTCCTTAGTGCCATCATCACTGCTCAATTTCAGATTCTGCTGCAAAGGTGTCGCTGCTGATCTACACTGATCCATACCAAACTTTTCCAACAGATTTCTGGCATACTTCCCTTGGGTAAGAAAAGTTTGCCCAGTATCTCTACATACTTCTAATCCCAGACAATAGTGAAGGCTTCCGAGATCTTTCATCTCAAAAACTTGTGCCATAAGCCTTTTGATTCCTCTGATTAAATCATCTGCATTTCCTGTTATAATCATGTCATCCACAGACAAAGAAATCAAAATAATCAGCCCTTGATTATTGTACTTGGTATACAAATTTGGGTCATTTAAACTTCTATGGAAACCATGCCCTACAAAGAAAAAATCAACCTTTTCGTACCAAGACCTGGGTGCTTGCTTTAAACCATATAAAGCCTTTTTCAATCTACAAACAAGATGTTCCTGCCCCTGCTTTACAAATCCTTCTGGCTGTACTAAGTAAATTTCCTCTTTTAAATCACCATTTAAAAATGTAGATTTAACATCAAGCTGGTGTAATTCCCGATTATATTTAGTAGCTAAAGCAATGAGAATTCTGATTGTATTTAACTTTACTACAGGTGCAAAAGTATCATCAAAATCTATACCTTCCTGCTGTGAGTATCCTTTTGCAGCCAGCCTAGCTTTTAACTTCTCTATACTTCCGTCTGCATTCATTTTTGGTTTAAATAGCCATTTACATCCTATGGGTGTTTTATTCTTAGGCAGCTCAACTAAATCCCAAGTATCATTTCTAAGAATTGATTCCATCTCTTCATTCATTGCAACTCTCCATTCCTTAAATTGACTAGCTTCTCTGTAATTAGAGGGTTCTACAATGTTCAAAACCTTTGACATCAAAGCATAGTTTCTCAATTTTAATGGTAATTGAGTCTTCCTACCTGATCTCGTTGGTAGGGGACTTACCTCAAATTTGTTTTCTTCTGCTATAACTGGGCTTGCATTATCACCTTCTTGATGTTCTTCTTTTTGCTCTTCTTTCTGCTCCTGCTCTCTTTCATCCTCGCTGCTTTCCTCCAACAACAATGGAATGTGCCAATCATCACCAACGTCATCTTTCCCTTCCTGTACCTGTTCATGAAACACTACATCCCTACTTTCAAATGTCTTACGAGACTCAGGATTGAATAATTTATATGCTTTAAATTCTGTGCCATAACCAACAAAGATGCATTTAACTACTTTAGGGTCTAATTTCTTCCTGTTAGCTTTGGGTATATGGGCAAATGCTTTTGACCCAAATACTCTTAGATGGTTTACTGCTGGTTTAAATCCATATAGAGCTTCAAAAGGGGTTTTGAAGCCAAGATACCTGGTAGGACTTCTGTTCATCAAATATACAACAGTGTTGATAGCTTCTGCCCAAAAACTATAAGACAGACCCTTTCCTTGTAGCATACTCCTTGCGCACTCCACCAAGGTTCTGTTTTTGCGCTCTGCAACTCCATTCCACTGTGGTGTGTGTGGCACTGTATACTGCTGAACAATCCTGTGAGATTTGCAGAATTTCATGAATTCCTTTAGCTTGTATTCTCCCCCTTGATCAGATCGGAGAATTTTTATACTCTTACCAAATTGTTTTTCCACCAAGGTTTTAAATTCTATAAAGCACTGGAAAGTCTGACTTTTCTTGTTCAAAAAATAAACCCATGAATATCTAGTGCAGTCATTAGTAAATAACAAAAAATAGTATGCTCCTCCTAGTGACCTTGTCTGCATAGGTCTGCATACATCAGTGTGCACTAGTTCTAAAATCTCTGTTTCCTTCCTCCTATCATGCACACGAAACTGTTCTCTATGCATTTTTCCTAAGGCACAACCATCACAATTTAACTGAATATTATGAAAGATAGGGAGTCCCTCGACCATACCTTTCTTTTGCAATAACATGAGGTCCTGCAAATTCAAATGACCGAAGCTCTGATGCCAGAGTTGTTCGGTTGTCGATCCTCCTGCAACCATGGCTTGCTTTGGTATGCTTTTTGCATCCAGTCTATATAGGATTCCAACTCGCATGCCTGTTGCAACTATTTCATTCCTTCAATCCTTTATCACACAATGAGTCATGAAGAACTCGACTTGCATATCTTGATCAGCCATCATGGATACAGATATCCGATTTTTCTTAATTCCAGGTACATATAAAACATTTGTAAGGTGACTAATTTTTCCATTTGGTAACTTAACTGAAATCACCCTATGACCTTTAATCTTGTATCCACTATCATCTCCTAGATATATTTTTGATCCATTTATACTTTCTTCAAGACTATCAAAAAATTCCTTTTTACCTGTCATGTGAGACGATGCTCCGGAATCAACATACCAAATATCGTCCTCATTAGATGCTGAAAGGGCACAGTCGACTGTGAACAGTCGAAATTCATGACTGAAGTCTTCTTCTTCAACAAAGTATCCTCTGTGCTTTGCATTTTCCTGCCTCCTCTTTGCATCATCAGCTTGCTTCTTATAACATTCACTCTGTATATGACCCTTCTTTCCACAATAATAACATTTCTTTTCAGAATGGTTTGCAAGCATACCTTTATGAGAATGTGAATTCTTATGTGATGTTCCCCCATTCTACTTTGATTTCTGCTGTGACTCCTTTCCTTTGAATGATCGTCATTTCGCCATAAATGCAAGATCATCACTCTGGGGGTTCAAGTTCTACCACCGCTCCTCCTCTTGCTGCAAGATCCCAGTGAGATCATCAAATGTGGGCGCTTTCTCCCTTGTCGACACTCCAGTGATGAACGTTTGAAAATCATCACGCATCCTGTTCATTGTGATTGCAACAAGATCTTCATCAGACACCGCCACTCTGATGGCCCCCAATCCATCTTTCACATCTTTAATTCGCACAACAAATGCAGTAACAGTCTCCCTTTCGTCCATCCTCATTGAAAATAGCTTGCTTTTAAGTGCCAAGACTCAGCTTGTATTCTGGGTCTCATACAGACTTTTGATTTTCGTCCAGATGTTCGTGGACGTTTTACAGTCTCTGATGTGCACAATAACATTGTCCTTCACAGACATCTTCAACAAGACTTTGGCCTTGTTCTCTCGTTTTTCCCAATCATGCTCCTGTGGCCCTCCGTTCGGCTTCTGCTCATCGCCTGTAACTATGGACCAAGCATTCGCACCCTCGAGCAAGGTCTGGATCTTAAACTTCCAATTCGTGAAGTTAGATCCATTGAGTTTATTAGACTTGTTAAGGTAAGATTCCATCGTATTACTCATTCTGAATCTACCCAACAACAAAAAAGACAATACCTGTCAGATCGATCTGTCACCTCTGCCACCGATCTACAGTGTCTGGCAATTCCGCTCCAACGAGCAAATTCGGTGTTTCCAATACAGCCGAAGAATTGATCTGATCAAAATTGATCCAATTTGCCTCTCCTAGATAGATCTACAACTTCGCCGATCTGCACCCCTTGCAAACCGCCAAACGAAGTTGAGGCTTCCCGCAGATCCCCTTGAAGGAAGATTGGCGTGTCCTCAATCAGCGTTTTCCCAAGCGAAAAATCCCCTTTGTGTCGGCGCTTTCCCGAGCAAAAAATCCGCGCCAATTAAAAATCGGTTAGAGTATTTTTGCTGGCGCGATTAATCCATAAAATTCCGCGCCAATTGGATGTTCTGGCGCTCTGGCGCGATTAATCCCAAAAAATCCGCGCCAATTCCCCTCCTGGTGCTTCTGTCAGTGCAAAAAACGCGCCAATATCCTTTCTCCTCAGAAAGAAAATATCCGAGTCCGAGCCAAGTGTTCTGTAGTCCACTTGCTCAATTGAGCACAGAGCTCTTGTGTACACGCGGCCACAAAGGCACTTCAAGCCACACAGGCAATTCTGCCACACAGGCAAATCTACCACATAGGTAAGCTAGCTACAAAGGCACTTCAGCCACAAAGGTGACAAAAGATCAGGCTCACCCAATCTGAGCTCTGATACCATGATAAAATGTGAACAGAATTGAAAAGAAAGAGATGTAGCTCTCAGGTGTGGCCCGCACCTAGAGACTACACTCACAAAACAGAGAGATCACTCTCGTACACTCTATTCTTCATCAATGAAAGATTACATCATTAAATACAATACTAGGAATTAGGAAGTTGCACCCAAACCCCTAAACTTTAGGAACTAATCCTAAACTAGGGAGAACGTTACAACAATGTAACCATTTTCTCCATTAATACAAAATAATATTAATTATGTTTAACTTTTAAATGATTGGATCTATGTATTGCTATGGTTATGGATATGCTACCACCCTTTCTTGACCTACCTCCTGCTGCGTATGCTTTTGATGATGAAACTAAGCCAAAAAGGTAAGCTTCCTATACTTTCGCTCCTTGAATGGGGTAAACTCGATCATGGTATGCACATGAATCTTTGTAACTCATGGAACTTCACACACGAAACTATATATAGGGAGTTTTAAGGCCCGTGGTAGCTTCATATAAAAAAAATAGTAGCGAGTTCAATCGGCTATGCAACTAAAGTATCTACCACTAAATATTTTTCCAAGTAATGTTATGGGCTTTCGAACTACAAGATTTTCTACCAGAGAATATGGATATGAAACTCACTTTCTCTAAATCTCCTCCTACTGATTCCGCCTTTGATGCTAGTCGGGATGCTTCTTCAGCTGCTACTTGTGTAGGCTCTGTTGCTAGGGAAACAAGATCGACTGAGATAATGAAGTCATCTCGGTCAACAATTGACTATGGATTTGCATCGATGACTGGGTAATTATTGATTGGTCTTGAATCAGCTGTGAGGGATATGCATGCCCCTCAGATTTCATTACAGCATAGATATGTTTGTAGCTTAGATCTTCAGGGAATAGCCTAATACTTTACTACTTTAGCTTCTGATTTTGTCTTTATCTTTGTGGGTCCCTTCACTACCTTTTCTTTGATATTGGCTTTTCTCCGAGTGGCTTTGGATCTGGATCTTCCTACCAGATGTTTTAGATAGTCAGTTCCAGCATTCATGCTTCAACCAATTCCTATGGTATTCATCTTCCAGAGATGTTGGGGTTCTCGTGTGACTTAGTATCGAGTCCCCCTATCCCAGTTGGATCCATATGTTCTCACATATTCTGTAGGCATATGATTCCATATTCCATAGCAACATTTTCTCTTGATTAGCATTTAGTACATGATGTTTTGCATTGCATTTTCCTCCATTAAACACTTTTTGAGGCATTTTTTTCATTGGTTAGTTTGTTTGGGATGGTGTGTATTTATGGTTTTAGAGGTTTTATGGTGGTTTATATGGTGTGCCTAGATGAGTTTTATGGTTCAAGTCTTGACGGTGTGGTTAGGAGTTATGCAGTTAGTAGTAGTAGGTCTGTGTATGTGCAATTAGTAGTAGTAGGTATGTGTATGTGTTAGATTTAAGTCTTGATTCATGAAGCAATTTAAAAAAGGTCAGGTGAATCCTTGAGATTGGCCATAATTGAGTTAGATATCACTGAGCTACTAGATATGAGACTTGAAATTAGGTCAGCCTAGAGGACAATGGATAGAAGACAATGGATGATTGTTGGAGACAATAGGATGATCATTGCACTTCGATGACTAGGGACCTTGTCTACTAACTTGGCCTATTCTTCTCCTAAACTGACAGGCATGTATTCATGTTCATTACCCAGTTATACATAATTTCCTTATGTTTACCCAATCATACATTTAGCCCTTCACTTGCCTTCGAGAGGGACTTGCTATAGACAAAGCTATTATCTTATCGAGTCACATTCTAGTTGTACTCATTTCTTGCATCATTCTTTAGTGAGCCATAGTACGATCACACTACGCTGGTGTGACCTACTCTTTGGAGTTGGATTGAGCCATGTTGTACACTAGAGAGCTAGTCTAGTAGATAGCTTTAAAGAGTCCTCACAGTACTAGTGCTATTCTAGCAAGACATCATATAGTATGAAAATGGCATCAATAATATTATATGCCACACACACACACACATATTCAAAGATATAGATGCATGGACACAGATACACTAGCATCACAACATATATGTTTGACACATCCTACATCATATCTTAAGGACAATCCTAGTGCCATTCGGGTAGGACACCATGTATAATAGAGATCACTAGCCCAGTTTATATAGTGTAGCTCTCCCCTATGGCTCTCAGCCGGTCTTGATGAGTTGACTCATGTTATCCATAGTAGCAACAACTTTAGTGGCCCATCCCCTGATCCTTTAGTCTTGAATTGATACATTAGCCTCCCATGAGTTATTAGCCTATCCATTAACCTTCCATAACTGCAAACCTAGGAGAGTATATTCTAGAGGAAGCCATAGTTGTCTTGTCTGATAGGCCATGGCATGGCTAGTAGGGAGGATAAAATGTTCCACAAGCAGTTCTAACCCTTATTATGGCCAAATGGGAGGATACACCTACTTTGTTCTCGTATTAGTGAGAGAGGTTACTCTTTGCACTTGCATAGACTAAGTATATAGGTCGTAGAGTTACAATATTGACCAATTTTATCAAGGGCGACTCTGGTCCAGAAAGGGATATTATTGATGGATCTTGTGTACATGGTATTCAAAGCTCAGTCATAGTCCCATCTTTCACATTTGTACCTCACTAAATCTATTTATATGTCTGAGTAAAAGTTATAGCTTATAGAGCATATTTATATTGTCTTTCAGAGCGAGAGGCTTATATTTTGACATCTAGAGGTTGGATTTGAGTTTTAATTTGACACATGTTCTTATATTGGGCTTTAGAGCATGATTACATAGTCATATTACATGATCATGGTTTCCTCAGCAAAGTTCCGTTATCGGGGTCATATTTTTCTTCTTTTTTATTGCATAGGGATCCGTATTATGGGATTTTCTAGAGTAGTGTGTCTCTTATTGACATTCTGAGACCATATATGTCATCCTTGTTATATTCCACACCTGTTGATCACTCATATAGGAAATTTCAGCATAGTTGTTTCCATACTCATTTGATTGGCCAAGCACTATATATATGACTTTCATTATCAGTGCCATATTGAGTGGTTTTAGCACATTTGACATATGATATCAGTAGCACCATCTTCAGGCACCATCATGAGCTTCTTCTAGTCACTATGAAAACATTCAAACATTCTCTTGGCATGACACACTTCTATTTTCATGTTTCTGGCACTCATCTCCCTTCATAACTGGAGAGATGTTATATTGTTATGTTCTATTTTTATGTTGAGTGGGGGTGCAACATTTGAGTTGGTCTCCCTAGAACTTAACCATCATATATGTCTACTCCATGTCACTTGTTATATCATGTATACACATATTATATTGTGATTTTAAGGAGGGGGTGCCAAATAGCCTAGGTGCTAGAGTCTACCATGTCATATATTTTGTACCTCGAGTCTAGCATCTGTTGGGAGTATTATTATTATTTCATGAGCTATACCTGTTGAAAATTGCAACAATAAATGCTAAAAATAGAAGTGATAAAAATAGCATTGCTATAAATAGCATTTCGGGATATATTCCAATTTTAGTTAGTCCCTGAACTAAAATTGAGAATTAAAATTCGAATTTGATCTTAGTAGCTATTTGTAAAATAATTAATTAATTCATCTTGAGTTAATTAGTTGTAGAAAATCAAACATGAAGGCTATGTGAAGACATGCAACATTTCCTCTTTGATTGACAAAGCTGTACCTTGATTAAGGAGATCAGGATGACTTGTACTTTGAGTTGTAATTAGTTAGCTCAGTTATATGAGTTAAGTCCAGTTAGATTAGTTCCAATAGTTTGTGGAACTGATTGTGAGTTCAGTTATTTAATGCATGCATGCATGTAACTGTTGCACTTAAGATAACTGAATATTCTCTCATAAATAACTCATTCATGTCAGTTCATTTAGAGACCCAGTTGAGATCAGATAATGGGATAGTGTACTATTAGTTGCAGGAATATTCCATTGAGGATATCTCTTGCATGTAGAAGGAATTAATTCCTTGGAGATTGTGCAGTTACTTTTGAGTTTGATGAGTTGCGTGAGAGGTAAATTCACACAGGTGGTAGCATTGGACCCCAGGAGAAACTGTGCAGGGAAATAGGAGGCTTGGAGGACTGGAGGAAGGCATACGTTGTGTCTATTCAGTATATGAGCAGTGTTGTAGGATTGTACTAAGAGCTGGATAGCTTGTGAGCTAAAGCTTTGTGTAATCCGAACATATTTGCACTTGTACGATATTACAGAGATCAGGGTTTTTAGCTGAGGCTTTCCCCAGAGTTTTCTTTTGTGTTCATGTGTGATTTCTTTCTCATTCTTTGTTATATGTGTTCTATTTAATCTTGCTCATAATCGATTAAACTTCCGCAAGTTTTTTTTAGAAGTAGATTAAGTATTTTTCTTTAGTATATTGCATAATTTGTTGATCTATAGTCAGAAATTCTACATGGTATTAGAGAAAAGGTGATTAAAGGAGAGAACAATATACAAAGAAGAGAGAAGTTTGAAGTTTGAAGTTCCTAATTATAGAATTCGAATTCTTATCACATCTCAAATTTTACGAATAACGTTCAACAGTTTGAGACTCGAGTATGCCCTTGATGGCAGCGTGAATTATATAGCCTGGAAGGATCACATAGAAGCAATATTAGAGGACAATAGCTTGAAGGACTTCACTGATCAAGAAGTCCCCAAACCAGTAGCATCTAATGCTACAGAATTGGTAGAATGGAAGAAATGTGTGGCTAGAGTGAGGAGAATCCCTCTAGAGGGAGTTCGACACCACATAGTCTCGAGTCTCCATGGGAAGGAGACATCATTTTCAATGTGGAAAAAAATTGAATGATCTATATTAGAACATCAAAAATCAGAGGAAACTGGCTCTGAAAGACAAGATTTGGAAAATCAAGTGTGAAAAGGGCGACACAATCTCTGCATATCTGAACAAGCTCACCACCTGCAGGGATGAGCTTGGAAGTGTAGGGATCACGACAGACAATGATGACATTGTGAGTATTGCTCTCCTAGGTCTTCCTAAGAGCTGGCATAACTACCAATACTCGATAAATGGAAGAGAGAAACTTCGAAATTGGGAACAACTTTGGTCGGATCTGATGCAGGAGGAGATAAGAAGAAGCACCAGAGATGGATATTCATCAAAGAAGGATGACGAAGAAAATCTAGCCTTAGGGAGTAAGGTGAGGAAAGGAATAGGGAAGGCATCCCATTCAAAATCCAGTTCTTCCCATGGTGGGAAGAAGATTGACAAATCGAAAGTGAGATGCATTCATTTTCATGAGGTGGGCCATTATGCTACGAATTGTCCACAAAAGAAATCCAAGAAGGGATCCTCGAAGGGATCAGATGGTGAGGCAGTGGCCTCACAGTTCAAATTGGATTTCTCCCTCATTTTATGCATGGTTTCATTGATGGTGGGATGTTTTTGGTACCTGGATAGTGGAGCTTCATTCCACATGATCGACGACAAGAGTCTTTTCGATACCGTGGAGGAGAAGGATCTCTAGATGCGAATCGAGATGGGTGATGATGGAAAGTACCGTGTTTCAGGTGAAGGTACGGTTGTGTTTCAGAGGGAGCATGGAGCTCTTCTCACCCTTACTTATGTAAATTATATACTAGGTCTGAAGAAGAATCTTGTCTCCGTTGCTATGCTAGAAGATAAAGGCTATGATGTAGTCTTTAGTAAAGGAAAGGTATTCTTGAGGCATATTGGCACTGGAGAAACCAAGAGGATTGGGATTCGAGTAAAGAATCTATACAAGCTAGAGGTAGATGACTATGCTGCATTGAGTTCAAAATTAGAGTTGGTGCAGAGCCAAGATGTTGGCAAGCTATGGAATAGAAGATTGGGCCACTTGCACCATGGAGCCTTGAAGATCATGCAACAAATTTCTACCGAACTTCCCAAGGGAAAACTGGAGTAGACAGATACATGCAAAGGTTATAGCTTGGGTAAGTAAGTGAAATATTCCTTTTAGGATCGAGACAGTAGAGTTGGAGCAATCTTGGAACGAGTTCACACAGATGTGTGTGGACCATTCTCTACAGCGTCCACCGCTAAACAAAGATACCATGTTATTTTTAATGATGCTTTTTCTCGTAGATGTTGGATCTACTTTATGCAGAAGAAGGATCAGACCTTCTTAAGGTTTTGTGAGTTCAAAGCCTTGGCAGAGCAAAGGATCTGGAAAGAAAATAAGGGCCTTGCATAGTGACAATGGTGAAGAGTATGTCTCCCAATAGTTTAAGGACTTCTGCGTAGCAGAAGGAATTAAATGGGAGTTGATGGCAACCCATAATCCACAGTAGAATGGGATGGTTGAAAGGAAGAATAGATTGATTGTGGGAGAAGCTCGAGCGATGTTGCATGACCAAAGCCTACCACTTCATTTGTGGGCTGAGGCATGCAATACAACAATATACTTGTAGAACAGAAGCCCGTAACATATACTAGGAATAAAGACACCAATGGAAGCCTTTTCTGGTAAGAGACCAGATGTGAGTCAGTTCAAGATCTTTGGATCATCGGTTTATTACCATGTGACCAAAGATGTCCGGAACAAGCTAGATCCAACAGTTGAGTTAGGGATACTTGTGGGGTACACTGATACACCCCACAACTATCGGGTGTTCCTGCCTACCAGTCAGAGGATGGTGGTACGCAGAGATTTGAAGTTCGACGAGCAGAAAGCCATGCGAGTATCACTTGAGTGGGAGATCAAGTTGCATGCAGAGGAGGAACTTTCAGTTCATAAGGAGGAGGAGCCTAAGATTGATGCAGAGTAGCCGCATGCAGAGGGTCCGAGAGTGGAGACATCCACTCATGCTGAGTCTTCTAGAGATGGGCAGAAACACTCAAGTTAAGATAACAGGTTGATGCTGGATGCGCGAGAGAATGTGAGACATCCATCTTCTGAGCATGGAAAGAGGATGTCACTCGAGCAGTACACTGGTTACATGGCCCTAGTTGGGTAGTGTGTAGAATTCAAACCTTCTTCATTTAAGGAAGCAATGCAGCAACTAGTCTGGGTTGATGAAATGATGGAGGAGTATGACTCCATCGTACATAACTATGTTAAGGATGTTGCCCCAAGACCTCAGGACAAGTCAGTGGTGAGTTCCTTATGGCTTTACAAGGTAAAGCAGGCAGCTGATGGTAGTGTTGAGAAACATAAGGCAAGGTTTGTTTCCCAATGGTTTCTCACGGGTTGAGGGGATCAACTACGATGAGACTTTTGCTCCTGTAGCAAGGTACTCATCTATCAGATCGATGTTGGCACTATCAGCTTAGATGGGTTGGAAGATCCATCAGATGGATGTGAAGACTGCGTTACTCAATGGGAAGATTGAGGAAGAGGTGTAAATTGAGCAGCCATAAGGTTTTGAGACCTTCGATCATGAGTCGCATGTGTGCCGACTCAAGAGGGCTTTGTATAGGGTGAAGCAAGCACCTCCTGCTTGGTACACTACGATCGACATCTATTTCACCATGTTGGGCTTCACCAAGAGTGAAGTAGATGTGAACCTTTACCACATCATGGTAGAAGGTAAGCCATTGATCGTTGTTCTTTATGTTGATGATCTTATTTTGACAGGTGATGATCAGTTGATCAAGTCTTGTAAGGAGGACCTTGCAAGAGAGTTTGAGATGAAAGATATGGGTCTTATGCACTACATTTTAGGCATGGAAGTGTGGTAGAAGGATGGGGAAGTGTTTGTGTCTCAAGGCAAGTATGCCAATGAGATACTCAAGCAGTTCCACATGGAGAAGTGCAAGCCCATGTAGACTCCTCTAGCTGGTAACTGGAGGAAGGAGAATGCTACTTTAGGTGAGGTAGTAGCTGCTACTATTTATTGGAAACTTGTGGTTTCATTGATGTATCTAGTGAACACACGACCAAATATATGCTTTGCGGTGAACTAGCTGAGTCAAGCTATGGTTTAGCCTACCAAGCTATTTTGGAAGGCAATGAAGTATGTGCTGAGATACCTTAGAGGCACATCTCTGTATGGATTATGCTACAGATGGACAGAGGAAGTGAAGCTTCAAGGCTTCACAGATGCAGATTGGGTAGGAAGTCCATCAGACCGAAAGAGAACTTTAGGAGGAATCTTCAACCTTGGTTCAGCTGCAGTTTCTTGGCACAAAAGGAAACAGAGGTTAGTTGCACTTAGCTCAGTAGAGGCTGAATACATGGCTGCCAGTCAGGTAGCATGTGAAGCCATTTGGATGTGGAAGATTCTAGTTGGATTGTTTGGTCAGAGGATGGATCCAACTATGATCTACTGTGATAATCAGAGTTGTATCAAACTTTTTTAGAATCTAGTATTTCATGGCAGAATCAAGAGCATTGATTTTTGGTACCATCATCTTCGAGATTGTGTGGTGAATAGGATCATGTTGTTGCTATATGTTTCGACTGAGGAACAGGATGCAGATATTTTGACAAAGGCATTGTCAAAATGCAAGTTCAAGTTCCACAGAGATAGGATTGGGGTGACTAATAATCCCTTTCTTGGTGAGAGGGAGTGTTGAAAATAGAAACAATAATTGCTAAAAATAGAAGTTCTAAAAATAGAATTGCTATAAATAACATGTCTGGATACATTCCAATTTAGTTAGTCCCTTAACTAAAATTGAGAATTAAAATCCGAATTTGATCTTAGCAACTGTTTGTAAAATAATTAATTAATTCATCTTGAGTTAATTAGTTGTAGAAAATCAAACATGAAGTCTATGTGAAGACATGCAACAGTTTCCCCTTTGATTGAGGAAGTTATCCCTTGATTAAGGAGATCAGGATGAGTTGTACTTTGAGTTATAATTAGTTAGCTCAGTTATCTGAGTTAAGTCTAGTTAGATTAGTTCCAATAGTTTGTGGAACTAATTGTGAGTTCAGTTAGTTAATGCATTCATGCATGTAACTATTGCACTTCAGATAACTGAATATTCTCTCATAAATAACTCATGCATGTCAGTTCAGTTAGAGACCCAGTTGAGATCAGATGATGGGACAATGTACTATCAATTGTTGGAATATTCCATTGAGGATATCTCTTGCATGTAGAAGGAACTCATTCCTTGGATATTGTGCAATTACTTTTGAGTTTGATGAGTTGTCTAAGAGGTAAATTCAAACAGGTGATAGCATTGTACCCTAGCAGAAACTGCGCAAGGAAATAGGAGGCTTGGAGGACTAGAAGAAGGCATATGTTGTGTCTATTCAATTTATGAGCGGCTTTGTAGGATTGTACTGAGAGTTGGATAGCTTGTGAGCTAAAGATTTGTGTAATCCAGACATATTTCTACTTGTATGTTATTATAGAGATCGGGGTTTTTAGCTGAGGCTTTCCCCAGAGTATTCTTCTATGTTCATGTGTGATTTCTTTCTCATACTCTATTATATTTGTTCTATTTGATCTTGTTCATAATCGACTAAGCTTCTACAAGTTTGTTGTAGAAGTAGATCCAGTATTTTGCCTTAGTATATTGCATAATCTATTGACTTACAGTGAGAAATTCTACATGGTATCAGAGCAAAGGTGATCAAAGGAGAGAAATGTATATAAAGAAGGGAGAAGTTTGAAGTTCCTGATTATAGAATTCGAATTCTTATCACATCTCAAATTTCACCAATGATGTTCAACGGTTTGAGACTTGAGTATGCCCTTGATGGCAGCTCAAATTATATAACCTGGAAGGATCGCATGGAAGCAGTATTAGAGGAAAATGGTTTGAAGAACTTTATTGATCAAGAAGTCCCCAAGCCAGCAATAGCTAATGTTATAGAAATGGCGGAATGGAAGAAATGTGTGGCTAGAGCAAGGAGAATCTTCGCAAAGGTGTTTGAGACCACATAGTCTCGAGTCTCCATGGGAATGAGACACCATTTTTAATGTGGAAAACATTGAAAGATCTATATCATAATAGCAGCAATTAGAGGAAGCTGGTACTGAAAGACAAGCTTCAGAAAATCAAGTGTGAAAAGGGTGACACGATCTCTACATATTTGAACAAGCTCACCACCTGCAGAGATGATCTTGCAAGTGTAGGGATCATGACAGCCAATGATGACATGGTGGTTCTTACTCCCTTGGTATTCCTAAGAGCTAGCATAGTTATCAAGACTCAGTAAATGGAAGAGAGAAACTATCAAATTGGGAACGACTTTAGTCAGATCTGATGCAAGGGGAGATAAGAAGAAGCACCAGAGATGGATCTTCATCAAAGCAAGATGATGAAGAAAATCTAGCCTTAGTGAGTAAGGCAAGGAAAGGGAAAGGAAGGGAATCCCATTCCAAATCCAGTTCTTTCCATGGTGGGAAGAAGATTGACAAATCGAAAGTGAGATGCTTTCATTGTCATGATGTGGGCCATTATGCTACGAATTGTCCACTAAAGAAATTCAAGAAGGGATCAGATGGTGAGGCAATGGCCTCACAGTTCAAATTAGATTTCTCCCTCATCACATGCATGGTTTCATCGATGGTGAGATGTGTTTGGTACCTGGATAGTGGAGCTTCATTCCACATGATCGGTAACAAGAATCTTTTTTTTACCTTGGAGGAGAAGGATCTCCAGATACAGATCAAGATGGGCGATGATGGAAAGTACCGTGTTTCAGGTGAAGGCACAGTTGTGTTTTAGAGGGACAATGGAGCTCCTCTCACCATAATTGATGTAAATTATGTACCAAGTCTGAAGAAGAATCTTTTGTCCATCACTATGCTGGAAGACAAAGTATATGATGTAGTCTTTAGTAAAGGAACGGTATTCCTGGGGCATATTAGCACTGGAAAGACTAAGAGGATTGGGATTCGAGTAAACAATCTCTACAAGCTGGAGGTAGACAACTGTGATACATTGAGTTCCAAAGTAGAGTTGGTGCAGAGCCAAGATGTTGGCGAGCTATGGCATAGAAGATTGGGCCATTTGCACCAGGGGGCCTTGAAGATCATGCAACAGATTTCTACTAGACTTTCCAAGGGAAAATTGGAGCAGACGGATAAATGCAAAGGTTGTACCTTGGGTAAGTATGTGAAATCTTCGTTTCAGGATCGAGACAATAGGGTTGGAGCAATCCTGGAGCGAGTTCACACAGATGTGTGTGGACCATTCTCTACAACCTCCACCACTAAAAAAAGGTAATATGTTATTTTTATTGATGATTTTTCTCGTAGATGTTGGATCTACTTTATGTAGAAGAAGGATCAGACCTTCCAAAAGTGTTGTGAGTTCAAAGCCTTGGCAGAGAAAGAATCTGGAAATAAAATAAGGGCCAAGTTGCGTATTGAAAATGGTGGAGAGTATGTCTCCCAATAGTTTAAAGACTTCTTTACAGTAGAAGGAATTAAATGGGAGTTGATGGCACCCCGTAACCCACAACAGAATAGGGTGGCCGAAAGGAAGAATAAATCGGTTGTGAGATCAACTCAAGCAATGTTGCATGACCAAAGCCTACCACTTCATTTGTGGGCTGAGGCATGCAATACAACAGTATACTTGTAGAACAGAAGCCCACACCATACACTAGGAATGAAGACACCAATGGAAGCCTTCTCTGGGAAGAGACCATATGTGAGTCACTTCAGGATCTTTGGATCATCAGTTTATTGCCATGTGACCAAAGATGCCTGGAAGAAGCTAGATCCAATAGCTGAGTTGGGGATAATTATGGGGTACAATGATACACCCCACAACTCTCGGGTGTTCCTACCTACCAATAATAGGACAATGGTACGTAGAGATCTAAAGTTCGATGAGAAGAAAGCCATGCAGATATCACTTGAGAGGGAGCTCAAGTTGCATGCAGAGGAGGAACTTTCAGTTCCTAAGGAGGAGGAGCCTTAGACTGATGTGGAGCAGCTGCATGCAGAGGATCCAGGAGTGGAGACATCCAGTCATGATGAGTCTTCCATAGATGGGTGCAAACACTCAAGGGAAGCTGATAGGTTGATCCTTGATGTGCGAGAGAATGTGGGACAACCATATTCTAAGCGCAGATAGAGGAGGTCACCTGAGTGGTACATTGGTTACATGGCCCTGATTGGGGAGCTTTTAGAGTCCGAACCTTCTTCATTCGAGGTAGTAGTGCAACAACCAATCTGGGTTGATGCAATGGTGGAGGAGTATGATTCCATTGTTCAAAACTATGTTTGGGATGTTGTCCCAAGACCTCACGACAAGTCAGTGGTGAGTTCCTGATGGCTTTATAAGGTAAAGCAGGCAGCTGATGGCAGTGTTGAGAAGCATAAGGCAAGGTTTGTTGGCCAATGGTTTCTCATAGGTCGAGGGGATTGCCTACGATGAGACTTTTACTTCTATAGCAAGGTACTCATTTATTAGATTGATGTTGGCACTATCAGCTCAGATGGGTTGGAAGATCCATTAGATGGATGTGAAGATTGCATTTCTCAATGAGAATATTGAGGAAGAGGTGTACATTGAGTGGCTAGAAGGTTTTGAGACCTTTGATCATGAGTTGCATTTGTGCCGACTCAAGAGAGCTTTGTATGGGCTAAAGCAAGCACCTCGTGCTTGGTACACCGGGATCGATAGCTATTTCACCGGGTTGGGCTTCACTAAGAGTGAAGCAGATGCGAACCTTTACCACATCATGGTAGAAGGTAAGCCATTGGTCATTTTTCTTTATGTTGATGATCTCATTTTGACTGGTGATGATCAGTTGATAAAGTCTTGCAAGGAGGATCTTGCAAGAGAGTTCAAGATGAAAGACATGGGTCTTATCCACTACTTTCTAGGCATGGAAGTGTGGCAGAAGGATGGGGAAGTGTTTGTGTCTCAAGGCAAGTATTTCAATGAGATACTCAGGTGGTTCCACATGGAGAAGTGCAAGCCCATGCAGACTCCTCTTGCTAGTAACTAGAGGAAGGAGGATGCTACTTCAGGTGAGGTAGTAGCTTCTACTGTTTATCGGTTGCTTGTGGGTTCATTGATATATCTAGTCAACACACGACCAAATATATGCTTTGCAGTGAACCAACTGAGTCAAGGTATGGTTCAGCCTACCAAGCTGTTTTGGAAGGCAATGAAACTTCCCTTGGGGGATCCCGTGTCTAATAGGCCCCCAACACAAACATCGTGACTCACCTTCAAGTCACTCTGTCGGTGTGGATATCTTTGTGAGAAGACCTCCCAATTCTACCTGGATTGCTGCAAGATTGGCAACGCAATAAGCGGTTGCCTGTTGTACCTCCTCAACATGCTGTTCAAAGACTGTTGTAGTTGAATTTCTTCCCTGAACTTCTTCCTGTGTTGCTTGCAGTTGCGTGAACTTTGCTTCAATGGAGGCTGTAATGATGTACGCCTCATCCATCCATGATTGTAAGCGTGCCCTCAAAATGACTTCCTTATGTCGAGCAGCATCTACCTATTCCTTGAGTGCTTTCACCTGCTCCATCCTTGTGAGCCTTTGTGTAAGGGCAACCATCTGAGTGGTACCTTTTAGTTCATCATATCTCTACTGTAGCTCACATGCCTCTGTCTCTAGGAATTGTATGTTTGGGTCCTCCTACAAAGTAGTGAGAACCTCAAACAACTGCTCAAACAACTTTATGCAGTCTGTCACTGCATTATTGACTTCCGCTACTGTTGTTGTAATCACACTAGCATGTTGTTCCTTAACCTCTGGTGGAGTTGAAGGTTGTGCCTTGAATTCCAGTTCAGCTATCTGAAGGTTCAGTTCGAGCTGAACCCTGGCCATCTCTTCTTTTGCCTTGCGCACTCCTGCTGTTAGTTTCTGGACACGCGCCTCCACTAGTTCTTCTGCTTGGATGACCAACTCCTGGACCATCTGGTAGGCTTCCTCGACCACTTGTGCTAGCTCTCTATTTTGGGCCACTTGCTCGTCGCACTGCAAGCTCAACTATTTGATGTTGATGCACTGCTCACTCATTACTTAGAGCACGTGACCCTCCTTGGCTCGTAGTTCTGCAGTAACTCCATCCTGCAAAAGATAGAGCATCTCCTGAGAGAGTGCAACCATATTTATCCAAATTTCCTTTAGACCACTTACCATAGGCCTGTCGGCCTCATTTTCTATAACTAGTTCTCCCTCTGGCAGCACTATTGTGTTAGTCATCTGGGCACACAAAATTTCCTTGATCGTGGCCATGCCTAGTGTGAGGAGGCTGGTTGACACATTACTAGACTATGGAGTTAACACATGCAACTCCTGTATCTGTGCTTGGAGAGCCCCCAACACCATCTAGTGTTCCTCCACAAACTACTGGAGGGCCTCTGCGGTGACATCCCTCACCATCTCCCCAATGTCGTGCAAATCCCCCTTAGTGAGGGCGATCGGGTCGCATGAAGTATTTGAAGCCTTCAACTTCTTCTGCAGCCCTACCTACTCTCTTGGGCACGGTCATTTCAGTTGGGTATGGGCGAAGATGGAGGTGGTACAGGTGAAGATGGAGGTGGTATGGGAGAAGATGGAGGTGATGGCGGTGAAGCTAGTGGTTGTATGGGTGGGGGTGGTATTTGCGGAATTCTTCACCTTATCAAATGGATCACACTTCGTGGTGAGACCTTTTCGAGCTCTTCATCGTACCCTCGTGGAGGTGAAATCAAGTGGCTATTTTATGGTCCCTTAGTTCCTTCGTTCCTCTAAGCTTTTCCACTTTGAATAGCCCTAAACATTAAGGTAGCTACATAACCCTCTCTTTGCACAATAACATTTTAATCCAAGTATTGAGAGACTTTACGTACTTACCTCGCGGTCCTTTGAGAAAGCGTCACTCTGCCTTGCTGTAGCTGATTGAGGTGTCAACTGTGAACTCAATAATGAATCCTTCAATAATCCGATCGAGCCAATGATCAACGATGATCGCGATCTTATCCTTTGATGCTTCCAATATTCACACTAACTTTGGGGTCCACACAACAGGACCATCAAGTTTCACCCTTCCCTGGCTATCTGCTAGCTTCGCAATCCACTCGTATAACTCAGTAGGGAAGGATGCGAAGAATATTTCATGGATCTCTGTGTATAGGTAGCAGTCCAACAACTCTTCTTTTGACAGTCACTGATTCCTGTTCTCCTGCACTGTGAACTCGTGAATTCTTCTGTCCAACCAATCTTTAATTTCTTTCTTAGTTGGATTCCAATGATACAACATCAGACATCTGTATGCATATTCTGGTCCCGACAACGAAACCATTTGTTGGCTTGAGGGGGCCTGACCTAGGTTCAGAGTTATTTAGCCAAAAAAATCCCTACATTGTTGGCCCTTTTGGCATCAACCCATGGAGCACGTTCTGAAGTCTCACCCGAAGCAGTATGGGGGGATGCTGGAACCAAGTTTCTACACCCTTGAGATGTTTGAGGTGTCGACTTAGTTCAACTGTGCCTACCTTCGTGCAGGTCACTTTGTGCTCTGTTCTAACCTTCAATACCTTCACAATCTATTATAATAATCTTTTTCACAACCCTAACTAGTGGTTGAGATGCTTTTTGCCTGCCACCTATACTAATTCCCTGAACTACAGCCATAGGATATATGAGATTCCACAACTGTCAAGTTATAGGAAAACATGGTAGAGGAGGATGATATATCACCCACAAGGAGTCCTAGGGCCAGTGGTAAACTATTTATAGAGGAGAATGAGTTTGATTAGCTTCTCCATTTACAACTAGAGAGTCCTAGGGCACCCATGCCTTCTAGTTTACCTCCCCCTCTAGAGGCTTAGGGATAAAGATCACTAAGATAGAGAGTAGTTAACATTCTCGATCCTTTGCCAACACTGCCTAACCCCAAAAAGACAACCATTCTAGGTTTCCTTAGGGTTGCCAAACACTTATTATTTAAAAAAATGTAGAGGTAGGCATTATGTTAAGGGCTAGGACCTTATTGTGATGACCTATAGTTACTTTTACATGTCAGAGGCCATGCACATGGAGAGGCTTACAATTGTGTGCAAGTATATTACAAATATTTTTTCCTCTTGGGAACTCACCTAGCATATATTCTTGACATATTTTGGAGAGATGGGACTTATACTAGAGGATGTACACCATCTCAAAGAGCTCCCCATTTAGCGTAGAGAGATTGACATAAAAAAGACCAAGACCACTTATAGGGAAGTCAAATGATTATACCAGAACATGATGGGAAGTAGATAGATGCAATTGGAGAATGCTTAGAGGAGCAAGAGTAGTCTACTTTTCTTTTACTATGTAAATGAGCCAGTCATATACTTAGAGTTCTTGCTACAATTGTTTGCATATGCATTGGTTTACACTAGAGGAATATGATGGATTTTACTATTTTGAAACAAATTCATTAGTAGCCATATATATATGCAATGGAATAGTTATTTCTTTACATGGTATATAAAGGGCTAGATATGTATGAAAAGTATGGGAAAATTCATTATCACATTCTAGTGGGAGTGCTTTGCCTAGTGGAACCAATCTAGAGGCCCTAACGTTCATGGGTATCTTATTTTATAGTAGTATGAAAATGTACTACAAGAGGTGGTGATTGGCCCCATATTGAGAATTATCACTATAAGGACATCATATGGAAAGGTGTTTATCCAACTGTGGGGGGAGTGCCGAAATTGATTAGTAGCTCGAGTTATCCATACTATCTATGGTAGAGATTAGGTAGATAAGCTACTACATCTATAGCTAAATTTCCATTATAGTAGGGTGTTAGGCCTTCCACACTCTCTAATCCTAGAGATCATATTAGAATTTCATCTATGACTACTTGGTATGTCCAATATTAGTTGTGGGTAGAGTCACATTTGGCGTGATTAAGGGAGAGGGTGGATAGGTTTTACATATCTGTGCTTAATTACTAGGATGAAGTCTAACTTACTAGGATTAGGAAGGTCACTACCAACCAAAATGTAGTAGGTAGTAAGAGAGTAGGTGTTCCTAGTATATTATTAGAGTAGTAAGCTCTAGGGGGTGAGGGTAAGGATGACGGCCAAGTAGCTAAGGGGTATGAAGAGGAGGATAAATGTCTGGATTTTGTCTCCGAGAAGGAGCTTACTAAGTTAGATGCAGTTATGGGCATTCACCTAAAGATCTTAGCAGAGGCTCTTGTGACTATGATTAGAGATGGTAGCGCTCTTCCTATTCCCATGACTATTAAGAGTCAATCTTAATTATAAGACTATAGATGTATTCACTCTCAAGACATGGCACCAGTTGAGGTGAGGATATCTAGCACAACCATAAGTTGCCTAGAGTCGCCAACTTGATTGACGAAAGCACATGTAGGTGAGGGACCAACGATGAAAAAAAATATATATAATATTAGCTATAACAGTTGTAGTATTTAGAATTCAACTATCTTATATATATAATGTTGAAGTTTACAATTAGCTATTTGTAAATATATCTTAAAATAACATCCATTGGTTATTTGTATATACAATATGTTTATATTATCTAGAAACTTAAGTTATAAAATGTTAAGATAAGATACCACATTATAGGGTGTCAAAGTCTCCAAAAATAACAGTGAAGAAATTTATATGAAATATGAACGAGGGAAATCATATCATTTGGAAGAGTACAAACATATATGAGGTTAGGACATTCCATTCCAAATTTATGGGTATTATATAGGCTTAGAATAAATTGGGTAGAGAACTAAAATAACATGTGAATCATGTGCAAGTTAATGTATAGATGACCTATTATATTTAGCTAACATGGAGGTCACATTTCAAATTTATGAAAGTGATATATTGGTTTAGAATGCCATGCCATAAAACTGCTACCCATGAACCTTGATGGGGTTAAAATTCTAAACGTGGCTGAATAATTAGGAGGTGTTCCATCTGTTATAGGTGTTATCTCTAGTTAAAAGTTGTGGCAGGTCATCATTGTGGAGAGAACATATGTTACCAGTTGGGTTTTCAAATTTAAATAAACAATTATGTGGAAAGGTTGGTTGTGGTATAAGGTTGGTATGATTGAAGGAGAGGTCCACTCCTTGTCCTCCAGGTATTACAAGTTGGTGAGACTTTTGTTTGATCTTGGTTTCTTAGAGTGGTATGCTATTGTTTATTAGGAGTTTTTTCATTCTTTACATTTTTATGAGGTAGAATGGAAACAATAGGGAGTAAACCAAGAGCTCTCGCAAAATGAAAAGTAATAGGTCAAATTGTCCAGAGTTTATCATAAGTAACTTTGAAAGCTTCTTTTGGGCTAGGATGACAAGTTTCCTCTTTCTCAAGAGTATGAGTTGGAGTGGAAATGGGAACATTATTGCCTTACACAAATTTTTTCTTATTAAGATGTCGTGAGCTATCAACCATAAAAGATGGTTTCTCTCCTAGTGCGAGAATGTTGATGGTGCTGGAAGCCACCAACATGCAAAGGGGTCTCCCTGACATGAAGTCCCAATTAGACTTTGCACCACTCAACATAGGAGTCCTTCTAGTAGTAAGGCCCAATTTCCATATTTCTTAGAGATTTGTCTTGGCTACAGTGGTTAGCACAAGAGAGTAATGTACGTCTACTTTTGAATACACAAGTGAGTATGCCTTATGGAATGTGTAGTTCTATAATGTATCAAGGTTCTCTCACTGGAAAGAAATGAAAGTGAGCGTTTAAGAGAAGAGTAATCGTACTAATCTAATAAAGGAACACAAGCATATATGTGAAAGAATCGTTAATCAATTAGAAAAGTATTTCAAATAGAAGTAATGATCATTAAAACAAGTACAACATACATCCAATAAGATAATTACAAAAGCTAACAAAATAGTTCAATTTCTTTAGTACAGGTGAAAACATCATATATTGCAAACATTCAAAGAATAGTCTTACAACATTTATGAAATATGCATGAAATTGTGGTGGCTCAATAAGCTTCACATATTAGGTGAAAGTTCCAATATACATCGGTACAATGAACACCACTACATCTAATAGTGGAGCGTTAGAGCTATGAGTTTCTCTATAAAAGAACTATCTTCCTCTCTAATGCCTGTTTGGAGAAGCCAAGGTGAAAAACCCATTTCTTGAGCGATGAGGGTGTATATATAACAAATGAGGTGAATCTTCACCTTCCCTATGACTCATATAACTCCCATCATGACTCTTGACTTCCATATGACCTTTTGAATTCTACATGACTTTTCACATTCTATAGGTGACCCTTGGACATCCACTTTACCTTAAAATATCTCATATTATTGAAAATTATCTAATTAAATCCACATATTATGTGGCACATAATGGCTCATATGACTCCTCGAAGTGACACTTTGACAAGACATGAATTGACACTAATGACATTGACTTGTTGATGATGTGGAAAATATCAAGCCATTCTTCTCTTATTTCTATCTTTGTGTCTTATTGAAATACGTTGCATCGTGTTTCTCTTTCTCCTTCAATAGGCTTGAAATTAGTGAGTCTTTTATTATCTTAATCTTCCAGGTTCCGCCACAATCTAGTTTCTCTTCTTTCTTTTTGTTTAATTATCATCATGTCTTCATAGCTCCCCAAGTGTCTTCTAGCGTAGTGTCCTTCTCCTCCTCCTCAGTCATCACCTTGTCATGTGAAGATGTAGTACCTACAACCAGAAATCACTCACGATAAGGCAACACCCCCACAAAAATTCCTAGTCTAACATACTTCATGAAAATAATTGATTGAACTAGAACGAGGTACTGTACTAGGAAGAAGGCTCAGGGATTGCATAGTGTGTAGATATAGATGCCAAGAGTTTTTTAGGCTTGTGATTGTGCAATGTGCAACATTCAAGTCCTGGGCAAGAAAACAACATAGTTGAGGGTCACAGTGAGGCAGGATTGCCCATTGTGACTGCAAAAAATGAAATTTAGGAGAGAGAGAGAGATAAGATTACATAGTTGCATAGCTCAAGGAGCGAGCGAGGTAGAATATAAATTGGGATTGTAAAATTCGCAGAAGGAGACTAACAGGGAGACATAATTAAGCAGTTCTAGGGTCAAGAGGCCAGGAATGAACACTGGGGTTATGAAATGTGCAATCCTTAGAGGTAGGAATTGTGCATTGCATAGTTCCAAAAAGTAAGGGTGCATGCTTGAGGCTTTCCACTATGTAATTTGTAGTTTAGGGAAGAGTGAGCTCAGGTTAGTCGAGTATGAAAATTTCTTGAATATGACTAAGTGTGGGATCAACAAGGAAAATATGAAACCAAGGTAGGACTTGAACATGATCACACACTTAAGACCCTCGAAAATATAACATAGAACACTTAGCATTCAAAAACAACATGAAATTCTTAATGCAACAACAGAACAACACTTTCCTCAAAGTGTGACACTTAGGATACACTTTGCGACAACAGTGAAGACACTAGTATCAATGTGCATAAAAATTTGGCAGTGAGTCAAGTCCATGCCTATATGATATATAGGACCCATTCATACCAAAGTTTCCTCTTGAAATAGACCATAATATTTCTTTTGAAATGTGTGGCATTTCACATGCCACAAGAAGACACTTAGGTTTTCTTTCGAAGGGGACTAGAAAACTTAGAGCATTCACATCAGATGATCCTTACCACTAGAAACAAAAACTTGAAAAGTTAGAGTAGGCTTTGAAATTTGGATGTAGGCAAAAATTTCGGAGGGTGTCATAGTAGCGACAACAGGTGCCTCAAAAGGAAATCCTAGACATGCATTATATAAAAGAATTTTCCAAGACTGAGAAGGTCCAACCCTAGTGTTGTAAACTAGAAAGTATGGAATTACAAGTAATAATGTGGTGGAGTTTCTCAATTCGGAGAGAGGTCTAGGTCTAGTGATCAATGAAGGGACTCTCAATTATAGATTGATGGAGATTCCTAGCTGGTTATCTCAACTGCCAAGAAAGTAATTAATGGAACCCCTATAGAGAAATTATCCAAGAGTTGGAAACTAGAATGCATTACCTATGATATTCAAAATATGCTTCAATCCACCCCCTATGCCATTGTCTCACACTCTCGTTGAACTAGAAACAAAGTGCCTAACTTCTTGGATAATTTGAGATGCTAGGATCAAAAAATCGAGTTAGAAGTGGCGTGGTATGACAAGGAATGGTCCCACTAGAAGGAACAACTCCAAATCATCTTAGATGTAGATAAAATATCCTTAAACGGGGTGTTGGAAGTCAAGACATTAGAGGCCGGGGGGGATCTTGCCAACCCCACCTTCCATCATATTTAAAGGAGGAGGGGAAGTTGGGTGGCATGACCACCCTAGTCGATGCAACACACATGACCAAAAAATTTAGCACAGTTCATCCTTAGGAAAGACATAAATCTATTTGATTTATTTGGGATGAGAAACCTTGTCTCTAGATTCTCTGTTGTTCCTAAAAACCTCACCTCTATCATAGGTGGGATAATTCCTTTGGGAGCATTTCGAAGAGAAAACAAAGGGTTGTGGCATGTTTTGTGGGTTATCCTCTCACTCGGGTGATAAAAATTTTATAAGGACATGGATTGAAATGAAATGGTTTTTCTAGTGACTTTGATTTTAGGATTAAGGCTCTTCAACTTGCACATTGGTCACTGTATAATTACAAGGGGGAAAATCAAAGATATTTAGTCGATGCAACTCTTGGGGCATTGATGACAACAAAGGATATTATCACTATAGGAGCAATAGGTGCAAACGCACTACTAATTGTCACAACTACACAAGGTTTGGTGTGGAAGATCAATTGAGAATTGATAATTATTTGTACTTCCAACTCCTTTGGTTTTGTTGATTCCTTCTTTGGTTATGAGTTTATTTGGTGGGAGTTAACCTGCAATTTTCCGAGTTCAATGGAGGTGGGTTATGGATTGAATATTTTTGATCCCCAATGGCTGTTGGACCTTATCATGATCATTTTATCTTCTCTCCCTTATCAATATTTTATTTTTGATAGTTGCCACAAACCTATGTGACATTCTGGGGTTCCTGAGCTTTTCTCCTATTTGGTCTCTTGTTTTCCAATCCCAGTGGTTTTTGTATACTGTGGCTGAGAACTCTATCTTGTCCATTGTTTTTCCAAGGAAGTATGTTTTGACAACAAATGCACTATAACGGATGGTGTGGGGCATGGTCCTTATGGAAATCAACATGCTCAAGACCAAGCCTAAGATGCCACAACTATTTTCCACTCCAATACTCCTCATCAAATTCAATAGGAAATCTGCTAGTTTGAAGCCTTGACCACTGGTGACCAACAAACGTATTATGATTCAGAAGTTCAAGTTGATGTAGACAGTTAGGTTCTTGACCGTAGACACATTAGGGGAAGATGGAGCCAATACCTAAACTCCATTACCCTTCATCGGTAGATGAAGAGACCCTTGAGCAGGGTTCTAAAGGAGAAACACGAGGATTGCAATGATATATTTTCTCTTTGAATGAAATCAAGTGAGTGCATTGTTAGCAAAGGTTCTCTCTTGTTAGATTAGATGTTCAACTTGCTAATCTTAAAATCTCTGTACAATGTAAATTAAAACCCCCTCTACTACTTAGAATAAGTGCTGACGACCCAAACCTAGTTACTTCATCTGGCTCTTCATGCCATGCTTCACCATTTGGAAATTATTTTTTTACATTATGTAGAAGCTTCTCACTCTTAATTGTTGTTTTATATTATTTGAACTCTTATCAATGGTCAATAGATTTAGTTTCCTATGAAGCATATTAAGACTAAACATTATGTGAATTAACAATTATATTTTTATTAATGTATGAAATAATTTTAAAATATGGTATAACATATATATATATATAATATGTAATTGGGTATAAATATATACTTTTACATTGTACCAGCCAGCCTGATATGCACACATATATAGTGAAATGAAATTTTCTCCATATAGTTACTATTGGCTCTACATTAATACACCCTTAACCCTGAAAAGTGATAATTGCTAACGTGATCATTTAAAAGAGAGCGAACACCAAATGAAAGAAATGGAGTGACTGTATATAAAATGAAACAAATTATCTTATGATTTCATTATTGTTAATTTGAAAAACAAAACTTTGTTTCCAGGAGTTCTTCAGTAATCTTGCATGTCTTTGTCATTGGAAAACCTTACATAATCGTTCTCCAGATAAATCTCCCTAACATACCCCATGAGTTTTTCAATCATTTTGTATATCATTTTCGTTGTAAAATTCTACATGAATTCTCTCCGACAAACACCATGATTCTTCAATGATTTCCGATGTCTTTTCAATAGGAAAATCCTATATGATCGTTCCCCAGATAATTCTCGTTGAGATAAACCACGAGTTCTTCAATCATTTTATATCTTTTCCGTTGGAAAATCCTACATGATCGTTCTCAAGATAGTTCTCCTTGACATACACTATGAATCTTTAGTCATTTACATGAACGTTCTGCAGATAATTCTCCATGACATACACCATGATTAGTTCTTCAGTTATCACTGTGAAAAACAAAACTCAAAGTGTGAATTATTTCTCACATTCACAGTCTTAATTAAAAAATCAAACCTAATCTATCATGACTGCTTGATGATACTAGTGCTCATATTACAAAATATGAGGTAAAACCAGAGCATTGTACGTAACCGGTAACAAATGCAATTCGACATTTGCAATTGAAAATCAATTGAAAATGCAAATTGAAAAATCGAGCTTATAATACAATGGGATTTTCTGCATATAGTTACTATTGGCTCTTGACTACATTAAGACAACGTAAGTGATTATTTTGAACGCGATAATTTAAAAAAGAGTTCTTCAATAATTTGTATGTCTTTCCCATTGAAAATTCCCACATGATCGTTCTCCAAGTAATTCACCCTAACATACACTATGAGTTTTTATGTCATTTATCTTTTTTGGTCTTTTCCATTGAAAATTCTTACATGATCGTCCTCCAGATAATTCTCCTCGAGATACATCATCTTAATTAAAGTGCAAGAAAACTCAAGCCGAGTATAGAAAGAAACAAAATATCTCATGATTCTATTTTATGTTAATGTGAAAAAAAAAACTCGAAGTGTGAATTCTCAATGACATTCACTGTGTTAATTAAAAAATCAAACTGAATCTGCCATGACCACTGATGATACAAGTGCTCATATTATAAGATAAATGGCAAAACCAGAGCAATACACGTAACAGATAATAATAGCAAAAGAAAAAGAAAATGGATATGAAATGACTTACAAGACACTGAGCAAAAATGGAGGAAAGATGAAATGAAAGTGACAGACAAACAATGGATAATCATCGACATATATGGGGTATACAGGAATAACAATTGCATATTCTATTCTGGCCAAGTGGGAGTAGGAGACCATATTAAATCATTTTTTTTTCACTTAGAGGAAAGTCGTTGAAGATCGAAACAAATGGAACGCACTTTGAACGGTAGGGATGAAATGGGTTTGTACTATGAGAGCCAACCAACAACTTTAGAATTGATTCCATATCTAGGTCAAAATTTTGAAGTTAGATCAGGTCAAAATTCTGAAGGTAGGTGAGGGGTGGGGTATAAGTATGGCAAATGAGGTGTGGGGTATAAGTATGGGTATAAGTCACCTTCTCGCTTAGAGAAATTTCTTTCCTTTTCGCGTCCTTGTTGGCAAATCAATTTCATATTTCCTTAACAAATAAATGATGAACTACGTTTGGGCGTTGGCATTTTAGGTCCGTGAAAACTACCATTTTGTTGAGTATAAGCTTTGTGTCAGTCTATTATAAATAGATATAGGAGGAATATATGACTTAATTTTAGCATCTTAGTCGGTCTCATTGGGCTGTCAACTGATTTATCTGACATATGACGTTAGAGGAAGTTCCTTTGATTTTCTCATGAATGGTGGATCAATGTAAGTATAAGATGTTTCCACCTCATATATCAAGAAACTGAAGTTTAAGGAAAAATTCAGCATGAATATAATTTATAACATAAGATCAAGAAACCCAATGCTAAGGAAGATTTCGTTGTTAAATATAGCGCATAACGTAAATGTTTTGTTTTGTAATCTTCGGCAACAGTACTACGTTCAGGAGGGTTTTGGAAAACAGGAGCACAAAGAGTTTTTCAGGCTTCCCTTATGCAGCAGCCCTCTTCTACTGTCTTATGTACACATGATATGGATCACCATTAATCAACAATGGATGGCATAATGTGGTTGTCATGGTTGTTAATGCCATCGGTATTCTGCTAGAGCTCTACCTCATTTGTATCTTTCTCACTTTCACTACACCAAAAATCAAAGTATTATGTCATTATATTTCCTCTGTGAATAGTATTATTTTTTAAATTCTCTACTTTGAATTAATGGCTTGTTTTCAATAGAATATGATTTTAGGCATTCGGCAGTGGAAACTATATGTATATATATATTCTGTTTGCAGAGAAATATGGGGATGGTGGTTGTTGGTTTATTTCTGCTGTTTGGCACTATTGCCATATCTTCTTTGTGCGTTGTACATGATCACAAGAACAAGAAGGTCCTTATAGGAATTTCAGGAATGGTGGCCACTGTTCTTCTTGACATTTCTCCGCTATCTGTAATTGTAAGTTGCTTTATTGTATTAGTTTTTTGAAATTAAAAAAATTCCAGGTTAAATGGTTAATTTCACTTCTTTGATCATATTCTTGAAATTTGGAATCAGAATAAATTCAAATCAGATCTTAGATTAATAATATTGGTGTTGTGATATTCATAAATTAATGATATTTAAGTTGATGATGTTTATCGTTAATATTTACATACACTGTTTGATTCAGGGACTAGTAATTCAGACCAGGAGCATGGAATTCATGCCCAGCTTCTATTTCTCGTTGTTCGCATTCCTCTCAAGTGTGCTGTGGATAGTGTATGGCGCTATCAGCAGAGATATTGCCATCATGGTAATATAATTGTAATAATAAATGGCTCTTATAGCTTCTTGCAAGAATTACAGTGTCAATATTATATATGACCCATAGCTATCGATAAACACAGTTAAAAGCCCAAGACGTATTAAATTCTTTATCTTCACGTTCTTCATATTTTGCAGGCACCGAACTTTCTTGGAGTGGCATTCGGGTTTTATCAGGTGGTTTTATATTGCGTTTATAGTCCAAAAAAATGTTCGAAATAATCATGAGTTAAAGGAGGTAAATAGTTGTTGTTGAGTCAGTTATGAGGGCTAGTCCGTTTGTGGAGCTGTAACTATCAAACACACGTATATATTGGTCTCTAATGAATTTTTTTTGGGTGAGTTGATATCATAATTTGTGCCTTTGTTTCTCTATCCATATTATCATGGTATCAAAGCCACATGGCACCTACTTGCTCCATTTAGTCTAGGCATTTATGGACAGCCTTCTGGAAGTCGAGAGGATACACAGCCACTGTTTGCTGAGTGCTCAGCTATGGTTTTTAGTGCCATCGTTTGAGTGCCATCCGTGTTAGTGCCCCAGTGGAGAGGTGAAATGTCCTTTGTCACAAGCATAGATGGTTGAACTCGCACCTTGGATGTTGTGTTTGTGGCACCATACTTGTTTGCTATTACATGTTGGCTATTAGTCAAAGTTGCATGAAGGGATTGAAAATTCATATTTCAAGACCTGACTCGTAAATTAGAGAGATCGTGACATCATACGATTAGGTTGCAGAGAGGTTCGCTGAAGGTTAGAGGTCGGCTACTGCTTTGACGCAGAAGATTCGGTGAGGCAGTTAGGGCCTTCAATCAAAATCAAAGTTTTTTAGGGCTTTTACATAAATCTTGAGGAAAATATTTTAATCTATTCATTTATGATTTGGTCGTGAATAGTTCTTCCCCATCCGTCTTTTTTCCTCCTTGCGGAAAGTTGGCGAGAGGGATTAACTTTAATATTTTGACCAATTTCAATTCCCATATCGAACATTTTTTATGAAATAAATAGTGAGGTGTCACAAGCTGTTCTCTGTTCAAAAAATTTTAATACACTTTTCCGGCCGTGAATAAATTTAATTCTGTTTTGGTATGGGATTCGAGTCGTGTCCTAAGAGATCGGGATTTTATTGTTTTTTTGTTTGTCCATCACAAAAGGTTTCAGGGGAGGATTAAGTGTTTTCAATTAGATGAATTGGATCTATGGTTAGGTTATTTGACAATTTTCTTCTTTTAGTGATTTGAAGAATGTTGTCTTCAAGTCAATGTTCAATTCCAACACCAATGTTCAGTTGAACAAATCATGAATTTTGGTGTTTAAAATTGCAAGCTTGATGGCAAGGTTCAGGTTGTTGGGATCACGTTGAATAAGGTTTCGAGAACATTATGCAAATGTTACTACTATGAATGTTGCTCAAAGAAAATAATTAGAAGAATGCAAACAAAAATAAGGGAAAGCTAAATCTTGAATTTTGAATTCTTTAGATGATTTTATTTTTCCTAAGTAACTAGTGCAAAGACTATTAAAGAAATTTGGGATAATCTTAAAAAGGCTTATTAAGGTAATGAATAGGTGAAAATTGTGAAATTACAAACCCTTAAAACTTAGTTTGAAACCCTCAAGATGAATGAATTGGAAACTATTGATCAGCTTATGAGTAGAGTTATGGGTGTTGATCCAATTTAAATTGATGAGCTTCATAGTTGGATAATTATATAGGATTATTTTACCTCCTAACCTAGTCAAATCAACCATTTTTGTAGCTTATTGTATGATTTTTTGATTATATTTATGCTTATAGGGTGAGTTGAGTTAGTTATTATACCATGTGGTCTAACATGTTTTTAATACAGATTATTGATGGATTTTGAGGTCAAAGTCAAGGATCTAGTGGTCAAACTGCAGCAATAACTAAAAGTAGACAGAGGAGAGGACATATAGGAGGGAGTCACCCTCATTTATTGCTTCTCACTTTAGATTCCCCTTCATTTAGGTCGGAGTACAAGTAGTTGAATCATGCACTAGAAGGTAGTCGAGCAAGTGGAAGATGATTGATAGTTATCTCAAGTTTTGGGAGCCAAGCCTCCTCGATTTTAAGGAAGCTATTGGTAGCTTCAAATGTATAAGTAGAGAGGCCTAAGACCTCACTAGAGTCGACTTTTTTTCTTGTGAAAACTCTGCTCAAATTTCGAGCTTAGTATTTTATGATAGTTTTATGTAATCTTGCTATTTTTTGATAATGAATATGGAATCCATTTTGAGCTAGCATTGAGTTACCTCAGAGGGCTGAAGCTCTTGGGTTAGAGCTCAATCCAAGTAGCCAAGCTTCTCTTTACTTTTATTTGTATGCTTTACTTCAGTTTGTAGATTAGTTCGATGTTAGATGTATTTCTCTTATGGTTAAGAATAGGTTGCTTTTGATGAGTTAATAACTTGATTCCATTTGTGCTTTCTGTAGCAGGTTAAGCAGTGATCAAAGAAGATTCAAAAGGCTAGCAATAGTGCCTTGGCCTCTTTTTCTCCCTCTAAGACCATGATTTGAGGCAAATACTCTCTTGTTGCTCCAAAAACACAGATTTTCCTCCTTCCTAGGACTTCTAGTGTTTGTAGCTCTCTAGTAGGTTGACAGTCCAGTTTTTCTTTGCTTTAGATCTTCTTTATCATGTTCACTTCCTAATTTGCAATATTCCTTTTGCATGCTTTCCTTTCTTACAACATTTCCCAACATTTCCTTCTATACATCATAGTTTAGGCCATTTTAATTCAAAACTATGTGTTTCCTAAGATGCACCCATTTCATTTGTTGCTTGATTTTCTTGGTTGACTGATAGTTTATATGTAGCAGATCTCTTCCAGCAGTAGGCTAGCTTACCAAAAATCACATCCTCCATCAGATTCATGCCCTATAGGTCTTCCAAACCTCACCTCAATTCTGCCCTAGTTTCCTTCATTTTTCATAGAACTTCTTCCTCTCTCCTTGAGCAAACCCAATCATCTTTCTCTCCCCTGGTGAATCATGGTAGACCTTAGGCACCCTAACACCTCATTCCAACCTTCATCCACCTTTTCCACCCACTCTCACACCCTCAAAATAGCAAAAATTGCTCTCAACCTCCTCTTGTAGGCCTCCTGTAGTTCCGCTATTTTCCTCTTGTAGTTTTCCTATAGTTTTTTCTATAGGATTTCTTTCAAAGGCTTAGTGTGGGAAAAGCCTCCAGAAAGCCACCTTAGACCTCCTAGGACCCATCCACACCATTCTACATCCTCCCAAGCTCCAAAACCGCCCTCTAACGCCACCTATTCGCTGCCACACTCACAAACAATAAATTAGATGCATGTTAAATTCACATAAAAACACATAAAAATCCAAAAATATGTTTTTTGCTTATTTACTTCCAGAAATAGCATGGTTAGACATTTTTTACTTCCTTAAGTAGGTAATCACATTTATTTCAGGGTTTTCATAGTTTTTTGGCAAAAGTAGAATTAGCTTCTTAATTAGGGTTTACTAGGTTTTGCTTTACATTCCAGTCTTTTTCCTTTCTGCAGTTAGAATAACATCTATAGAGTAATCTTTCTTTCCTTTCATCACACACAAAACTTCTTTTGAAATCTATAGAAGTTGGCTTAAGCTCCTAGTGATCTCGCGTCGGCTGACTAAGTGAAAACCTGCAATGAGAACTAGCACTTGTGCATATAGCACTGACACTTCCAAGTTTGTTACGAACTACCAGGTTGATAAAAGTAAAGTTGGTAGCTCAAGAGTTGCAGCATTCTTCCTGCAATATTGGTGCTCACCACTTTCTGGCATCGTTGCCAGGGAAGCATCAGAGTATTCTGTGATTACTGCTTTCTTCTATTTCCTATTGCAACATTATACTAATAGTTTATTTCGACAAAAGTAGACTAGTGATTTCTTTTCTTTCAGTTCTACATTTCCTTTCTTTCCTTTTCAATTTTGCAATTTTCCATTCAGAAGTTAATTTTAGCTAGTTGCAATTTGTTTTGTTCAATCAAAATTTTTGTTTCTGCACATACTTTTAGTGTCGGGAAAAAGAAACAAAAAACCAATAAAAAATATTTCCTTTCATGTGTCGTAGGAATAGAGATAACTTAGGAAAATTTTTGCCCAACACCCCCACTACTTCACATAGCCAACCTTCTCTCTTCTTTGGTGGCTGCAATAAAGAAGAACCCTTATGTGAACATCCAAACATATTTTAAGAACCTATAGGGGAAGAAGAAGAAAAAAGCATTCCTCTAGAGCTAGTGGATGAAAACAAAAATGCTAAGGGAAATGGAAAGAGAAGAGAGGGAACCTTCCCCATTCGAGAGACCAATGGAGACACCAAAATGAGGAATATAAGTCTTTCATCCCTACCTCACTTCCATGGTTTGACTACAGAAGATCCTGACACCTTCTTGTTCGAGTTTGCTATCATCTATCGAACTTATGACTATGTAGAAGACGAAAAAAAGTTGAAATTGTTTCCTTCTACTCTTAAGGATGCAACACTGTGTTGGTTCATGGGATTACCTAGCAATAGAATCACAACTTGGGTTCAGATGCAACAGGCCTTTAACAAAATGTATCAAGACTATTGTAGGTCAAAAGATACTAAAGAAGAAATCTTTTGAATTACCATAGGAAGTGATGAGTCCCTGGAAGACTATGAAGAGAGGTTCCAGGTCAGTTACAAAAGGGCCAAGTATACACTTGACTTTAAGTATTTGAAGTTGGTCATGCTCAGGGGAATTCGGGAAGACCTTTTAGACACCCTCTATCTACTGGATGGGGGAGACATCTACAAACTATACTATTAGGACATAAAGACTATTTTTAGAAACCATTCTAGAGCAGCGAGAAAGAAAGGAAGGGGGAGTTAGCCCATAACTAGTACCTCTTCTTCCAATCCATCCATTCAAGGTGAAATTAGAAACATGTTGGAAGACTTCAAAAGTGAGATTATGTAGACTCTTTCCATGCAAATGGATACCTTACATATCAAAAGAAAACAAGAGGAAGCAGAGAGGGCTTTGGCCATTTTTTGCCCGAGATGCACCAGGGTCATCCTAGGAATGAATGCCCATTGAACTCTATAGAGGTTTGTTTAGTCTATGAAGAAGATAATTCTACAGATAAGTGCCCTTCCTTGCCTGGACTTAAAGCTGTATACCAAGAGGTCGAAGGAGTCACTAAAAAGATCTATTACATAAACCATAGGAGGCTGCATGGACCTAGACCATACCAATAGGAGATGAAAGGGACATCCGAGGCATACTACAACCCCAACCAAGTCACCTCCATACCTTCTTAGGGCCCCCCTGTTCATCTTTCCTGGTCCATGTCTCCTCCTTGTTCCTTCAAATCTCAATATCATGCCCAATAAGCCACCCATTCATTTCAATCCTATGCTCAGCTGTAACCTCAGTGGAATGCATCTCATTAGGGGTGGAGGCCCCAATACAAGTCTTTTCCTGCTCTTCTCCCTCCACCACTTGCCCAACCAGGACTGTTGCCTTCTGCTCCACCAAGGCAACCCAAAATGCTTGCCCAGCCAAATCCAAACCTGAACAATAGACAGGCTCCGCAAGTGTATATTGGGGAACCATCATGCCTAACTTATGCTGTGGAGATTCAAGAAATTAATTTGTGATCCGGAAAAGTTCTCCCATATATCCAGCCTCCACCGAGGGAGGTTGAGGAAGATAAAGAGGAAAGAGAACCTTAAGCAAATTGACCCTTTCTTGAGAGACTATCCATGAAAATCTAACCTACCCCAAAAGAGACTGAACTCCTCGAAGAATTGAAACATTTATGTGTGATGGTACCACTTCTCCAAGCCATAAAAGATGTGCCTATCTACAATAGGTTGATCAAAGAGAAGTGCTTTATGCATCCAGGAAGGCGCAAGAGAGATGCTCCAACCATCCATGCCATAGGACAAGTATTCGACCTGATGTTGGGGCAGATAATTTGTCCAAAATATTTGGACCTTGGAAACCCAGTAGTTGATGTCCACATCAATGGCACAATGGTACCACATACCTTGATTGATCTGGGAGCTGCCACTAATGTGATGACAAAGGACACAATGCTCAAACTTAACCTTCAAGGCTCCTTGAGGAAGGACAAGGAGGAGGCTCTTCTCCTCCACCTTCATGATTTACCAAGGCATGACATCAAGTTCTTTCCTCTCAGGCTTGATTATTTTCTGATATTCTACAAACAACTTGTCAACTTTGTCTGCCATGGTGAAAAAGATCTTATGATAATTTCTCTCTTCCTCCATTCGATCTTTCTCATCTACCATGTTCTGTCTTTGTGTTGCACAACCAAGTAACTTAAACACATAAAAATAAGCAGAAATCAAAAGCAACCATGAGATAAAAGGCACAAGATGATTTGATTACGAATTTCACCCTGTGGGGGCTATGTCTTCAAGCCCTGATCAGTGTGAGGAGGCCTATTTCATTAAATGGTAGCAAAAATAAATTACAATCAAATTTACATAAATGACCCTTATACCTCCATTCTCTGGCATGGAATGAAAATGCAAAGCTCATATGTAGAAACAAACATCACCATTGGATTCATGGCACAAAATCGTGTCTAACAACTATAAACATGACCCTATTTTGAGTAGGTGACTTCTGGAGCTCTAAAGAATCTTTAAATTCCCTCAAGATTCTCTGCAAAAATATTCTCCTAATATTCCCTAAGAATATTTCTCAAAATCCGTGCCCTCCTAAGTATAGTTCTAGCCTTGGGTGCTACTAGTTTTGCCTCCTTGCTCTGTTGATCAAACCTCTACCTTTCCCCCATTGGGCGCATTGAAATGTGTTATAAGTAACATTTGCGGTGGAATTTATAAAACATGGGCCAACAAGTTGAATGTCGGTGTCCGAGTTTGGGCGTTTGGTTGGGGAGGTCCTGGGGTCCAACCCCACGGGACCCCTGTTATGGTGCGTCAGTTATTTATTTGGTTATGTTTTTGTTGGGGTTGCCTGGGTGGTGGGCCGACCAGCTGGCCAGGCAGGTTCAAACCCCACTAGCCTTGATCATATTCCATAAGTCAGAAGTTTGTGTTGGGTGGTGGGTCTGCCAATGGTGGCCCACCCCCATTTTGTTTTTTATATGTGACATATATATATGGCGGTGGTTGGTTGGGTTTTACCACATGCCAACCCTTTGTTAATTTGATATAATCGTTGGGAGGGGTGGCATGGGTGGAGGCCCACCATTTCTCATTTAATATACTTTTTTTTTGTATTTTTTCTTATTTAAACAAGATAGTAGAAAATAATCTGTTGATTTTTAATGGTCGCCGGTATTTTATAAGTAGGTGATAATTTTTCCTTTTCCGTTTTTGTATTCAGTCACCACAAAGTGCCAATTTTTCGCCTATTTAGTGTTCCCACTAGGCCTAGTTTGACGAGAAATTTGATCGAAAATAACTTTCACATACAAACTCGGATTGAGGTGTCATTCACGACGTTGGAAAACATAGATCTTCGATCTGACCCTGGTTCCACTTTAATCCAATGACTTTGATTTTTGAGCTTTTCCAAAGCCATTCTAAACCTGGACTATTTTTGGAGACAGCTGGATCAATCATAAAATATTATCTTGTATATTGTATTTATTTTAAAAGGAGGTTTCACTATCAAAGATTACTATAATTATTGTTTTCTTATATTTTTGAAGGTGCAAGGTTCATAACATTTGGTTTTAGAGCATACAAACCTAGGGTTTTGCTACTTCAAATCTATTATATGAAATTTTTTTCTCTAACTTTTTTCCAGAAGGTTCTAGATGGTGAAAATTAGATTGTATTGAGTATAATTTTGAAGAAAATATGATTTAATTTTTAGATATTCAATCGCTATAGTTTTGAAGATACATTCTAATGAAGTTAGGGTTCTTGAATGATCATGGAATTAGTTTAAAACAAACCAGTTTAGAGTTTTCTCTATAACTATTTTTCTATGAGGTTTTTTATGGTGAAAATTAAATAATATTGAGGATAAATCTTGAGGAACGTTTGTTTTAAATTTCATATATTGGATCACTATACTTTCAGAGACATTCTCTAAGGAAGTTAGGGCTCCTCAATGCTCCTAAAATCAGTTTCAAACATGTGAAAATTGGACCATATCGAGGTGCTATATTTGAGAATATCTACTTAAAATTTAAAAGTTTGGTTCACTATTTAGAGATATACTTTGTGGAATTTAAAGTTTGTGAAGGATCTAGATATGAATTTCATATAGGTAGGCTTGGTATTATTTCTCTAAAAAAAAATTCATGATTTTTCAAGATGTGAAATCTTCAGGGATATCGAGAGACATACAAGAGTACATTAGGTAATAATTCCATTATTATATTTGAAGAATTGAACATGTGAAATGATATACATTTTTTCTTGAAGGAATAGGCCAAAAATCGGTAAGTTTTGGGAAAGTTACCATAGGTTTCTATTGACACATAAAATTATGGTCAAACATATGTAATTAAAAAGAAGACACATTATAGTATTATAGACCAAAGTTTCATATTTGGAAGGGCTTCCAGCTAGAGATATATCAAGAAAAAATTCATTGATTCATATATTCTCCAAATTAAGGTTTTGAAGGTATATAACTTACAAGTAACATAACTTAGATGAGAAGATCCATTTTTTGGGTGACTAGAAATTGTGATAAAGAGGAGCAATATTATTATTTTATCACATGTCTCCAAAGAAGCATTGTTGGGTCCCTATAATACTAGTGATTACCCCATTACTATTGTAGTTATACCCCTTATTTATATTGTTGTGCCCCCATTGCCCCCATATTGTTATTAATGTGCCCATAGAATCCCTCTATTGTTATTTTTGTGGCTTTATATTATTATTGTTAGGTCGGCTGGATTATATTGTGACTCCTTAGACTCCTATATATAGAAAGGAGGTTTTGTCATTTGAATCATCCAAGAATTGTTCATTTATGTAATGTAAAGGAGGTTTCCCCCTCGAAGAGGCTGAATTCTAAGGCGTTGATCTATCTTTTCTATCTTTTCTTGAGCTGGTTTCATAACATTTGGTATCAAAGCTTTGGATTCTAGGGTTTCGCTGCTCCAAACAGGTCATCGTGGAATTTTCGCTATAAATTTTTTTCTATGACGTTTCAGAAGTCGCAAAAAAAACCCATTTGAGAAGAAATCGCTCTGAACCTTGGGTCCAAATGTCAGAACTTTTCGCGCGATATTTTTGGATATATGATCTGAGGAAGTTGGTCTTTTTGCAGACTCCTGAATTACACGCAAAACAGGTGACCTGGAGAAAATCGTCATAACTTTCTTTCTGAGCATCGGATTGAAATTTCGTAAGAAGGTACAGAAAGAGGACGGACTGTAGTTTTTTTTTATATATTTTTCAGAGTCAAAGGTTGAAACAGTGACACGTAGAACTTTATACAAGTTCGCTCTACCGAACTAGTCTATAATCAGGTCACTGCGGGAGGTTGTGCATAATTCTTTCGTGGAGAATCTAATTTGGATCAGACTAGTGGCATTGGAAAGAGGACATAGAAGTCTACTACAGGTCACAATTTCAGAACTAGATGATTCAAAATTACAGAGATACATCAGATTCAATATCAGTCTTCTACAAAGTAAAAAAAGGTGTGTAGTTTTTTTTTAAATTTTTGCATAAGCTTGGTTTGAAGGAATTCAAAGGGCATAGTAAAGCATTATTATCGGTAATTGATGCCTCGAGGAAAGAAAATGCAAACACCTAGTAAGGAACCTGAAAGCTCTAGCATGACTCATGAAGAAGAGGAAGAAATGCTACATGATATATCAAAATTACAAGAACAAGTGCAACAAATGTCACACTCACAAAAGCTAACAGATGCTAAGATAAATGGCGTGGAATCTAAGATAAAGGGCATGGAAGCTAAGATGGATGATCTGAAGGCAAATTTGAGGACAGATTTGAAGACATACATGGCAGATTTGAAGACAGATTTGACAAATTTTCTACAAGAAATACTTACTAATGGTGAAAAGGTTGTAAAGGAAACTCATGATGTGAACAAAAGAAATGTTAATCATGATTCCATAGACTCTAATGTTGGATCGAAGACCCACCATATTCCAAAAATCGATATGAGGAAGTTTGATGGAAAGGATCCCGCCACATGGATATTACAGATGGAGCAGTTCTTCGATCTCAATAATGTGCAAAACACACAAAAGGTACGTATGGCAACTTTATATTTGGAACCAAATCAGTTTGTATGGTATCAATGAATTTTCTCTCGTAAAAAATTTATCACTTGGGCAATTTTTACGGAAGAATTGATAGCACATTATGAGGATACAAAAAGCAACACTTTTTTTAGCCAATTGATAAGTCTCAAACAAAAGGGTTCAATAATGGAGCACATTGAGGAGTTCCAAAAATTGAACATAAGGGTAAAAGATATTCCAAAGGAGCATAGGATTGATGTGTTCATAGGGTCTTTAAAGGATAATATCCAACATGATGTTCGACTTTGGGAACCTGATTCATTAAAGAAGGCATTCAGGTTAGCAAGAAAAATGGAAAGCAAAATTATGGCAACCAGGAAGCATACCACTCACAACTATAAAGACAGAAGTGCAGTTGCCCCTAGTCTTCCACAACCTATAAGGTTGACACCACAACAATTGGAAGAAAAAAGAGCAAAAGGGCTTTGTTATAGTTGTGATAGCAAATACACTAAAGGTCATAAGTGTGCTGAGAAGAAATTATTCTACATAGATTGTGAAGAGGAAGAAGAAAAGGAGCAAGAAAGGTCAAAAGAACAGGATATGCTCCAGGAACAAAGCCTAGATGAAGAACAAATAAATCCGACCATATCTTGTAATGCATTGGCGGGAATTACCACTCCTCAAACCATCAAGATAGAAGGACAAATCAAGAAGAAAAAGGTAATAGTGTTGATTGATTCAGGAAGCACCCACAATTTTATTCATTGTAGGGTAGCAAAAGAATTGAATTGCTTCCTATATCCAGCACCAGAGTGTCAAGTGATGATTGCAAATGGAGGAACAATAAATTGCTTTGGAAAGTGCCATAATATCAAGCTATCCATGGGAGAATATGTATTGACTAGCCCAATGCTTTCCATTCCAATGGGAGGTGCTGATGTTGTACTAGGAGTCCAATGGCTACAATCCTTGGGTACAATAGCTTTTAATTTTCAAGAACTTTTCATCAAATTTTCTACGGAAGGAAAGGAAGTTGAATTAAGGGGTATTGCAGGGAAACCAGGAAAGATAATCAGCTCTAATGGTATGACAAAGCTTCTAAAAAAGGAGCAAAGGGTGTAATTGCACAATTATGTTCGCTAGATGTTTCCACATTGGAATCATCTATTTCTCCAGATCTCCAAAAAGTCATGGACAATCATTCCAAGGTATTTGAGACTCCCAAAGGTCTCCCACCTATGCGTGATCATGATCATGCTATTCATCTGATTCCAGGAAGTGTTCCTCCAAACATCAGGCCGTACAGATATCCCTATGTCCAAAAAAGTGAAATTGAACGTATGGTTGCAGAAATGCTAGAGGCTGGTATAATTCAACCGAGTCAAAGTTCTTTCTCTACTCCAGTAGTATTGGTGCACAAGAAGGATGGATCATGGCGCATGTGTCCAGATTATAGGGAGCTCAACAAGCTCACTATTAAAGATAAGTTCCCCATTCCTGTTATTGATGAATTACTAGATGAATTGCATGGATCAATTTACTTCACCAAGTTGGATCTTCGTTTAGGATATCATCAAATCAGAATGAAGATTGAAGACATTCCAAAAACGGCATTTAGAACTCATGAGGGTCATTATGAATTTTTGGTCATGCCTTTTGGCCTTACCAATGCACCTTCAACATTTCAAGGTTTGATGAATTCAATTTTCAAACCATTCCTTAGAAAATTTGTGTTAGTATTTTTTGATGATATACTAATCTACAGCAAGTCTTGGAAGGATCATGTTGAACATGTTGACAGGGTGCTACAACTATTGGAGGAGAAACAATTATATGTCAAAAGATCCAAAAGTTTTTTTGGAGTCCAGGAGGTGGAATATTTGGGTCATATTGTATCTCATGAAGGAGTTAAGGTAGACCCTAGCAAAATTAAAGCCATTAAGGAATGGAAAATCCCCACATCCATAAAGCATCTGCGAGGATTTCTTGGGTTGACAGGGTATTATCGCAAGTTTGTTAAGAATTATGGGAGAATAGCAGCACCTCTAACAACATTATTGAAGAAAGATGCATTTTCATGGACTCCGGAAGCAACAAAGGCCTTTGAAAATCTTAAAGAGGCAATGTGCCAAGCACCGGTCTTAGCTACACCGGACTTCACAAAAACCTTTATTGTGGAATGTGATGCTTCAGGAAATGGAATTGGTGTTGTTCTAATGCAAGATGAAAGACCCATTGCTTTTGAAAGTCGTCCAATCAAGGGAAAGTTTTTAAGAAAAGCTATTTATGAGAAGGAAATGTTGGCAATACTCCATGCACTTAAGAAATGGCGACCCTACCTAATGGGAAGACACTTCAAGGTAAAAACGGATCATGATAGCCTTAATACTTTTTAGAACAAAGATTATCCTCTGAAGAGCAACAAAAGTGGGTCACAAAGATGTTGGGTTATGACTTTGAAATCATCTACAAAAAAGGGAAGCAAAATGTGGTGGCAGATGCACTCTCAAGAAAGGATGAGGATGTGGAAGCATTGTTGTGCGTTATTTCTATTATCCAACCAGATTGGATAAATGAAGCAAGGGAGGAATGGAAGAATGACGAAGAAGTGTGGGCACTTATTCGAAAGCTACAACAAGATTCCAGTACGTCTGATACATTTAGCTGGAAAAATGATTCGTTATGGTACAAAGATCGCTTATACCTCTGTAAGAATTCCCAGCTAAAACAAAAGATTCTTATGGAATTGCACACTTCTCCCTTAGGAGGGCACTCAGGATTTTTAAAAACTTACCACAGGGTTAAGAAGGAATTTTTTTGGGATGGCCTTAAATCAGATATTCAAAAGTTTGTGGCGGAATGTTTGGTTTGCCAACAAAATAAAGTTGAAACAATTAAGACACCGGGTCTATTACAACCTTTATCCATTCCAAGCCAATGTTGGGAGGAGGTATCAATGGATTTTATCACAGGTTTACCCAAGTCTGAGGGAAAGAGTGTCATCATGGTGGTAGTTGACAAACTTACCAAGTATGCACACTTTTGTGCATTATCACATCCATTTAAAGCCAGTACAGTTTCTACTGCATTTATGGAAACAATTCAAAAGCTACATGGAAACCCAAAGATTATTGTAAGTGACAGAGATCCCATTTTCACTGGAAATTTTTGGACAGAATTATTTTCTTGTCTTGGTACTCAGTTAGCTCATAGCTCATCTTATCATCCTCAATCTGATGGGCAAACTGAGATAGTAAACAAATGTTTGGAAGGATATCTTCGTTGCTTTGTATCTGATAAACAGACACAATGGGTCAAATGGTTGCCTCTGGCTGAATGGTGGTATAACACTTCCTTTCATACAGCAACAAAAATGACCCCATTTATGGCACTTTATGGGTATCAACCACCATCCATCACATCATATTTAAGAGAAAATTCTAAGGTTCAGGCAGTGGAACATCACATCGAACATCAACAACAAGTCCTCCAACTCTTAAAGGATAACCTCGTGTTGGCACAGAATAGAATGAAACAACAGGCAGATCAACATCGCAGTGAAAGAAGTTTTGATGTAGTTGATTGGGTATTCCTACGGCTACAACCATATAAGAAAATGTCCCTCAAGCAAGCTAAGAAAGATAATAAATTATCACCAAAGTATTATGGTCCGTACAAGGTGTTGCAAAAGATTGGTACTATGGCATACAAATTGGAGCTTCCTGCAGCTTCTCGATTGCACCCAGTTTTCCATGTTTCATGCTTAAAGAAGGTTATAGGCGACAAGCTCCCAGTTCAAACAATATTGCCAGAACTTGACGAGGAAGGAAAAATTATATTGGAACCGGAAGCAGTTATAGAAGCAAGAACTCGACAGCTACGAAATCGATCAATTTCAGAGTACCTTATCAAGTGGAAGAACTTATCCGCTGAAGATTCCACATGGGAGGATGAGAATTTTATGCAGAAATATCCAGAACTACTCAAGCGTTGAGGACAACACTTTTTTGAAGGAGAGGGGCATGTTGGGTCCCTATAATACTAGTGATTACCCCATTACTATTGTAGTTATACCCCTTATTTATATTGTTGTGCCCCCATTGCCCCCATATTGTTATTAATGTGCCCATAGAATCCCTCTATTGTTATTTTTGTGGCTTTATATTATTATTGTTAGGTCGGCTGGATTATATTGTGACTCCTTAGACTCCTGTATATAGAAAGGAGGTTTTTTCATTTGAATCATCCAAGAATTGTTCATTTATGTAATGTAAAGGAGGTTTCCCCCTCGAAGAGGCTGAATTCTAAGGCGTTGATCTATCTTTTCTATCTTTTCTTGAGCTGGTTTCATAACAAGCATCCAAAAACTATTATACCAATTAAACCTCTTGACGGATCATCTAGGACTTGTGAAGAAAGTGAAGACTTAGAACTTAGGATCTCCCAACTATAGAACGATGTTAAAGAAATGGATATTTGTATGTTGAAAAGGGTGGATTAATCAAGTTTTCAAGAAAACATGGATGAAATGGAAAATAATGTAGGTTTTAATCCCGTACAGAAATTACCTGCATACGAATTCTAAAACACATAAAACACATATGCACAACGATTTCCCCTAGATCCCAAAACTGAGACTACCAGCTTGATTTTTCAATATGTTCCTTTCAATGTTACAATACATATTTATACATGCCGAAGCATCCAATACCATGGACTGCAAAACATCACGTCCAAAACCATGGACCAAAAAACTTCGCATCCAAAACCATGGACCAAAAACCATCGCGTCCAAAACCATGGACTGAAAACCATCGTGTCCAAAACCATGCGCAAAAACCATGCACAAAACGATAAGTAAGTTTGCCCAACCTAATATAGGGTCCAAAAAAAATTTACCGGGAGTGCTGCCCTAGACCCCATTGAGGGGGCTTTCTTGCCCCCTCTAACCCCCTGGTTAACTACGTGGGCTAGTCATGGAAAGAATATAACACAACCAAACATTATCCCACTTGTTTTTTCTTTCCACGGGGGGTCACAAGAGAGCTTAGTCATTTATCCAACCCTACAACGCCCATTCATTATCTCCAACAAGGGAACTTCTCAGAGCTCACAGATTTTGTCAATGCATCTGTAGTATTCTTCAAAGTGTCCACCTTTACCAACAACACCTTTTTTCTTCTATCATATCCCTCAAAGAGTGATACTAAACATCAATGTGCTTTGTCTTTGAATGATAAGCAGGGTTCTTTGCCAAGAAAATTGCACTTTGGCTATCAGGGTCTATCCTTATAGCTCCCTGTACTAACCCCATACTTGAACACAATCTCTGCAACCAAAATTCTTCCTTGCTTACAATAGTGGCTGCCATGTATTCTGCCTCTGTATTTGATAGTGCCACTAGAGACTATTTCTTACTCATCCAACTGACTACACCTCCAAATAGGTTAAACACATACCCACTTGTAGATCTTCTATGATCCAGATCTCTAGCCCAGTCTACATCAACAAAGCCACGAATATCCAACACTTTGTCCAATCCTGGTCCTCCTTGGTAGCACAAGCCATAATCACTAATGCCACGTAAATACCTGAAAACCTGCTTCACTATTGTCCAGTGCTCCTTCTCTGGTTTTGACATAAACCTGCTCAATACTCCCACTGCATGTGCAATGTTTGGTCTAGTACAAACCATCACATACATTAGGCTACCGACTGCACTTGCATATGGAACATGAGACATATCCACTTTCTCTTCTTGTGTCTTGGGACACTGTTCAATAGATAACTTTACACCTACAGGAATAGGAACCTTCACCAGTTTACTATACTATATATTACACCTCTGCAGTATTGTTTCGACATAGTTCCTATGGTTTAATCAAAGCTTCCTCTTTTCCCAATCTCTTTTAATTTCCATGCCTAAAATATAGTTTGTAGCACGAAGATCTTTCATGTCGAATTTGGAGGACAATTGGGTCTTCAAATCCTGGATAATTTTTTTGTCATTTCCAAATAGCAACATATCATCCACATACAATCCCAGATAAATAACATGATCACCAATTAATTTAAAATACATACAGTGATCTTCTTTTCTTCTGGTGAAGCCAAGCCCCCCGTATAAATGTATCAAATTTCTGATACCACATCCTTGGTGACTGTTTCAACCCATACAGAGACTTCTTTAACTTGCATACTAGTTTTTTCTTACCCTTCACTGCAAAGCGTTCAGGTTGCTTCATGTAAATCTCCTCTTCCAGATCCCCATGAAGAAATGATGTCTTCACATCCATCTATTTTACCTCAAAATCAGAAGTAGCAACAACAGATAATAGTAATCTAATAGAAGCTACCTTGGAAATAGGAGAAAAAATATCACCATAATCAATTCCCAACACCTGGGAATAAACTTTTGCTACCAATCGAGCTTTGTATTTCTCCACCTTTCCTTCTACATTTCTCTTCTTCTTGAACACCTATTTGCTACCAATGGGTTTCCTTCCAGCCAACAACTCCACTAGATTCCATGCCTCATTTTTGTGCAAAGATGCCATTTCATCAACCATGGCCTCTTTCCAGAGTTTGCCATCCTCTGAATCTACTGCCTCCTTCACAGTTCTGGGATCATCTTCAATAATAAATAAATAAAAATTTGAATAGAAAGCAGATGAACTATACCTTTCTGGCTGCCTTCTTTCTCGAATTGATTTTCTCACACCCAGAGTTTGTGGCTCTTCATATTCTAATTCATCCTCAGTTGTAGAGTCTGACTCTTCCTCCTTAAGCTCAAACTCTATCTTCTTAGGTTCCTTTGGTTGGACATCATGTTTAGTAACATCTTTCACCTCTCTGAACACCACACCTCGGCTGTACACAACCTTCCTTGTTACTGGGTTCCAAAGTTTATAAGCCTTTAAACCATCCTTACACCCAACAAAGATGCACTTTTCAGATTTACTATCCAACTTGGTTCTTTTCTCCTTTGGAACATGTACATATGCATCACATCCAAATACCTTCAGATGTGAAAGAGGGCTTCTTTCCACTCCATACCTCTTGTGGAGTCTTATCCTCAAACGCTGATGAAGGTGATCTGTTGACCAAGTAACATGCTATCTCCATCGCCCTCTACCCAGAATTCCTATCCTAACCCGACACCACTGAGCATGCCTCTTGCCCTTTCCATCAACGTTTTGTTCATTCTTTCTGCAACTCCATTTTGCTTAGGTGTGTATGGAGTAGTCTTCTACCATGCTATACCACACTTCTTGCAGAATTCTTCAAATTCCTTGCTACAAAACTCTCCATTGTTATCTGACCTCAACACCTTTATCTTCTTCTCTGTCTAGTTTTCCACCAGAGCCTTAAATTATTTAAACCTGTCAAAGACTTCAAATTTCTTCTTAAGGAAATATATCCATCTATTCCTTGAGAAGTCATATATAAATCATACATATTACACAGACTTACCTAGTGATGGAACCTTCACAGGTCCAAACACATCATTGTGCACAAGCTCTAATATATGTTTCACCCTCTTACCACCAGAGGGGAAACTCACCCGATTTTGCTTCCCATATACACAATTTTCACAGAAATCAAAATCCAAAGAGTTTTTACTCATACCTTCTACCATACCTTTACCATAAAGTATTTGAAGGCCCTTCTCTCCAATATGTCCAAGCCTTTGATGCCACAACATGGTCTTCTCTCCAGAGACCACTATATTTTCTACTCCACCTTTAGGAACCACAGAACTGTTGCACCCATCAACAACAATGCTACCTTGCATCTTGTACAGAGTTCCAATCCGAACTCCCTGCATCAATACTAATGCTCCCCAAACCATCTTGTAGGTATCCTTCTAGAACACTATTTTTACACCTACATCATCTAGCTTGCTTATAGATATCAGATTTCTCACCAATGCAAGAATATACAAAACACCCAGAAGTGTTCTAACCCTTCCACCTTGTGACTTCAACTTTACTTTTTCGCGACCAATGATTCTAGCCTTCCTATCATCCCCTAAGAAGACATCACCACCATCATATTTCTCATACTCGCAAAACCACTCTCTATGGGGAGTGAAGTGAAAGGATGTGGTTGAGTCAATCAACCATGCCTCATGATCTACATGTGTACTTGGAGAAGCCAAGTACACATCCCCACCTTCATTTGAGGTGGTCTTTCCTCTGCAAAAGGGGCATCATTAGATCCTTTGCTTTTGTCAGGGGATTTCGATTTACAGTCCCTTTTGTAGTGCCCTTCCTTTCTGCATTTCCAGCAAACCACCTTTACAGGTTTTCCTATATATTTAGATCTCCCTCTAGATTTAGATCTCCCAGTCAATGACTTATTTTTGTTTTTGTTCTAGGACTGCCCTCGTACAGACAAGGCATCACCATTCTGGCTCTCCATATTTTTCCATCTCATCTCCTCCGTAAGCAAGGATGAGACTATTTTATCAAACTACAAGGTAGATGCATTGCTACCTATTGCAATAACTAGACTATCCCACGAATCTAGTAGAGAAAAAAAAACTGATGCACTTATCTTCAACTAAAATTTTAATATAATAAATAATAATTGACTTACCATAGTATTAAATGCATTCAGATGCTCTGTCACCGAGTCTCCATATTTCATCCTCAAGTTATACAACTTTTTCCACAGGTACAGTTTATTTACCAGAGACTTAGATTGGTACAAAGTCCCTAACTTATCCCACAAATCCTTCGTTGTAGCTTCCCTTGATACATTTAGTAATATTGAATCGGAGACACGCAATCTTATTGTGCTCTTTGCCTTCTGATCCAACTTCTTCCACTCTTCATCAGACACTACCGTTGGTTTAGTACCCAAGATCTACCACAATCCACTGATCTTTATGCACCAACAAATCCTCCATCTTGATTTTCCACAACTCAAAATTCTAACCATTAAATTTCTCGATCTCTATCTTTCCACTGCTCGTCATATTCTTTCTCCACTAGAATTGATCCCGTAGATCTCCCACTGAATAGGGTCTACCAGAGGCCCGAGCGAAACCCCTCAGCAACAAAGGCATCCCCTTAAAGCCAAAACAACTCTAATACCAAATGTAGGTTTTAACCCCATACAGAAATTACCTACATACGAATTCTAAAACACAGAAAATAAACAATGTGAGAGCATAATGCATAAAACACATATACACACAGATTTTCCCCTGGATCCCAAAACTGAGACTACCAGCTTGATTTTTCATTATGTTCCTTTCAATTTTACAATACATATTTATACACGCCGAAGCATCCAATACCATGGACCGAAAACCATCGCGTCCAAAACCATCTGCGAAAACCATGCACAAAACCATAGGTAGGCCTGCCAAACCTAACTACATGGGCTAGTCATGGAAAGAATATAACACAACCCAACAAATAATATGGATGAAAAAAAATTCATTACGGAATAAATAAAATAATTACAAATCATTCAATTAAAATATATCCCTAAAAAGGACGTGGATATCTAATGAAATCATGAACGCAAGGAGAAGTGTGGTGATGAGAGTCAATAACATATGGAGAGTATGCTATCACAATTAGAGAGCACAAATATTGAATAATATAACCATAATTAAGGCTTTTCAATCCAAGGTCCACAACATCAAGGATTCAAATCAACCTAAGTAACTACTACATTCTAAAGATTGATATGGAAAAATTTGATTGTGACAATCCTATAACATGGATATTCTGGATGTACCATACCTTCATCTACACGAAGTGGTGTCCTTACAAATGGAAAATATTGCATCCATTTTGTTAGAAAAAAACAAACATGTATAGTATTAATGGCTTTGTGAGAAGAAAAAGTATTTTGTTATTTCTTGATCCATTTTTATAGAGGGATTTATAACATATTATGGGGATATTAAGATAAATACATTTTTTGGACAATTGGTAATATTTGATGAAGATGTCAAGTTACAAAGCACATTTAATAATTCCAAAAGTTGAGTCTCAGTGTAAAGAAATTTTTAGAGGATAATTTGTTAGACCTATTTTGGGGAACCTTAAAGGAAATCAACAATTGTGAGGTGCATATGTTTGAATCTATATCTCTATAGTAGACTTTTAGTATAGCAAGTAAAGTTGAAAATAAAAATATAAACACTAGAAAAATCGTCGCTAATAACTATAAAAAAAATTCTTGAAAGAAAATTGTCTCGATGGTTATATATAACTCAGGAAAATGTTACATTTAAAATTACAAAAAATACTTATCATTATTTTATATTTAAATTTTAACTTGTCTATTTAGTTATTGGTTAAACTTTAACATTTTAGTGATTAAACTTATACGGAAGAGTTGAATGAAATTGTGACCTTTTAACTTGACAATTCTGGTTATTGACCACAACTAACTTCTCATAAACGTACTCATAATTGTGAATCTTTCACATTTTTATCTCTCTTATATAATTCTGAAATAAATTTCATAATATTAAATTAGTTATGATGTCAAATTTATAATAATGTATTATCTGCATGTAATAATTTTTTATGATTTTCTTATAAAATTTAAAATTAGATACATCTTATATAAAATTGAAAAATATTGAAAAATATCAACATATGGTTAGAAAGCCAAAAAAATATAGTTATAGGCTAAGTTACATTTCAGAGATATCATTCAATTCTGAATATGCTTATGAGCCACCTTATTATACCTAGGACCATGTTGACGATGTTGGACCCACCATTATTTAGGGGTCTCCTTGATATGAAGTCCTAAATAGACCCAAACCATTTGGAGTAGGAACCCCATCCGGAATACGACATGCTTACCGAAATAGTGGGTTTTAGTGGTATGCCTTGGCTGTGATGACGCATAGAATGATGTCTTCATGGATTTGGTGAAACAAGTGTATAACTCTATGGAGAGTCAAGTGCAATGCATGAAAGTTTCTAACACTAGGAAGGAAAAATTAGTGAACCCCTTAAAAGCTGGTAATAGTATGTAGCCTGAAAGGAACACACGAACATAAAGATAACCATAGGTTAGCCTACAAAATAGTTTACAAGGTAACCATGACTTAAATATACAAAAAAACGTGTTCAACAAGATTCATGCTAATGAAAATGAAATAGTTCAAAAGCGTTAGCATAAATGAAATAACATTTATTGCAAACATAACAAGAATAGTCCTACTATATTCACAACATATGCATGAAAACATGTTGGCTCTGAGCTTTTATTAAAGTGAAAAACCCAAAAATACATATACAATTTCCAAACCACTAGTCCTAATAGTGGAACATGAAGCCAACACTTGCTCCTCCAAATAAATGTTCTGCCTATATGCTAAGGAGAAGTCAAGGCTCTCAAAAAAACTCTCAAGCTTCTGATCCTAAGACAAAAGCCCAGCAAAAATACCTTTACATGAGTTATGAGGGTATATTTATAAAAAATGAGATGACTAATCATCTCCCTTTTGTGACTCTCGGTCTTACTCATGACTCATTGACTTCCTTCACCCATGACCTTTGGGCTTTATTACAAAATGACTCCTCACATTCCAAAATTGACACTTGTAATATAACTTCCAATTTATTACAAAAGAATATTACAATATGCTCATACCCATATAAGAAAAAAATGGGTAGAGTCAACTAAACAACCTAATAAGACAAAACAAGTCAAGCTTGAGTTTGGTGACACTCTAGCTCAACCACTTCAACTTGTAGTTTCTCAGTTACATAGTGGTACCAAGCCTTGTACTGTGTGATGAATTCCCCAAACTATGTGATGGGATCAGGCTGAAAGAGGACTCTAGCCTCCATTGCATCTGGGTACACTAACACCTTATTCAACATGAGAAACATGGTATTGATATGGAGAGTGCCACCAATGTACTTCTGCATATTGTGCTTGTTTACCTCTAGATATTCCTTGGGGGAAATATACTTGAGCTAGTCGAAGTATTCTTCAACCTACCAACTGACCTTTTTCCTACCTTTGGCTACGGTGACTGATCCAAATAATGAGATCTTATGTGACTTCACCATGAAATCCACATTGTTTTACAACCACATGTACGGGGCCTGAATGTTGGCGATGAATGAACCGTGATTTTTGTTACGGTGGATAAGAATTCAAACCTGTTTTTTCTATAACTTAGCCTATTGCCTTGTCTTCTTCACCAACTTAGGAGGTGCCCCTTTATGCTGCATTTCCCACTCATGCACAATAGTGATGGATGTATGAATAACCTTGAGAGCTTTGGAATTATATTTACACTTTTGATGCATGTCATTTAAGTGGACAACTGCTTTTTGCACCATGACAAGCTCTTCATAGAGGCTTCTCATTATCTCTCCCAATGCCAATACTTCACCAAGTATGCATGCCTTAATTCTTTCTAGATAAACCTATGCAGGTGATGCGTTTTGGGCCTCTGCTTGGAGTTGTTCCACTTTTTGCCTTGTTTCATGTAATTTATTTTCCATTTGTCTTTTCTCACCCATGGGATAGTCTGTGTTTGACTTAGTAGAACCTACAAAGACCAATTTGGCTGCAACAATGGCTTCTGGCTTCCTTCTAGTATCTGTCACAATCACACTTTCTCTAATGTATGCAGGAGATGTGAGATCATGAAGAAAATGTTTCTTTCTTGCTTGTACAATATTCTTCTGAATATCATCATAATTTAGATTTTACATATCCATGAACAGATCATCATAAGGAGGAACAATTTCTTCTCCTTCACTCTTAGCTTGCTCAACTGTCAGAGGAGGGGGAGATTGAATAATGATCTTCTACATTCTCGACATGAGATCAAAATCTTGGTTCTACTACTCTGATTCCACCTCCATGTCCTGGATTACTATTAAATATTCAATTTCTTGCACACGTTTTTTTCTGTAATTTCTTGTTGTCTTCTTCTAGCAATCGAATTTTTTCCTCTTCCTCAACTTGCTTCAATGCTACTTCTTCTTCTTCTTTTTTTTTTTCTTCTTCTTCTTTCCTTTTCCTTTCTTCTCATTACTTCTATTCTTGTTCTTATTTCCACTTTAATTCTTCCACTTGCTTCATATATTCTCTCTTTCCCCCTGCTGCTATGACTAGTTTGAAGATGATTGGATATGTTTTCCATTTGTGGCTTGTTCTACCATTAGACTGTGAATAAATTTTTGCTTCCCCTTTTCATGCACTGGGTTGCACCTCACTAATGGTTCTGCTTCTGAAGTTTCGTCCAGCTCCATATAGTCCTACGATGTACCTACAAATCTGACTAGTTGGCAAGGCTTGGAGGCATTGTAACAATCCTTTATTTTTTTCCTCCTCAAGCCTGTAAAAAGTACTGCTCAGGCATTAGAAATGAATATTTTAACAATGTTCTTCATAAAAACTCTTGGGATCATATGAATTGCAATCCATTCAATCAAATTGAAATTTATATATCTATTTACTTTCAATGTCAACTACCTTCATATTCTTGATGTCGTACAACCCGATTTGCAAAGAAAGAGTGGGCCAAGGTGATTTCATCGTCCTCTACAACACTATTGATAACTCAGTTCAAATATGGTAGGAAACTTCTTTCATGATCATATTTTCGGTGGCATGCCTTAGTAGAAGATGTAGAGAATTATGATTTGTAAACACTCTGAGGTAAGTGCCATCTGGTGAGGAAAATCAATCCGCTAATTCTCACACTGCTTCCATCACCCCATGTGACATGCAAGGTGGCTCCTCCTCAAGGAACATCTTATACAATGGAGTGAGGAAGTGATCCATCAACTTCTCCATGAATCCTTTGTGGTTGCAATATGGAAGAAACTCACAATAGATGTGCACATCAGGTTCCTTAGGTGTCCAGGTCTAACTCATTCTAGGAAAATAGTTTTGAGCACAGATTGCATCCAATGAGTAAGAAAACATATAGAACTTGGTGTGCTTACCCTTGGGAGGTTTCTTAGAATTAGTTACATGGGTCCTCAACTATTGATCCAACAAGTATGACCAATTGAATGATTTTACTTCTTTTCCAATCTAATGAAGTAAGAATGTCCAACCTTTAAGAAAGGTCTCAGTACTCTTCCGGCCATAGATTTGACAACATAGAACTATCAAGTACTGAAACTCATTCCTAATATATTTGATCTTGTAAGTGTTTCTAGGTGTCAGGTGGAATTTATATGGATCTTTAATATAGCTTTTGATGACATCCTTCATGCTCAATATGTGGTGACAACATAGACGTGAAAATCCATGTAAGATTCTAGATGCAGCAAATGATACATAGAGTGAAAATCATGCACCATAAAAGAGGCAAGACTTCATCCACTGGAACTATTGAGAGTTATGGTATTTGTATCTATGTATGACAAAATCTAATTGATGATTTATATGCACGAATAGGCTAAAAACGTGTATGCCACATTGTGTAATCCTGACCTTTGGACATTGATGTAAAACTACTTGTATTCAATATCTTCTTTGAAACTACTTGTTGTGTAAACATCATTCACTTTGTGACATGTAATGTCTAAGTCTTTTTTAGTGAAGAGGAGTGACAAAGAAAATTGGTATACTATCAGGAACACTCTCAACTATCTCGCCAATGTTTCTTTCTATGGTTTCCTTTGAGGCAGATCTCTTGGGTGTCATGACAATAAAAACTGATGGAGAGAGATAACCTTAAAAATATATAGTACTCGTAGGAGAAAAATGCACTCATGGAAATCATAAATTAGCTCAAGAAAAAAAATCATCAAACAAGATCAAGGTAGCAACTGCAAGTCTGAGAGGCAAATCTGCAAAATCACTGGACTGAAGGGAAGAGGATGAGCTTAGGAACTATATATTGCACAGTCTCAACAGGAAAGGGAGATACTTGAGGCTTGAGACTGCAAAATGTGCAGCCTCAGCCTAGGAAGACTGAGGGAGAGACTGTGCATTGCACAGTCTCTGTGGCCAAGGGTGAGGCTTGAGCCCTGGAGATGTGCAATGTGTAGTTGGTAAATTAAGGTATTATGCATTGCACAATCTCAAATGCCAAGCACAAGGCTTGAGCCTTAGATCCACGAAATGTGCATTTGATGATGACAACAACTGGTAAAGTAAGGGTGGATCTACTCGGGAAGGAGATGGGAAATTGGAATATCCAAGTGATAGTGCAAGAAAGAGTGTAGATCAAACTAAGGGTAAGATATATTAGTGAGAATCAAGTTTAGAAAATCAACTTGAAAAAGAAAAAACAAACATGCATAGAGAGGTGTCGTAACGACGACCACTTATGGACAAAAACAAGACGTTGATGCGACACTTGTAAAAAGTGAATGGAAAACTAAACCAAAACTTTTACAAGATAATATAAGTTAAAAAACTAGCTACTATGAAAATAAATAAGTAAACCAACACTCACAGAAGTGAAATGGTAAAAAGTGACAGAAAAAGTGACAAAAGACGACAAAAGAAAAACTCACTCGGAATAACACCACAAGTTGCAGTGAAGGCTCCTTGATCACCTTGGGAAGGTTAGAGATCCAATATCAAATGTGAAATTGAGGTCTAGGGGCATCTATTATTTAGATCTAGGGTAAGCTAGGGTTTATGATTCACATGCCTAAAATCAAGGAAAAATCGACACTTGGTGGAAAGTAAAAAATAAATTGTGTCACTCTTTGAGAAACTAATTATCCACTCCCTATTTTTTAAGGATTGATTTTTTTCTTTTTTCACTTTTCCGATAAGCTTTCCATTAACACTACCAAGAAGGATTGTACAATTCCCAACCATAAGGGACTTGGAAATTTCTTGGTTTAGTGAATTGCACAATTTTTTAGTGTAGGAGAAGCTTTTTTGTAATTTCTGAGCTCAAGGCTAGCTTGCTGTTATAGACATTTTTGTGCCTTACAACATAGAGAATGAAATGTCAATAATCTAAGGGATCCAAAGTCCCTAAACATGTTGTTCTTACCCTTAGAGGAACAAGGTCAGCAAACCACAGCACTGCAAATCAGTTCTCCACTGAAAAACACTCAAAAACAGGTCAGTTTTGGATCATTGCAGCTGCTCCACTAGGCATCTGCGCTGCATAGCAGGTACAACAAAGGCTACCTGCGTTGCATAGCAAGTAGAACAAAGGCTACCTGCGTTGGGCGTACTTGGACATGTGGAGGAATCTTTTTCTCAAAGTGCCAGTGCCCAGGAAGCTTCTAAAAAGACACTTGATGATAAGATTCGCCTAATGATGAGTTAAGGGCTTCTAAAACTCCAAGTGGAAGACAGAAACTCCGAGTGAAGAACTGAAGAACAACTGGAGTTGAAGAGGACAACAAGTCACACATCAAGCTGACTTATCTTCACTCCAAAACTCTATATAAGGATCTCATCCCATGGGATCTGGAGGGCGGAATTTTGTGCAAAGAATTGCTGTTGGTTTACAGTTGTGAGCATTGGGTGATTGCTTGAGGGAGGTGAAGAAGAGATTTCTCTCCGTCGGGAAGGTGATGCTGGATTGGACCTCTCATGGTTGTATCACCGCCTGAACCTTACTTCCATATATTAATAAAGCATTTGAGGTTCTTCTATTCGCATGTGTTTCAATGGTGTATTGTCTTACTTGCATCTTTGATTTATGCTAATCCTTGAATCGATTATGAATGCATGCCTCTTGTAGTTTCCTTTTCTTGTCTTATTTGCAGGATCTCGTGTAGCTGGGCCCGTGAAAAGACTTGGATCTGGGAGCAAGCGGCAAACAAAGGAGATTGGATCGACCATTTGCGCAAGACATCGGTAAGTGGATCTCTTCCTTCTATCTCTTGCATGTCATAAAGAAGAAACTTTAGATAGCTTTGCTTTCAGCTGTTGCTAAGGAACTGTCACCCTTAGAGTGGGTTAGGGTCATTCCGAGTTGGATACTTTCCCCCACAACAGACTGGCGACTCCACTGGGGAGCGTGTCTTGTTGGTAGCTTGTGTTTCTTGCTATTCATTTCTTAAACAAAAGAGTACCGAATCGAACTGCATGCGAGTCCTTCGAATGCAAAGTAGAGGGCATCTACTCTAGCCCAGTGTTGGGCCTGTTTATGATTTGAAGAGCAGATCCACAAGGACTCTTTTTAGCTCTTTGTGATAGTGTTCATCTTCCTTTAATCATCCTCTAGTGTATACTTGACTGACAGCCTCTGATTTGGCCAAAAACCGCCCATTTTTTAGCAAACTGTGACCCGGAATCTGAGAGAGACGTGACTTGTCTCATCAGTGCAGCTGCCACAAAGGCTACCTGCACTGCAACGCAGGTCCCGAAGGGGCTACCTGCGCTGCATCTCAGATTGACAGTGCAGCACCTGCGCTGATCCAGTTTTGCCTTGTGCAACTGGGATTCCCCACTGTCTGTTGCCCAGTTTTCAGTATTGTTTTTGCAGCCTGTTGTCAACCTGTATACCCAGCTGAAACCACTTCTCTTTGCCTTCATTCTGCCTCAGTTGTATGAAGAAACCGTGATTGTTCTTATTGTATTTCTTGCTGTCATTCACAGTTTCCCATAGCGAAAGTGAACTAGTCTTGCTATGACCTCTTGAATCTAGACCTGTGAGAAAGTGTCGTTGTGATTCTAAGAGTTAGTTTATTGTTGTTCATAGCTGCTTGAGCATTTGCTTTCGTTATATGGTTCGAATTTCAGTATTTCTTGTGTTGAAACGAGTGAATCTTAAGGTGTTCTTTTGATTGTTGGACAAAAACTTGTTTTCTTTCACTTGAAATTGAATTCGAAATTATACAACAACTTTCTTTTTGTAATACATCAACATTAAGGAAGAAGAAAAGAAATACTTGCATTGTGCATGTGCATTTTGACAGTTTGCATGTCGATTTAGGAAAAGTGCATCAGTGTGTGCTCTATGATCTGTTTGAAAAGATGATGTCTTTCTTTTCCTTCAGTAGTTAAGGTTTTCATAAGTTGAAAGAATTGAAAAAGCTTGCTTATCATTCTTAGACTGCATTTAGGAGTTGTATCATACATCATGTGGTGATCCGTAAAGGCAAACTGCTAAGCAAGATCAACCTAAAAAGAACTGAATTTATCTAACAACGCTTTGAAACATAACGAAACACAGTAGAGGTCTAGGTAGAGACGTGAACCGGCGTCGTTAAACATAGTGACTGTTGATCTCTACGAAGGTGGGTGATTCCTCCTGAGGGACGATAGCACTAATACGGACTTGTGCCCCCGCGTACCGTCGCGTATATTGGGGCACCCCTATAGGAACAAAGCCTTTATCCATAGGAAGCCGTGTCGGCTGCCCTACTGATCGCGATGCAGTGAACACAGCATTCACGAAGATCGACCACTCGTACCGTAAAATGTATTCTGTGGTTTCGCGAAAGGTTTGGCACACCCTTGCCTAGAATTCCAGAGTAGTTTCTTTTGGCCTTTTTCAAACTCTATAACTGAAAAAGTCCATCCGAGCATTTGTCACTTCGGGCTCGTTAATACATCGAAAGAGACTAGAGTCATCTTTAGCTTTTTCTCGACTCTTAAAAAGTGAAAAAGCAAGTTGTGTCTAAAAGCGTCGTCATATAAAATTCATCTTAAACGGAACATAATCACCCCTAATTCCTACATTGATCTTAAGGTTGAGAACATGGAACACACCAATCAAGGGATTCCACAGCATGGGACCCCTAGCCCTTTCTCCTCTTGGGGAGAAGTTGGTGCGCCCCACATGGCCACATTGTCGCTTCCAGGACTGACAATTGGCCTGCCAATTTGGCTATTCTCAACCGCTGTAGTTCAGACCACCACGGTTCCTGAGTAGTCGAGTCAACAGTTAGACCAGTCTAGAGCTACTCTCCAGCCTTCCACTTCTTATGAGCCTTCCTCCGATCCTTCTTCTTCGAAAGGTCAAGCCGCCAAAAGCGGAGCTCCCATAGAAAAGAAGAAGGAAAAGAAGAAGAAAGAAAAGAAGCAGAAGGAGCCAAAGGCGCCTGGGGGCAAGCAAAAGGCATCTAACGAAAACCCACACACAGCACGGACCGGGCCCAAATCGCCATGTGTCATATGTAGAGGAGACCACCTCCACCGTGATTGTCCCAGTATTCCCCGGATACTAAGGGACTGGTCCCCTCGTTTGCACGATTCGGAAGCGTCAACCTCTGACAACCAGGTTGAATGCTTACCGTCAACCAACGAAAGTGAAGGCCGTAGACGACGAAGAGGGATGAGATTCCCCTGCGAACTGTGTGAAGGCGATCACACCCTTCGCCGTTGTCCCTTTTTAGACGAGGCAAAGAGAGTTTTGGAAGATCAACCGGTGGCACCGGTGCTACTTCCTCCTGGATATCAAAAACTCGCGCCAGGTCCTTCGTTGGTCGAAAATACAGCTGTCTTGCTCAGAGGGCCAGCTGAAGTGTCAGTCACTGAAAGTGAACCTACTGAATCCGGACCAGACGAAAGTCCAAAGGTTGAAACGGCAGTTGACCCGGTTCTCCCTTCAGAAGTTTCATCTTCAAACACCACAGTCACTGAGGATTCATCTTCAGTTGACACCCCCGCCGAAGAGAATAAGGATGACACCGTCCATATTCTTTTCGTCAACTCCGATTCTGATGAGCATCTGGGCAAAGCGCCCACTCCTTTATCACAGGAAGGAGCATCGTCAGGATCATATCCGGCCGTATATTCGGTCCCACCACCAAGCAACCTAGTTGCGTCCTTTGATTGGAACCAACTAGGCAGACCCCGGTTACCAGCCAGTATACCATTTAGAATTATAGTCCAAATATACAAAATGGTGATGGCTGGAACTATCATTGATAAAGGGGCGTCTGTGAGTATCCTGTCCTCTATTGCTTGGAAAGCACTGGGTGGCCCGGCGCTTTTGCCCGAGACAAGGCGTCTCTCGGGTTTTGACAGGGGAACCAGTCGACCATTAGGGATTCTACATAATGTGCCTATTACCTTGAAAGGGAAGGCCGTCAAGATGAATTTGATGGTCGTCCAAGGACCCTTGGATTATAACCTACTCCTTGGACGGGACTACATATATTGCATGGAAGCAATAGTCTCCTCACTCTTTCGAATAATGTGTTTTCCATACGAAGGAAGAATGGTCAAGCTCATAGACCAACTTTCATTTCCGGGATCACGCGTCGCAAATAGTCACATACCTATCCTGAATGGTCTATTTGATCAAGAAAGGTCTCTACCTCCGGTGCTTCTTCCTGATGAGCGCGAGTGATTCGGGAAAGGAAGGCCGGAACCCAGGGGGCATGCGTCCTGGTCTGCTCTGGAGGCAGAAAAAACCTTGGGTGTAAAGTAGAATTTCCGCGGGAGAATATGACTAGTCCGTACCCCATCCCCCCCTTCATCTTTGAGAATCTTCCTCTGAGCCATCTTCATGGAGAAGAAGGACAAGAAGACAAAGAGAGAGATGGGCTCTCAGAAGGGGTAATTGGGATTGGGGTTGTTCTAGAATAAGATTCTTTTGTTAAAGTTATGTGGGAGGACGGGGGCCCGTTACTCACCTTTGTCTAAATAAGTAGGCTCTGCCAAAGAAGGGGATCCGTTTGCGGCAGCAAGTAGTAACCATCTTTGGGTAAAAGGCAAGCCTCACCCATTAAAACAAATGTTTTAGAGGATAAGTAGGGGCAGCCTCCAAAGAAAGAGATTCTATTGCTGCAACAAATTGTAACCATCTTTGTGTATCCTAATGATAGACATCGCCGAAGAAAGAGTTTCCTTTGCGCCAGCAAATAAAACCAATCTTTGGGTAACCTGAAAGAGGTAAGCCTCCCTCAAACCCACCAATGTTTTGTCTATTGAGAAGTGTTCTTCTCTTGTCGCAAAGATCAGTTAAAAACTGGGCTGACGAGAAGACAAGTACCACGTAAGACCCACTAAAAATAACGAGAAGACAAGTATCGTTAACATTAGGACTGACAAGACAATAAGTAGATGAGAACACCCAAAGAAAAACAGAAGTGGAGGAGAGGAGGGGCAACCTTGAAATTATACTTTATACCTGGGGGCATGCAAACCTCTTGGAATGCAAGCACGGGCGGCTATTTTGTTTTTAGTTTTTTAGGTCCTCCCTTTAAACCTGTAGGTCTAACCCGTTAAACTCGTAGGATTAGCCGATACCCAGCTTGCATAAAAAGAGGGTATGGGGCAAAGCGCAGGAAGATGAAGCTCTTTAAAAAATAGGAATCTTCCATGAGACCTTACTACTTTATGACTGGTAAAAACGAGCAGTTTTGGCAAAGTTCATGCTCGTTAAAAAATAAACGCAAAACCGAGCAGTTTTCGCAAGGGTTCATGCTCGTTAAAAAATAAACACACATGTGAGCAGGCTTCCCCCCAGTGTTCAAGCTCATTCAGAAAAAATGAACCGGTAAATAACCATTTGACACCGTAAATTCATTAGTCGTAAAAGCCTTGGTCGTGTTTGTGCACCGTCACCTCCACTTTTCCTTTGGCCGATCATTCACATCCACTTGATTGTTTACCTATTTTGAGGAACAGCTGCGAAGAGTGATTTCACCTAGCCATCCTTGTAATACTGTCGTGATTGGAAAATTCCAACCTGTACCTGGAATCTGCTGCTATCCCTGTTTATCACTCGTTCCTCAAAATACGAGTCTTCTTTGAGCTCTTTTCACTGACTCGTAAAAAAAATGAAAAGTTTGCCGAGTTTTGGCCTTCCAGCTCGTTAAAAGGACCGGAAGAGCTATCCCTCCTCTAGATTTTAATCTTTTTGGACCTGAGGGATTAGTGCACAAAAAGATCGAGCGCTTGTCTGGTTCGGCTCGATAAAGATATCGAACATTCATCCCTTCTGTATTGTTTTATACTTTTTCAAACTTAAGGGATTAGATGACGAAAAAGGACCCCTGGAGTCTACTTTATGTACCCTTTTCAGACTCTCTAAAAATGAAAAGGACCGAGTTGTCTTTGTCACTGGGCTCGTTAAAAATATTAGATAGCGACAAACTTGTCTTTAGACAAGAACGAGTTTCCCTATCGCTAGGCTCGTTAAAACATAGCGATGGGCTTGCCCGAAGGGCAGGTTATAGATCAAGCATATGTTATCCTCCTCAAGCTTGACAAAAATAAAGAGGTACTAGTCAGAAATGACTGGGGAAAAATTGGGAAGAACCTCAAAGCTTAATGGTAGCAAGTCGCTCTTGAACATGACACTTTTGGCCTCCGTAAATATCGGGTTGGGTTATTATCATTCACCGGTCCCTTCACCATGGTCTCGCCATACCATCCATACATGGGGTAATGCTACCGATCCATCACATCAGTGTCGTTATATGTTCAAGAGATGTCATTCAGAAAGTGTCAACCGAGTCCCATCCACTACCATACATCATCTTTCATCCTTCCATGACCGCCACCCTGAATCATATTTCACAGATCGTTTTCACCATCATCACTAGCTCCGTTCCGTGTCACTGATGTGGGATTCATTAAGGCCCTCCTTTGACGGATCACTTCTTGTCGACATCAGCTCATTATCCAAGAAGTTGATCTAGGAACACCCCCCTCAGTACTTTGAAGCTTGCATGCCTCAATGGCAAGTTTCTCACTTCCGGCGATAGGTATACATTAATGACCTTCGACCGTGAGACTTTGCGTGGTGTTCGACGTCAGATCCTATATTCACGCCACGTGAATTGTGCTGCAGTACCTTGAGGGTCATCATCATTATCGGTGATTCCTCTCGCGCTTGTTAACAGTTTACATTATTGACTGGTAATCAAGCGATGTCTTTCCATGTTCGACTTCAAGAAATTCTCACATGGATCGACTTGTACTAGAGTGAAGATCGGACAAGTTTGAAGACCCCGGATCTAGTTTCATCCATCCGGGCTGCGATAGATATTCAGGAGATAAAAACATAGACATGTGCAGCAGATGAGCATCCTACTAAAAGGATGATAATTAAAAGCAGAGAATTATCCGTCTCTTATCAGACGATCGTTTGTTTATGTACGACAAATGTATTTATAAAACTGATCATGGGAAATGCCCGCATCAGCTAGATCATGAAAAGAAAGTATGAAAAGATAATGTATTGTATTGTATTTTGTTACAAGTCACCTCCCGGCGATTGAATGAACTTCGGATCCTCCTAATAAAGCATTTCACCTAATAAATGACCTCATACTTTAGGGGGCAACTGTTATAGACATTTTTGTGCCTTACAGCATAGAGCATGAAATGTCAATAATCTAAGGGATCCAAAGTCCCTAAACATGTTGTTCTTACCCTTAGAAGAACAAGGTCAGCAAACCACAGCACTGCAAATCAGTTCTCCACTGAAAAACACTCAAAAACAGGTCAGTTTTGGATCATTGCAGCTGCTCCACTAGGCATCTGCGCTGCATAGCAGGTACAACAAAGGCTACTTGCGTTGCATAGCAAGTAGAACAAAGGCTACCTGCGTTGGGCGTACTTGGACATGTGGAGGAATCTTTTTCTCAAAGTGCCAGTGCCCAGGAAGCTTCTAAAAAGACACTTGATGATAAGATTCGCCTAATGATGAGTTAAGGTCTTCTAAAACTCCAAGTGGAAGACAGAAACTCCGAGTGAAGAACTGAAGAACAACTGGAGTTGAAGAGGACAACAAGTCACACATCAAGCTGACTTATCTTCACTCCAAAACTCTATATAAGGATCTCATCCCATGGGATCTGGAGGGCGGAATTTTGTGCAAAGAATTGCTGTTGGTTTACAGTTGTGAGCATTGGGTGATTGCTTGAGGGAGGTGAAGAAGAGATTTCTCTCCGTCGGGAAGGTGATGCTGGATTGGACCTCTCATGGTTGTATCACCGCCTGAACCTTACTTCCATATATTAATAAAGCATTTGAGGTTCTTCTATTCACATGTGTTTCAATGGTGTATTGTCTTACTTGCGTCTTTGATTTATGCTAATCCTTGAATCGATTATGAATGCATGCCTCTTGTAGTTTCCTTTTCTTGTCTTATTTGCAGGATCTCGTGTAGCTGGGCCCGTGAAAAGACTTGGATCTGGGAGCAAGCGGCAAACGAAGGAGATTGGATCGACCATTTGCGCAAGTCATCGGTAAGTGGATCTCTTCCTTCTATCTCTTGCATGTCATAAAGAAGAAACTTTAGATAGCTTTGCTTTCAGCTGTTGCTAAGGAACTGTCACCCTTAGAGTGGGTTAGGGTCATTCCGAGTTGGATACTTTCCCCCACAACACTTGCCTTTCAGTATTGTAAAGTTTTAGAGCTCAAGTTTCACATTCCTCTTAGGATTGTGCAATTCAGATCCTCAAGGTTTTACTTCTTTCCAAGATTGCATAATTTTTTAAGGGAAGACTGAGAATGTTGCAAGGTCAAGGTAGCAAATGGCTTGTGTTTGAAAATAATCAAATTGGGATCAAAATAAGACATCACAAGAACTACATGGAATGATAATTCTTTAACATAGCATGAATACTTGAAGACAGTGATTGATGAGCTCTTGTGGGTAGAAGGGAGGCTCTAAAATTGAAGTATGGACAAACTTTTGGAGGGTGGTTATAGCAGCTACAACACTTGGTGACACACTGGTAGAACTCCAACTCACTATATGGGTCTTAACTCATGTAAATCAGGTCTAAATCTTCAGGAAGTATTGTTCATTTCATAGATCATCATAACTTCTTTAATTAGCATGAGTTAAGTATATACTATGTACCATTCTCTTCATCGGAGACACACTAACAAAGACAAGTCAGACTCAGTTGTTTTGGTTGGGGATGGGGAGTATATAAATACACAAGTGAAAAAGGATTTCCAAAGCCTTGGTTTTAATCTCTATTATTTCTCTGTTACCAACATGCCTGGAAAATACCCCAACAAAGTCACTTCAAGGATACAAACATTATTCCGCTGCCATCAAGCCTGAACAATAGCCTGACAGAGTTTCTTACGTCACCTCCCCCCGCAAGAAGCATTTCTCTTATTTTACCCTTTATTTATTTTTGCATTTTATTCATAGGAAAATGCATAAACACATTGATTTCATAGGGTGGAACAGGGATCTCGACTTATTGAGAGCATAAGAGGTTATCCCTTCAGAGAAGGATATTTATACATGTCTAAAATACAGTTCACTTGTTAAAGTTTACTCTCCTCCTTACTCTACTCGACTTAGTTGAAAAGTAAAAATTAACCAATCATTAAGACCGATTAAAGTAGGCGGAACTAGTTATAGATTCAAGAATCGTAATTCCATTAAGGTTCTCTCTAAGAAAGAATGTATTTTCTGTCAGTGTATCATTGACTAAGAGGTGCAAGGCCCACACAAAGAGATTAAATAAATAGATAACCAAGTATTGATAGTTTCACAATTTCCTCTTGAACTTCACCATGCTTACCTTGAAACCAAACACAGTCTCATGTGAATGTTATAGTAAACAGAAAGTAAAGAAAAGGGCAGGGCAAAAAAAAAAATCAAAACAAAACGCAAAAACAAGAAAAGCTACCCCTACTCCTAAACTAACCAAGGATAGGCCAGGCTTATGTAAAATGAAACTTCCAGTGTAACCATTGAAGCATAGAATGACCATTACAGGTGAGGGAATCAATAGCAAGAGGGATTTTTAGGAATAACAGACAACCAGAAAGATAAAGTGACAAATTATGCAACATCCGAAGATTGAAAATACATGCAGAAAAATACAACATGAAAGAAAATGTGAAACTTCATGCTATTGCATTATGGTGTTCATGCACATTGCTAGAAGGTGAAATGCTAAGATGTTATTTTGAACTTTCAATCTTCGTAAACATAAATAAAGTGGAACAATTACATGTTGCGAATGAGCTTGTGAGGTATGACTCCTCCAATGATTGAGCAAACTGATCAAGCAAAACATATGGAGGATGTGAAACTTGTGAAATAGATTGATTTTCAAATTGCACGATCAAGTGATGAGGATTACTCAGAGATAAAATACTATCATGATGATTGGAAATAGCATCAAGACATCGATAACCTAACATGACCATCAGCATAGGCTGAAGTTCCTCGACAACTTGCAGTAGTTCCAAGACATTAGAAGATAGATCATTGAAAAATGGTGGCTTAGAAAAATCGATAGTAGAAAACATAGAGTCATGACTAGATGAGTCGATGAATAGATCATGACAACCTTGATAAAAAATTCCATCTCCGGGAAGTGAGGCATCCTCATGATCTCATGAATCATAGAGGGGGAAATTTAAAACAAAGAATTTCATTCTTTGTTTCTTGACAATGATTAGATGATGGATTAGAGAGATGAGGAAGAGAATATTTTTCCTCTCCATGTTCCAGTGTAAAACTAACATTGCACGAGTCCTGAGCATGATTACAATTAACATCATTAGAAATTGATTCTTCGAAAGATACAATAGGTAAGAAAAATCATGGAAGATTTCAGGATAATAGGGGAGAGGTGAGAAAGGAGGAACATCAACATGCATAAAATATTCTTGTTCAGTAATAGAATCCCACACAAGTCATTATGAATGATATCACAAGTTTGTTGGTCAATATTGAATCCCTCCTTAACTTGATCCTCATGAACATTAGAAGAAATTATTAAAACACGTGGATATAACAACTTCAAATCAGGATGACCAAAGGAACCAACAGAAGGAGGTATATGAGAAATAAAATCATTGGTAAAATCAAATTCACAATCAAAACGTGTGCTTAAATTCTAAATATGTGGGGTAGGAGAAGATGATGTTAGATCAAAAACTGAACTCTCAAGTGCTCCAACCTCAACCTGCATAAATGGAGCTATTTGATGAGGAGAAGATGAGGATTCACTTGGAATATCAACTTTGTTCATCGTAGATTTAGGAGCTCCATAACCAGTGTATGTTGGGAGACTTACAAAGGATTCATATTTTACTAGATTCATCGAAATATGAGCAATAAATTCAAACTTCTCTTTCATGAAATTGAAATCAATATCATCCTCATAAAATTCATATCATAAATGAATGAAGTAGTTGTGAAAATAGTTAAGAGATTCATTAGGTTCTTTTCTAAGATGCATGATCTTTTTATAAACAAATTTCTAATCGTACATGTCAAAGGCATGGTAGATCTCCTTGACCAGATGTTTCGAAGAGTGAATATAAGTTGTTGGCAATGTGTAACACTATTCATTAATGTGTTCTTCGAATGTCCAGATGAAAAAATTGCAAGCACTATCCTCACAATGAATTTTTTGATGAGTGAAAAAATAAAGAAAGTGAGTGGTGTGCTCGAGAATGGTTGTTCCACCCTCGCCATTAAACTTCATATTTGAAAAGTCATTAATTATCCCCATGGGCATTTTCAAATTTGTAGTTCTTGAAAAACATGTCGGGGTTAAGATATGAGAAGAATCCATTTAAAGATAAGGAAAGTTCAAATAGACTTCATGACCTTAACTTGTCATTGGCCCTCCTTCTAGCACCAAAAATTTTGACAATGCTAGACCCACCAACATTCAAGGGGTCTCCCCAATATGAAGTCCCAATTAGACCTCACACCATTTGGAGTAGGATCCCCATCTAGAATACAACCCAATTATCAAAATAGTGGGTTTTAGTGGTATGCCTTGGCTACGATAACACATAGAATGATGTATTCATGAATTTGGTGAAAAAAATGTATAACTTTGTGAATATTCAAGAGCAATGCATGAAAGGTTCTAACATGATGAATGAAAAATGAGTGAGCCCCTTAGAAGCCTGTAATTGTATGCAGCTTGAAAGGAGCACATGAGAATAAAAGGAACCATAAGTTAGCCTACAAGGAAGTTCACAAGATAACCATGATTTAAATATATAACAACACACATTCAATGGGATTCATACTAATTCAAATGAAATAGTTCATAAGCGTCAGCATAAATTAAATAACATATATTGCAAACATAACAAGAATAGTCATATTATATTCACAACATATGCATGAAAATTTGTCGACTTTGAGATTTTATTAAAGTGAAAGTCCCAAACATACTTATACAATTACCAAACTACTAATCCCAATAGTGGGACATGAAGCCAACACTTTCTCCTCCAAAGCAAGATAGTCCCTCTATGCTAACGAGAATCCAAGGTTCTCAACAAAAATCCCAAGCAAAAAGCCCTTTGCATGAGTTATGAGGGTATATTTATAACAAATGATATGAATAATCATCTCCCCTTTGTAACTCTTGGACTTCTTCATGACTCTTTGATTTCCTTCAACCATGACCTTTGGACTTTATTACAAAATGACTCTTCACATATCACAATTGACACTTGGAATTCAATTTCCCATTTATTACAAAGAATATTACAATATGCTTATATCCATATATGAAAAAATTGGCTAGAGTCAACTACACAACCTAATAACACAAAACAAGTCAAGCTTGAGTTTAGAGACACGCCAACTCAACCACTTCAACTTGTAGTTTCTCAGTCACATAGTGGTACTAAGATTTGTATTGTGCGATGACTTCCCCAAACTGTTTGATGGGATCAACCTCATGTCTGACTTTATTCTTTCCTTTGGCTTGGGTGAGTGAGCCAACTATTGAGATCTTGTGTGACTTCACCATGAAATCCACAATATTTTACAACCACACGTACGAGATCTGAGTGTTGACAATGAATGAGTCAATTTTTTTGTTACTTTGGATAAGAATTTGAACATGTTCTTTCTCTAACGTAGTCTGTTGCCTTGTCTTCTTCACCAACTTGGGAAGCTCCCCTTTATGCTGCATTGTCTAGTCATGCACAATAGCGATAGTTGTATGAACAATATTGAGATCTTTTGCATTATATTTCCACTTTTTTTGCATGCCATGCAATTAAACGATTTATTTTTGCATGGTGATAAGCTCTTCGTAGAGTCTTCTCATTGTCTCTCCCAATGCCGATACTTCACCAAGTATGGTTGCCTTAAGTTCTTCTAGATACACCTTTGTGGGAGCTGATTTTTGGGCCTCTACTTGGATATGTTCCACTTGTTTCCTTGCTACCTATAAGTTATTTTCCATTTGTATGTTCTTGGAAATGAGATAGCTTGTGTTTAACTTGGTAGAACTTGCAAAGGCCAAGTTGGTTGCATCAGTGGGATCTGGATTCCTTCTCGTATCCATCTCAATCACCCTTTCTCTGATGTATGCAAGAGGTTTGAGATCATGTGGAAAATGTTTCTTTCTCGCTTGGACAATATTCTTATGAAGCTCATCATAAGTTAGATTGTATGTAGCCATGACCAGACCATTATTAAGAGGAACGATTTCCTCTTCTTCACTCAGAGCTTGGTCAACTGTGGGAGGAGGGAGAGACTAAATAGTGATCTGTTGCATGCTGGACATGAGATCAACATCTTGGTTCTTCTACTTTGATTCCACCATTTCCTAGATTAATATCAAATCTTCAATTTCTTGAGCAAGTTCCTTGTCCTGTAATTTTTTTCTCTATTCTTCCAGCAACCGACTTTGTTCCTCTTCCTCAGCTTGCTTCAATGTGTCTTCTTCTTCTTCTTTCTTCCATATTTATTATTCTTCTTGCCTTTGCCTTTATTATCACTCCTTCTGTTCTTGTTATTCCTTCCTCTTCAATTCTTCCTCTTGCTTCCTATGTTCTCTCTTTCTCCCTACTACTATGGTCGCTTTTAAGATGATTGGATCTACTTTCAATTTGCAAATTTGTTCTTCCTCGGGATTATGTATCACCTTCCACTTGATCTTTTCGTAAAATGGGTTGCACCTCACTAATGGTTTATCTTCTGGAGTTTCTTCTAGCTCTGAAGAAGCCTATGATGTACCTGTGAAGCTGACTGGTTACTGGGTCTTAAAGGAATTGTAACAATTCTTTATCCTTTCCCCTTAAGGCGTCTAAAAAGTTCTACACATCCATTAGAAATGAATCTTTGCACAATGTTCTTTGCAAACATTCCTAGGATCATATAAATTGTAATCCATTCGATCGAATAAAAATTTCTCTATCTCTTTGCCTTCAAAGTTAGAAACCTTCATATTCTTGATATTGCACAACATGATTCAGAAAGGAATAGCAGGCCAAGGTGCTTTCTTCTTCCTCTATAGCACTACTAATATCCCTGTGGAAAATGTTGGAAAAAGTAACTATGTTTGATCTTCAATAATGTACTTGAGTCATTATGTAATGCACTCGTCAAAAGAATAAAGAAAAGAATTATTACTATTATTATTATGACTTATTAATGCATGGGTTTCATTCTTAGGTCACCATGTTTTAGGTCAAAGTCCCCATTGAGGACTTCTAGCATTTATTCTGAGTATATATAATTATTGTACATTTGAACAGAAGCTTCTTGGGCTTTTGAATCATGTAAAAAGGATAAATATTGAGTCAAATCTGAATTATGTAACCTCCACACCTTGTCGGCCTAAGGGAAGATCAAGTTCGTTTAAGACCCTATTCAACCCCACAAGAATCCTATAAAATGAAGGACATCAAATTCATTTGGAGCATCACTTCTCATCAAGTTCAAATTCTCTCTACGGGGCAGAAATGTGAAAATGTGTTTGTTGGGCAGAAGTGCGAAGTGGGTAGGTGGGAAAGTCTGTTGTCAGGAAGCCAAAGTGAATGCAAGTTTGAGTGAGTCTAAGGAGTCAAGGAAAATCAATATTTTTGTGTTGGTCTCTCTCTATTTCGTGCTCTGGATTGGGAGATCGAAGTCTTCCAAGTTGGGCTGCTACTATAAGCTGTTATCTACTATAGGTTGCTGCATAGTCGAAGTTGTTGGGAAGAGGTCAATCTTTTGGAGGCTGACTTGGTGTGGAGGGAAGGTCTAGTCAAGATCTAGGGTGAAGAGTCTCAAAGAATACTATTGAAAGGAAGAATTACTTTGAATAGGTTTTCCCCTCAAGGGGGCTTTTACCCTAGTATGTGCCTACATCATGTGTGCATTGTTTTAGGTGTTTCTGATTTTGGTAAGTACTTGATGAAGTAAAGAAACAATATATAAAGTATCATAATAATAAGAAACATCACAAGTAATTATCAAGATCGAGAAAATATGTACAACCTTCTTGATTTTCCAACATGGTATTAGAGCTTTGGTGAAGAAAGAAGAAAAAGGAAGATCTATTCATAGGACCTATCACAGGGAAGGAGTCTATCATATTCAAGCAAGATGTATAACTCTATCAAGGGTGACAACAATCTTGAAGGAGCTTCTAACTTCATATCTTGGAAGAAGAGGATTGACCTAATCCTCGAGAAGAACAAGGTGCTAGATTTGGTGAATGTAAATGTAAGGAAGCCTATCGAAGAAGTCAATGATGCCAACAAAGCAAAATTCAGGGATCTAGAATTCATGGCTAACACTCTGATGGTAGAAGGGATTAAAGACAATATTTTCCCATTCATAGCTAACATCAGTCATACTCAGATGATGTATGAAGCCTTGGTGAAGCTGTTCACTATTAAGAACATTGTTCAAGTAGAAATTTTAAAGAATGAGCTGAGGAATATGAATATGAATAAAGAATATATTGTGGCAACCTTGTTTGTGAAGATATATAGGCTTAAGGATGATGTTTCGTCCATCGAGGAGATTATTCTAGACAAAGAATTGGTGATCATTACTATATTAGGATTTCCACCCTCTCAGGGTGCATTTGCTTCAGGTCTCAATAGTTGGAAGGTAGCTACCACCTTTGAAGTATTATGGACCTCATGTAGTCAAGAAGAATTAAGGATCTCAATGGTTGTCAATCCTAAAGGAGTATCAAATGCTTATGTTTCTCATCATAAAGGAAAGAGATCGAAGGGACCATGGAAGAAATTTAACGTGTCTAATATAAAGTGTTATCAATTTTATAAGAAAGGTCACTACAAGAGTGACTATCCCGAGAACCTAAGGAATAAGAAGAGAGGAAGAGATCAAGCCAACTTTGTTGAAGATGGAGACTCAAAGAAAGTCAATCCTAGAGAATCCAACATCAGGGACTTATACTATTAATCCATTTTCTTGTAGCTTTATATGTTGTAGAACTCATAGGTTTCTAATATTTTTGGAAAAGATATTTTTCTATTGCTTTAAGTTTGTAGGTTTCCCTCAAGCTTTGGAGGGATCTCCCTACAATTCACAAAGATAAGTATCCCATGTCTTTTTAGTTTTGGGTTCATATACTCATTCGGTTTTGATTATATTAAATACTAATCACCACTCTCCTCTATTTCCTTGGTTAGGGAAAACATCTGCAAGAAGGAGGATCTCTCAAGACAAGGTTAGTCAAGAAGCATATGTATGCTTTGAATACATTGATTGAAATGATTATTCATTTGATGATCTATTACTAAATGTGTTATGACTAGATGAATTGAATCTTAGTGATTCTTTTTTGGGTGATTCATATCTTGATAAATCTACCCACCCCACTCATATTCTTGATTGACTATGTAGAACCCTAGAGAGGTTCTAGAAAACCCTAACCAAAGGGAATTATAATGTGAATGTCTAAAATCCTAGGCTGCTTAGGGTGATTATGAAATGGTAATTAAATTTTTATTGATAATGTCTTTTTTGGGATTTTAGTGTGATCTGGAAATCCTAACTTGTTAGGACTGAATGATAAGGTCTAAAATCATGAACCTTTGAAGTTTTGGTAATGTTGAGTTTACTATGTTTCTACTTTGGAACCCTAGCTCATTAGGGTTTGATGGAATGTGTGATTCTACATTGGAACCCTAGCTCGTTGGGGTTTGGTGGAATGTGTGTGCAATAACCTTACATTGTTTTAAAAATGTTTTCTTTGGTATGTTTGTGTTGGTTTGATCAATCCCTAGTGTAATCAAAATGATTGTGTGTCTAACTCTTATTTGATGTTGTTGTGAAGTTGGGTTTGAATAACACATGATATGAAATATATTTGCATGATTATGAAATCTAGGCATATATAGATATGTCCTTTTGGTTGAAATCCTATGTTGGTCTAGGTCAAGATGTATTAATGTTGTTGGACATATGATATGATTATGTATGGTTACGAATTCCTAGATATGTGTGCTGACCTAGTCATTGATGGTCATGAGTCTTAGGATTTAATGGAAGTCCTTGTATAAGATTCTAGGATGATGATATATGGAGATATAGGGTATTATAACTAAACCCTAGTGAAGTTAAATTGTCTAATATGTGTGATATAACAATCTGAAATTTGTTTAGATGATTGTTGGAAAATGAATATCCAAGTTTTGGCAGTTACATCCTACTAGTAACATTGTCTATTGTGCGCAATGTAATAATATGAGATCTAAGTATTTAATGATTGTTGAGATTGTGGAATTATAGGGTTTTGGAGTTAAACCTCAGTCAATGTAAAATCTCTGAAACATGATGAATTGAGATTTGTGAAGATTTGTTAAAATTTTAATTTTTGGCTGACTCTTGTGATTGCTTGGAAATCTAGGGTTTGCAACTAACCTAGTGATAGTTTGATGATTTAAAATACAGGTGTTGGAACCTACCCTAGTGAAAGATCTTCAAGTTAATGACTAGGTTGTGATTGATTTTGATGAATTTGTTTGTATGAAATCTATGATTTGTATTAATCACTAGTGATAAGTCTAACATATATGTTTTGAAAGGTTGTTAACCACTTTGAGGATATGTATTTGTTGGCTTGATGGGGGCTTGACCCAAGTTCAAAGTTATTTAGCCAAACAAATCCCTACACTACTAGCCCTTGCGGCATCATCGTACGGAGCATGGACTGAAGTCTCACCCGAAGCAGTATGGGGGGATGCTGGAACCAAGTTTCCGCACCCTTGAGATGTCTGTGGTGTCGATTTAATCCAACTATGGCTATCTTTGCACAAGTTACTTTGTGCATTGTTATAACCTTCAATACCCTCATGATCTATTATAATTTCCTTTCGTGCAACCCTAACCAAGGGTTGAAATGCTTTCGCACTGCTATGGCAGCGAACTGCACTACTTCCCCAAACTACACCATGAATCTTACTTATATTCTTACAGATGTTAGTTAACTTTGCATAAACAAATATTCTATCTTGTATTCACTTAATCAATACAATCATATATATTTGTGCATCATATAAACAATAGAAGTGCAATTTATACCCAATATATTCAATGTCGAAAACAAGAAATATATACACAGAATTGATATGAAACTTCTCTTTATTAATACTTCCAATTGTTATAGACTCGACTTGCCCTGAGCACTCAGTTGTAGGGGTCCGCACACTCAGCTGTGGAGTACTATGCCTCTGCACGCTTAGCTATAGAGCCTTCTCCTACTCTACAACCCAAACTAGACTTTACACTTCCATTCTTCCACTATTCTTCTATTCCATGTTTTGATTAGATGATTATGTCTTTGTCTACTTAGAGCCTCGCTCTATTTATACAATCCCATGGTCTACATACCATGGGTATATCTCTACAGCTGACATTACATTAAAAGATTGAGGGAAAACAACCATATGACTCTTTTACAAGCTCTACACTCCGCGCCCACAAAATGCGAAGTCTTTAGATTGAAGTTACAATTTTTGACCAAAATCTAGGTTCTAAGCCCCAAAACTTCCCTAAAATTTCCTTGGGGGATCTTGCAACCAAAAAGCCCCGAAGACAAACATCGTGACTCACCCTTGAGTTACTCTGTTGGGGCAGAGATCTTTGCATGAAGACCTCCCAATTCTGCCTAGATTGCTGCAAGATCGGCAATGCACTGAGCGGCTGCTTACTGTACTTCTTTGATGCGATGTTCAGAGACCATTGTGGCTGAACTACTACCCTGAACCTTTTCCTGTGTTGCCTGCAGCTGCGCGAGCTTTGCTTCAATGGAGGTTATACCAATGTATGCCTCATCAATCCAGGAATGTAAGCGTGCCTTCAAAACTGCTTCCTTCTATCGAGCAACATCCACTTGCTCCTTGAGCGCTTTCACCTATTGCATCCTCACGAGCCTCTGTGTAAGGGAAACCGTATGTGTGGTCCCTTTTACTTCATCATATTTCTGTTGTAGCTCACGTGCCTCTATCTCTAGGTGCTGTATGATCAGGTCCTCCTGCAGGGTGGTGAGAACCTCGAACGACTGCTCAAACATCCTTGTGTAGTCTATCACTGCATTATTAACCTCTACTATTGTTGTTGTAATCACGCTGGCACACTGTTCCCTAACTTCTGGTGGGGTTGAAGGTTGTGCCTTCAATTAAAGTTCAGCTATCTGAAGGTTTAGTTTGAGTTGAACCCTTACCATTTCGTCCTTTGCCTCATGCACCCCTGCTGCTAATTTTCGAATGCAACCCTCCACTGGTTCTTCTACTTGGATGGCTAACTCTGGGACCATCTGGCAGGCTTCCTCGACCACCTGCATGAGCTGTTTGTTCTACACCACTACCTCTTCACGCTACAAGCTCAATTGTTCAATGTTGATGCAATACTCACTCATTACCTGGAGCGCACGACCCTCCCTGGCTCACAGTTCTGTAGCAACTCCATCTTGCAAAACATAGAGCATCTCCCAAGGGATCACAACCATATTTATCCTGTTTCCATTTAGCTCGGTGACTGTAGGCTTGTCAACCTCATTTTCTGTAACTAGTGCTCCCTCTGGCAACAATATTGTGTTAGTCATCCGGGCGCACAACATCTCCTCGATCGCGGTCATGCCTAGTGAGAGGTTGGTTAACACGGTGCCATCCTGTGGGGTGCGCACCTGCAACTCCTGTATCTACACTCAAAGATCCCCCAACACCATCTGGTGCTCCTTCGCGAACTACTGGAGGGTCTTCATGGTGACGTCCTTCACTGTCTCCCCAATGTTGTGCAGATCCCCCTCAGTGAGGGTGATTAGGTTGAAAGAAGTATTTGAAGCCTTCGACTTCTTCCACAGCCCTACCTGCTCTCTTGGGTGTGGTCGTCTCAGCTGGGTGGACGCTGTCTGTCGGTCTATGTCACCTTGCTCTGTATCTGTCTCCTATTTGGGCGAAGGTGACTTTTCTCCCTCCCACTCTTCCTTTGCTGCCTTTTAGGTTCTTCCACTAGCTTCGCAGCATCGCGTGCCACATGGGCCTTAGCTAGTGTCACTTCATTCCTGTGTTTTTCTCCCAATTGGGCCATCCACAGTTTTGCCTCATCCTTTTTCCACTATGCGACGAACTTTTTTTCTTCCACTATGGAGCTAGCTGGAGCGAGCCACTCTGGCGGCCACAACTCAAGTACTACGAATATGACATCGTCTGTTGCCAGGTAGGGTAGCTCATGCCATGTCTTCGTGGGGTCCTTCTACGCCCTGATATAAATGTGATGGAAATCTGCCTTGAACTCCGCGAAGCTCTGCAGACTATTGTAGACCATGGGTGATAACCGTAGCTTGAGATTAATCCCCATTCTGATGTTCATCTCCATGAACACCCAAAATATTTTACCATCCCTTATCCTCTGGGCATCTCATGTTTCCCACAATGAGGCATACTTCGCTACCTCTACAAGGTTCTATGAAATCATCGGGAATTGGCTATCTTCAGGCAATTCCCATGCCACCAGTACTATGGACAACAAAAGCCAGGCATAGTGAAAATTCTTCCCCTACTCCTATGCCTCGCGACAGTTCTCATGGAACTCTCTGCATAAGTAGTTTTTCCAGTTGAACTAGACCCCTTCTATGCATTGTGCTGCTAGCGCAACCACTAGCATGGGCACCTCATCCATACGGCACTTCTGCATAACCTTCCCTACCAATATCTATGTCGCGACGTTGACTGTAGGGTTGTTGATGCTGGAAATGGTGTACACTCTCTTCTTCTTCTCCAGCTTAAACTTCTTCATCATGTCCTCCGCGATGGCCAAATCATCACTCCTTCCCTTCGAGATGCTCGTTGGGTCTTCACTTTGCAAGGGAGCCAGGTAATTCTGTGAATCAAGTGGTCTATGATGGTAATGGGCTACTCTAGCCACAACAACCCATCATGCACCAAGTAGAGCAACTGCCCGATGACAAAAATGGTCACTAGGGCATGATGGTAATGCGGCACCCAGAGAAGGTTTAACAATCCTGCCTTTTCTACACCTCTAGCCACTTACACTGCTCCAACTCTATGACTCCAATCGGCGTGTATTTCTTTTGGTGCATTAGCTGCACAGTTGCCAAATCTGGGAAATTCTTGTGGTCCACAAGATCCCAGTCTTCAAATTTTATTATAAGCACTCACCCCAAGTGTAATCCTTCAAAAATAATGTCGTTAAGGAGTAGCGGATTCTGCAGAGAGCCCATACTCTCATCTATATCTTTAGGCACCTTAGCTTTACCCTTCCGCGGAGGAACATATGAGGGCAGTATGGTAAGAGGGTCCACACCGTGGGTGTCAACCTCCATTTCTACATCCTCCTCCTCCTCTACCAGGATTTCTTCAAATTATTCCTCCTCATCAGCCTCCATACTAATAGTCTTCCCCTTTTCTTCCATGGTAATCTTAGTCTATAATGGATTTCTAGGGGATCCACGCACTGGTACCATAGCTTGCTTATCTTTCCTGGGTCTCGGCATGTGTGGTGATTTAGGGATTTCTACAACTATCCCAGCACTTTCTGGTGATTCCATAACCTTCATGGCTTGTGCGACTTCCTCAGTGGTCATTAATCTGGTATCCATGGCTTCCTCAGTTGCTACCATAGTGCTATTCCACAATTCTCTTAATGGCTTAGGTAGTTTCTCAAGCAACGAATTTGCCTTCAGAAGATCAAACAAGTATGGGTTAATGAATGTCTGTGCGTGTAATAACTCAGTCCTCAAATTTCCAAGTGTTGTTTGCTAGACACCCCTTTGTAATTTATAGTGCCTTTTGAATTTGAATTCGACCGTTCCCCTGACATTCGGTCCATTAATGCTCGATTGGTGGTAGATTTTCAAGAATCTAGCCCATAAAGTTTTCCTTAAATGCCTGCCCCCACTCCATTTGGTCTCAAACCAAGCATCACATCATGAATAGTGACTGTAAAGGTCACTTTCTGGCTGACCCATGTGGCAGCGCAGCTACCCTCGTGCTGTTGCAGACCCTGTGACACTTCGATACTGCACACAGTCCTGAAATCGAGCAGCTCCTGGGCAAAGTAGTTTATAGTCCCACACCTCCTTTTAGTTGTGTGGAGTGCTAAGACTGTGCTTCTGTCGGCTAGTCAAATGGCCAAGCCGCCTATGTACACCTTCAAATGAGTGCCATTGACTTTTCCTGGGAAGAGTTCTCCATTTAACTTTACCAACTGCACCGCACCACCATCTATGATTTCCTTAATAACATATGGTCCTAGCCAATGCATTCTGAGCTTCCCTGGGAATTTATCGAACTTACTATCATACAAAAACACCAAATCATTCAGCTTGAAGGTGCACAACTTAATATGTTGATCATGCCAAGCCTTTTTGCACTGCTTTTGGACCTACTGGTGGAAGCTAACCAAAAATTGTTCTTCTTCGAGCTCCTCCAACAGTGCGAGCCTCTCCTCCAGGGCTTCACGATCTGTCATACCTGTGAGCACTGCTATGTGCAGAGTAAGCACGATGTATTCCATAGGCATTACAACTTCCACTCCATAGACAAGTCTAAAAGGTTTATGTCCCGTTAGTTTCTTGCATGTCATTCTATAAGACCATAATACTGCGGGTATGCGCAGGTCCCAATCACTTCGCTGCGCATCGCACACTTTGGTCAGTGCAGTCTCCAGTACTTTTTTCAACTTTTCTACTGTCCCATTAGCCTGCAGGTGATACGGTTTGATTTTTTTATGATACATCTAAAATTCTTCCGTCAGCGCGTTAATCGTCTCGTTAAGAAAATGTGTACAACTATCACTGATCAAGATCTTCAGACATTCGAATCATGTCAGTACATGTTCAAATCGAAGCTTCACGACCATCGTGGCTGTGCAAGCCTTTACCTACTGCACTTCTACCCAACGAGTTAGGTACTCTGTCGCAGTGATAATATATCTCGTGCCTGTCTTTCCTTGAGGTTTGATAGGTGCTACAAAGTTGATTGCCCACTTTTCGAAGGGCCACAACATCATTTGCGGATTCAAAGGTATATTGTCCCTCCGTGATGGTTTACATATTCTTTGACATACATCACATGCCCTATAATGTGCTTTTGAATCCTAATGAAGGGTCAACCACCATAACCCTATATAGAGAATCTTCTGTGTGGTTGCTCTCCCTACATAATGTCCTATCGCAACTCCCCCACGACCGTCAGCAAGGATGTTGCTTCATTCAAACTCAAGTACATAACTTTGTAGTATCTCATCATTCCCCATCTTATATAGATGCCTTGCAATGACAGAGAAATCTACCGCGCGCACCACTAGTTCCTTCTTCTGCTGGACAAAGTACCTTCTTGTGCAATTCCAATTGTTAAAAAGTTAATTATATCTCCAAAATGTCCATCCGCTACACACACAGCAAAAGGCTACGCATTGGGTAGTCCTTCCTCCAAACTAGTAGGTTCCTACCTTGTTTCAATGTGCGACAAGTGATCTAGTCCCGCGTTCAATCATCCAGGCTTCACAACAACTTCAAAATCATAATATTAGAATAGTAAAAGCCACCTGCATATGTGCCCCCCCAACACAAGCTTATTAACCAAGTACTTCAGCGCAGAATGATCTATATACATCTTAAAGTGACCTCCTAGCAAGTAGTGTCAATACTTCTGGAGCGTATATGCCATAGCCAGTCCCTTGAGTTCAGTGGTGGAATAGTTCTTTTCTTCTTTAGATAGTTTGCGACTCGCGAACATGATAGGGTGATCCAAGTGTTCTCCACCATCCTGTGTTAGTACTACCCCTAGTGTTATACAAGATGCATCAACGTGGACATGAAACTCTTTCTTCAAGTTCGGGAAGACCAAAATCGACGCAGTAACCATATTTTCTTTTAATACATCTAGGATTTTCTTACAGTCATCGTTCCAACAGAACATGACATCCTTTTTCAACAGCTAGTCCATAGACCTGGTGATTTTGGCATAGCCTTTGATGAACTTCCTATAGTACCTCGTATGTCCCAGAGTAACGTACAACTGTTTCACACTCCATGGCACTTCCAAATTTAGAATCACCGTGATTTTCATGGGGTCTACCATCAACCCTTGTTTACAAACCACATGCCCCAACAGGTTCCCAAAAGGAACGAGGAACATACACTTCTTGAGGTTGAGCATGACTTGGTATCTTCGACATGTATCTAGCATCAAGTGCAAGTTTGCTACATGGCACCTAACTAGCCCAAATATAGTCCAGTCATCAAAATAAACTTCCAATAACTTATGAATATATTCCTTGAATGCCGCAACAACCACGCGCGAAAAGATAGCGGGGGCATTCTTCAATCCAAATGGCATGACAGCATATTGAAAGAAACCCCACTCAGTCGCGAAGGTTGTCTTGCTCCTATCCTCCAGTATGATTTTGATCTAGTGGTACCCTAAGAACCCATCAGTGAAAGAATATGCTTCCTCACCACCTACATTGTCCAACACCTCATTCATGAACGAAGTTGGGAATGGATCATGTACAAACGCGTCATTCAACTTTCTAAGATCCATGCATATTCTTATTTTTTCCTCCTGCTTCTTCTCTTGTACCACCATCAAGCTTACTTAATCGAATTCCTCCACAGGCTCAATGATGCCTGCCATGAGCATCTTGTCTAATTATACATGGACCTTCTCCTTGTATTTTTAATTTAAGCGATACAGTCTCTGCTTAACTGGATTCGCGTCAGGTTTTAACATGATCTTCATTACCCCTAAATCTTCAATTATTCCCTTTAAATCCGTAAACTTAGTCGGGAATAAGTCCTAATATTCGTGGAGTAATTTAGTGACCTCATCCACTATCACGTCGTCCCAATAGTCTCCAATCTTCGTGAATTTAGGTTCCATCTTTGTACCAATGTTTACATGCTTAGTCTTCACCGGCGAGATTATGTCAGGGTTCTCAATCTGTGGTCCCTGAACCTCATGGTGGCCTTTCGTCTCTGGAATGTTAATTTCCCACAGATCTTCGTATTCTTCTTCAGCAGTTACATTATAACATTCCAGCACACAACTTAGCTGAGTGGCCCATTCAGGCTGAATCAATTCTCCCGGCTACTATGTTATCCTAAGGATGGCTGCTTTTACCTCTTGTAGCGCTTCATCAATACTACCCCACCCATCCTCAAAAATGAAGGTCATCACGAACCCTTTGCGTAGAACATCCCATACACACTGTTTCTACATACCAGTTCATTGGTATAACATCTAGGGCACGACATAACAGGTTTACCCACTCAGGTTGTAGCGTTTCCCCATAAGTCTATGTCCACTTGGCCAGATGTGCACACAGATCATCCTGCCCATTGTACTTATTTGTCATTCGTACCCTAGGCTTCCCAAATCGTGTGCACATCACTCCCCTACACTCGTTCCCATCGTCAAAGCTCCCTTTGTGCGTACCCCACCACCTCGCGGGCGTAGCACACAGTACCCATTCCAAGGCCTAGAAGCATTTCTTTTCTGGCACCTCCCTTTCAAATTTATTCAAGAAGGCATCTACCTCACTTAGACCATCATAAGTAGGCAAGTCTCTTACTTCTGTCGATACGAAGCGCAACAACCTTATCATCATATTACAATTCAGTGTAGTTACCTCATGTAACTGATTATTCCATCACTCCGTCTCCTCATCTAAATCTAAAGTATAGGAGCTTTCACACTTCCATGCAATTCGCCCATCCGCAGTGGGATTCAGCTAGTCATGGTTTTGTGTTGTTATCTTATAGATGCAGTCCAAATCATCATCACTTTCATAGTCACGCATCGGCTCTGTATAGCATGATCCTTCAGCAAGGTCCAAGAGTATAATTATGTGCAGTGACTTCTTCTCAAAAATCAATTTTCACTTTTTCAAATTGATCACCCCCCCATTCATGTCAGTGGCCCAATCAATTCCTAAGAGTGCGGGGTAGGGATTGCTGTCATCAAAAATCTCTATCACTTCAAAGTCTACCAGCGTGCTCACTCCCTCAATATCCAAAGTTATTCACTACAATCACCCCATGGGTATTATATTATGTTGGTTCACCATTCTTAGCTGAATTGGAGACCACTGCAGCGCAGGTTACCCCATTTGTTCCCATGTCTGTTTCGGCAGAAAATTCGCATTTGATCCTAAATCCAGGATGAAATGATCCATCTTATATTCTCTGATCTGTGTGGTTAGTCTCATTTCTCTTCTCATTCTTTTCTTATGTTTTCCGATCTTCCTGACTACGCGTGGTTCTCCTAACACGATCCTAGGGCATCTGTTAATGAGTTCCTGTAAACCTTTCACCGCCTTACTGTCACGCAATAGCTTCATACATGTTTCTAGGAATGTTTTGAGCATAGCTCGGTCCATCTCCAGCTTCGGTTTATATTTTCTTTCGGAAGTGGAGGCATCAATGAATCTCTTCCTAGATTCCATGAAGGTTTCCCAAGTGCACTCCAAATCAAACTCAGCTTCTTTAACCGGAGCTTTGCAAACCCAAGTAGTATCTTCTGGTTGTTTGCCTTTGTCATCTCCTTTTATGATTCCTCTTCAGAGCATAGTGTTCACATTCGAATCTTCCTTGCGTGGCTCAGACCTCAACATTTGCAGGTTCTAAGTTAGGGGAGGCGGTAGTGCTCCTTTGTCCTGTATCCTAGCTATTAGTGTAGGACAATCTTTTGCCTCATGATCAAACAAGTTGTAATACAAACACAATGGGTGCGTTGGGTTTGTGCAATTGCGGGCATAATGTCTTGGCCCTCCATAGTTGTAGCATATCAACTATCCGCGACCTCTTTCGGGTCCTCCTCTGCCTCGACCTCGTCCACACCCCTGAAATCCTACTCGCGCTATTCCTGAATTTTGGTCAAGGGGCTGCGTTTCAGCCTAAACTATGTAGGTGGGAGTTCTATCCATCATTAACTCATAGCTTCTGTGAGTGCGCTCATCATTTCCCACTAACCTACAAAAGCTACAGAACAACTGTTGCAAATTTTGCATATACTTCTGTAACAAGTGACAATTGTCTGTGGCATGTTTTCCTACTATTTGGCAAATCGCACACCACAAGGCAGGTGCCGCACTAGGTCTTGCTGGCGCTTCCAGTCTTAAGGGCATCAGTCCTCCTCCTGCAAGCTAATTTGTGAAAACTGGGCAGTGGTCCTTGTCATGACCTTGACCCTTGCATTTTACACAACATACCTCTTCGTGCACTTTTGGTCGAGTTGTCCTGTCCTATTTAAACTCTACATCTCAAGGAATAAATTCTTCAATTACATGTGGATTTGTTGAACTCCTAAGTTAGGATCCTACATCAGGGTCTCATGTAGCCTCATAGCAATCTCTAATTCTTCCACCTAAGTTGTTATCTTCTGTTGCAATAGCGCACTCCTTAAATGTGGCATTAGCGAAGCTACAAACCACTCGCGATGTTGTCCATCTATCAGATTCATTTTAGCTTTGCGGATCATACGTTTTAGCCTTTGATCTAGCTCCCAAGGAGTCTCACCTGGTAGCATCATCATCTCTTTGAATCCAATGATCTACTATGCTTTAGACTTAAATTCTCTATTTAGCGCTTCTTGGATATCCAAGATTCCCACATTTGGATTATCATTGGAGTGCTTAATATACCAGGTTAGCGCATTGTCCTGTAGGGTGCTAACGAGTGTTTCTTTCTTGATATTGTCATCTGTAATTCCTTTCACTTCCCATACAACCCTTACCATGAACCAGAATTGGTCGCGATCGTCATTTCCCAAAACTTTGAACACATGCAACTTCACTGTGCTTTCCATATTAAATCGCAGTGGTGGTGGAGGTGGTACGGGTGAAGATGGAGGTGATGGTTGTGAAGATAGTGACAGTGTAGGTGGAGGTGGTATTCGTGGAATTCTTTTCCTTATCAGATGTACCGCACTTCGTGGTGCGACCTTCACGAGCTCTTCCTCATCCCCTCACAGAGATGAAATCAAGGGGTTAGTTTCTGGTCCCTTATTTCCTTCATTCCTATAATCTTTTCCACTTCACATAGACCCAAACATCAAGGTAACTACATAACCCTATTTTCGCATAATAGCATTTTAATCCAACCATTCAAAGACTTTACATACTTACCACGCGGTGCTTTAAGAAAGTGTCGCTCTGCCTCGCTATAGCTAACTGAGGTGTCAACCGCGATCTCAGTAATGAATCCTCCTATAATACGATCGAGCCAATGATCAATGGCACGTGCGATCTTATCCTTCGATGCTTCCAATCTTCGCACAAACTTTGGGGTCCACACAATAAGACCATCAAGTTGCCACCTCCCTTAGATATCTACTAGCTTCATGTTCCACTCATATAGCTCAGTAGGAAAGGATCGGAAGAAGATTTCGTGGATCTTTGTGTATAGATAGTAGTCTAACGACTCTTCTTTAGACAGTCATAGGTTCCTATTCTCCTGTGCTGCAAACTTGTGAATTCTTTTGTCCAACTAGCCTTCAATTTCCTTCTTAGTTCGATTCCAATGATATGACATCAGACATATTTATGCAGATTCCGGTCCTGGCAACAAAACCATTTGTTGGCTTGATGGGGGCCTGACCCAGGTTTGGAGTTATTTAGCCAAACAAATCCCTACACTATTGACCCTTTCGGCATCATCTACAGAGCGCGGATTGAAGTCTCACCCATAACAGTATGGGAGGATGCTGGAACCAAGTTTCTACACCCTTGAGATGACTGTGGTGTCAATTTCATCCAACTATGCCTATCTTCATGTAGGTTACTTCGCGCACTGTTCTAACCTTCAATACCCTCCCAATCTGTTGTAATCGCCCTTCGCGCAGCCCTAACCAGGGACTGAGATGCTTTCGTGCTGCCATGGTAGCAAACTATGCTATTTCCCCAAACTACACTGTGAATCTTACTTATCTTCTTACAGATGTTAGTCAACTTTGCATAAACAAATATTCTATCTTGTATTCACTTAATCAATACAACCATATATATTCCCACATCATATAAACAATAGAAGTGCAATTTATACCCAATATATTCAATGTAGAAAATGGGAAATAAATACACAGAATTGATATGAAACTTCTCTTTATTAATACTTCCAACTATTACAGACTCAACTCACACTGCACACTCAGCTATTGGGGTCTGCGCACTCAGTGTCGGACTACTAGGCCTCTGCGCACTGAGCTGTAGAGCCTTCTCCTACTCTACGACCCAAACTAGATGATCCAAAATTGGATCCTTAAACTCTCTTAAAGCTACCCAAACTCTATAAAAGCTCGTACCAGAGTTTAAAGTCTTATGGATGTCGAAGCCTATTAGAAATAACCTTTGAACAATGACAATTTGCAGCCAGCATAGAGAAACAAGAACCTTCGGTCAAAGCGCATTGACCAGTGGCCCATGGGGACTATGCATGGTACAAAAATGGTAGTTAGGAGGCTCAGACTAGAAAACGAAGGTTGTTTCTAATGCACGTCGCTGGGAAAAACCCCTTGAGAAGGAAAATCCCCGAGTGCATGGTCACAAGGAAAACCTGAAAACCGTGTGAAAAACACTGAAATGACAGGCAGGTCCCGCACTCCAAAACTAATGGAATATCAGAACTGTTTTGGGCAGTAAGCGGAATTGTCGGAGGACCCAACGATGCCATACAGTCATTGACGCGTGTCTGGCAAAAGAGAGAGAAAACCGCTCTCATCATGGGCTAACATCTGAGCAAGTCAACCGCACGATAAGAGTGATAACCATAGGATCTGGAGGCCCTAGATCTAACAGCGGAGATTACGCTTGATGGGAAACCAGATTGGACGGAGAAAATAAGCTTTGGCACATAAAGGTTGAAGTCCGAATGGACCGCTAAGTTGGCAGATGAATCATTTCACAAAGTAACCAAAGTAACGAACCGTTTGAGGAAGAGCTGGCTCAGCTTGTGAGGGGACAAGTGGCCACCTCTCTGTGAAGTGTTACAATGATGATGACGCAGAGCAGGGAATTCCAGCATAGAGGCAGGCAATCCGAAGCGCTGGGAGAGGAAATGAATAGTCAGGGAACGAAATGGTTCTAAGAGCCACGAACAAACAGAGAGTAGAGAAAAAGGAGAAAAAAGCGAATAGTGAGAAGACACTGAATGCACAGAGAGTCTGGGGAGTCACTTGGAGGTCGAGTGGAAAAGACAAAGAGCTCAATTGACAACAACATATGGTTGTTGGAGTTGCTTGGAGGTCAAGAGTTTCACAATGGCATGCAAAGGCCAACCGAAAGAGCTTAGGAAAGCCAGAGCAGAGAGCCGCAAGACATAGCCAGAGCCAAGAGCCAGAGCGAGCGCCAGAAGTGAGAGTTGGGAGCCAGAACCAGAGCTGGAGCCATAGAGCCAGAGCCAAAGTCAGAGCCGCAGCCAGAGCAAGAGCCAGAGCCAGAGCCAAGAGCCAGAGCTAGAAAGTCGAAGAGCTCCAAGAGCCAAGTGATAAGATGTTGTTCTAAGCCCAGTGTTCCTGTATAAAACATTGGAGTTAAGTGTAGGCACTTGTAAAAGAACTATTGCCATAATCCCAGAGAGCCTAATCAAGTTGATTAGAGCTGAAGGAGATGTAGTCCAAGATATCAGGGTGAAATCCATATTGTACTGCTGCCTTATGTGTTTTTTTTGCTGCTGCTTTAACTACTGTGATATGCATTTGTGTATCAGTTTAAGTACCTTCCCATATCAGCACAAACAACAAATTTCAAAGTAAATAATCAGCTGAAAACAAATACAAGCATACACCCATATTGTCAAGCATTTCTTATTTCCGCATTGGTTAAATCAAATAGACTTGGGAAAATTTAAAGCTTTGGAAGTGGGAGAGGCTCTTGTAAGTTAGACAAGAAGTCTAAGAGCCCCATTTTCAGTTCACTAGACTTTACAACTTCCGTTCTTCCACTATGCTTCTATTGCATGTTTTGATTAGATGATTATTTCTTCATCTACTTAATGCCTCACTCTATTTATACAATCCCATGGTCTGCAGGCCATGGGTAGATCTCTACAACTGACATTACATTACAAAATTGAGGGCAGACAACCATATGACTCTTTTACAAGCTATGTGCCCACAAAGTGCAGAGTCTTTACATCGGAGTTACAATTTTTTACCAAAATCTGGGCTCTAAGCCCCAAAACTTCCCTAAACTTTCCTTGGGGGATCCCACACCCAACAGTATTTGTTTGAATGGTCTCTAGGGTTTTCTATATGTTGTAGTAAGCTTTGTCATACCTTTGGAAGATTTATTGAAACCTTAGATGGAATGTTGGTATGAAATAGTCTAGTGTGTATAAATTCTTGATCTGATTGAGAAAATTAGTTTTGTTGTGCTAAAATTCCTTTTCAGAATATATTAAATGTGCTTGAGGATTTATGAAATTATTTGCAAGTTTAAACATGGGTTTTTGAGTGCTTTTATATAGTTTTTATGTGCAAATTAACATAAACAAATGACTAAACAACAATGTTTAACAGACATAAACATCACCATAAACAATATCACAACAGTATATGATGAAGGAGTTCACCCATCCTAAGCTACGTCTCCTTGGTCCATCTTCCAATGGCTTGGACCTCCCTATTATGCTCAGAAATGTGAATATATCAGTTTACAATACCCAAAAAGCTCTAAAACCTATTCGAATGGTTCATGAATCCCAAAAACTTCCTATGTAGCCTCTTTCTACTCCTGATTTGGTCAAAAATTTATCAAGTTATCATTTTCCCAAGTTTGGCTGTTATTCACTCTACAAAATCCCCAAAATCCAGCACCTAACACATAATTTTCCCCCAGAATGTGTTAACGGAGCACCATTTTTCCCAAATTCTAGTGAAAATTGTGGATGCCTTAATTCGGCCTATAAGACCATAAGTCTAAAAAGTTTGGGCACATGGGGGGCCATGTGCCCGGGGCTAAGGCCAACGGACCTCCCCCACTGGTCAAGCCCCCCTCTCCTCTCTGTTGGTGGTGGTGTGGTGGTGGTGTGACAAAAGGTTGCTCCTACGTCCAAGATGGAACACATTCAACTTTAAATGAAACCCGCAAACAATATATGTTAATACTCATGTGTATGGTGTATTGGCAGAAGGCTTTGCTCGGTTGTTGTTGGTTGCAATTTCAACCCTCGCTACCTTTGCCTGGACTTGACTCATAATTTTGGTGGCCCTCGTGCTACCACGTGGATGCCTCCGGCTGGGCCACGTGTCAGCCCGTGGTTGGCCAGCAACCAACCAATAATAATATGCCAAATTGCACCAATTATAATGTGCCACTTTGCACAACATGATTTCTTGAGCTTGTTTGCAAGTCAACCTTCCACATACACCTACCTAGTAAGTGCCATGTCAAAAGTACGGACTATTGATTGGGCTATCAATTTTTTTTTTTAATTTTGCCTGTTTGGGAAAGTGAATAGTACATGATTTTGGGAGCATACTGTGTCTGTTTCACATGAAATGATTTGTGCCAGATTTAGGATGATGAGCACTATGCATTCATTTAGGTTCCACACTGATCCAACAACATTGAATTTTGAGCTATTTGTTTTAGCATCTAATCAGTTCCCTAGCAAGACATTGAAGAGTATATGTCTCTTGTTTGGGTATATGATATAAATAAAGCTGAAATGGTTCTATGATTTTGATATGGCTAACATCATGCTTCTACGGTTCTGTTTGTACTTTCTATTGAAGTTGTGTAGGTACACAAATCTTCAACTTGGTGAAGATGCTCATTGATGTGATAAGCATGATGGGGATGATGATAAATCTAATGAAATGGTTGGAAGCCATCAAAGATTCTCTGGTGTTGAAAAGAAGAAGTTGATCTCCCAGAGGAAGCATGAATAGAAGGTATCTCCCTAAGATTAATAGGGAGTCTGGATAAAGAAGTTCTTCCTCATTGAGAGGGAGTGAAAGATATGGTTCTCTGCTTCATGTGTCATGCACTAGACCAGGACTAATAGGTGTAAGTCTGAGTGAAGGCCATGAACAGGAAAATAAAATTGCAGAATGCATTTTGAAATGTTGCTAGAAGAAGGAAAGTAGGATGCAACTAAAGAATATGTTGTTGCATATGAAGTAGGAAGAAAAATGTATGATTGAGGAATCTTCTGTAAAATATTTAATTGATAGTCCTACTCTGGAAAGTTGAGAAGAAACATTTGTTTCCTGGAAGAACCCGGAGGTTTTTATTTGATTATGTCCATGTGAAAGTATATTATTGATTGGGGTTATGTTTGTATAGGTGAATCTCTTGAAGGATTTGATAGCATTCTGGTTACCAATCAGTTTGATTGGGAGAGATTGTTCATTCCTGATTTGCTAGAAAAAGGGGTGTTGAGGCCTGGTGAGTGAAGGATTGCCTAGGGAGACATCTGGCAGACACTTTATGTTTATGTGTGAGTCCCCAAATTTGGAAAGGTGGTGTTAATTATTGAGCTCTATTTTGGATACACACCTGGATTTTTGGGTTGGTGGTTAGCAAGTAAGCTTGATGGTACCTAGAGGGGTTGAAATCTTGAGTCCACCTTAGGCCCACTTGGATAGATTTCCCTGTTTGGGAATCTAGTCCATGGCATTGCAGTGCCTAAATTGTTGAGTAACTGGTTGGATAAATTGCGTTGGTCAGGAATCTAGTGCATGGAATTTTGGTGCCTAAAGTTATTCATGGTTCACATAGCTTGAGATCTTCCATTGTACATGTACATTATGAATACCTCCCTAGTTGAGAGGGAGTGTTGGAAAAAGTAACTATGTTCAGTCTTCAATAATGTACTTGAGCCATTATGTAATGTTCTTGTCAAAAGAATAAAGAAAATAATTATTATTATTGTGACTTATTAAAGCATGGGTTTCATGCTTGGGTCACCATGTTTTAAGTCAACATCCCCATTGAGGACTTCTAGGATTTATTCTAAGTCTATAGAATTGTTGTACATTTAAAGAGACCCTTCTTGGGCTTTTGAATAATGTAAAAAGGTTAAGTATTGAGTCAAATATGAATTATGTAACCTTCACACCATGTTGGCCTAAGGGAAGACCAAGTTGGCTTAAGACCCTATTTGAGCCCACAAGAAGCCTATAAAAGGAATGAAATCAAATTAATTTGGATCATCACTTCTCATTAATTTTGAATTCTCTCTACTGGGCAGAAGTGCGAATATGTGTTTGCTGGGCAGAAGTGCGAAGTGGGTTGTTTAGAAAGTATGTTGTGAGGAAGTCGAAGTGAATGCTAGTTTGCCTGAGTCTAAGGAGTCAAGGAAAATCGAAATTTTGGTGGTGGTCTCTATCTATTTTTTTCTCTGGATTGGGAGATCAAAGTCTTCCAAGTTGGATTGTTGCTCGAAGTTGTTACTTGCTGCAAGTTGCTGCATAGTCGAAGTTCCTTGGAAGAGGTCAATATTCTAGAGGCTGACTTGGTGTGGAGGGAAGGCTTTGACTGGGTTTTCCCCTCAAGGGGGGTTTTCCCCTTGAATGTGCCTACATCTCGTGTTCATTATCTTATGTGCTGCCAATTTTGTAATTTCTTGATGAGCTAAAGAAAGAATATATAAAGAATCATAATAATAAGAAACATCACAAGTAATTATCAAGATCAAGAAAATATTTACTGCCTTTCTAATTTTCCAATAGAAATATGGTAGGAAACTTCTTGCATGACCAGCTTGTTGGTGGTATATCTTGGTAGAATATGTGGTGACTCTTGAATGCAAAACACTCTAAGCTAAGTGCAGTCTGGTAAGGTGAACCAATCCGCTAATTCTGACATTGTTTCCATCACCCCAAGTGACATGCAAGATGACTCTTCCTTAAAGAAAATCTTGTACAATGGAATGAGGAAGTGATCCGTTAGACACTTTGTTAGACTCTGTCTTCTATCAGAGATTGATTCTTCTTCAAAACAGGGTTTTGAAGAAGAAATCATTAATGTTGCTTTTCAGATTATGTAGTTTATCTTCAGCTCTTCAAACTAGCAGCGACTTCAAAGCCCCTATCCCTGCACAAGCACAATTCAGAATATCATTAGCAATAAGAAGGCAGTCTCACAAGCAACAAATCGAAACTATTCTCTTCATGCTCCTAGACAAAAGTTACAAGACAGCAGGATCAAAGTGTAACAAATTTAAAATATCAGGTTCTGCAAGCCTTCTGCAGGTGGTGATCATGGCTATAATGGCGATGCTTCCTTTTTCTCCTTGGGGTCTCTCGGATCGGGCTTACCGTTTTACATTAGTGGGAACTGGATTCTCCTATTCTTATTCCATATATTTAATAGATGGGAGGCCAAGGGCATGGAATCTTCAAGCTATTCAATTATGGCTCCAGTCACTTATTGCTACCAAGGATTTCATCTATCTTCTGTACTGCTTTGTCTTTGTTTCTTCACCGATGGCCATTAAGTTTGCTTTGGTATCAGTGTTATGTCGGTCTCTTGAGCTAGTTACGAAATATTGAAGACGCAACTTCAGCAGTGCCAATCTTTACAGAAAATACGTGGAGGATCCCTGTCTGTGGATAGATACGAACACAGCAACACTGAACATTTTGAGTTCAAACTCTGAGATTATGCTAGGATTTTTAGTGATAATTTTGCTTATGCAAACAAACGATGTGTTTGAATATGGATCTGATCGCCCACAGGATTGGCACTGAGGTTTCATCTCGGTTTCTAGCCATATATTCTGTTCACACGCATTATTTTGTCACGATTAAACGAAAAGAGGGGCTGGCCACCACGAAGCAAAACAACGATTGATCTCTTCAAATTCATATACAAGCTGCACTACATTCTAAATTTTCTACTAGCATGTGATTGAACCGATGGAGTGCTAAGTTTGAAGAGCACAGAGCACCCGTTAATGGCCATTCCTTGCAGGACTGGATTTCTTGCTCCGTTTTCCAACTCCTATTCTTATTGCTGTACTGCATCACCAAAATGGATGAATACGAAAAACGCAAAGCTGTTGCCTTATAAGTATGGGGGTTGGTCCATTTCCAGACACAGGTAATCTCCAATGCGACTTCTGGCACAACATGAATATTATGCAAATTACAGGCTTTCCATGGGAGACAGGAGCTTTTTGCGTACATTTTTTTTTTAAGGAAACTAGAAAGGGAACAGTGAAGAATAAAGAGCTCAAAAGTGATCCATTCCAAAGATTGATTCCTTTTCTGGGAGTCAGCATTGTTCTTTCTGGGTTATTGTTTTCTGATACAGCAAAGGCAACCACTCTGTCAGATATGCATAATTTGGTGGGAGGCATCCATGGACCGATGCTTGCAGAATTGGATGCCGACTATGTTGATGTGGAGCTCCAGGTGGCAATCGATTTCATAAAAAGCATGCGTGACAAGAAATCAAGAATGTGCAAGATCATTGTTTCGAATCATAATTTTGAAAGTACTCCATCAGTTGAGGAACTTCGTCATCTTGTTGAAAGATTGCAATCTACAGGAGCTGACATTGTAAAATTTACGACAACTGCCACTAATATTACTGACGTTGCGCGAGTTTTTCAAGTGTTTCCTCACTCTCAATTTCCCATCATTGCATCTGTGATCTCTTCCAGAGGGCTAATTAGCTCGATTCTTTGCCCAAAGTTTGGTGGATATCTTACGGTTGGCTCCTTGGGACCAGGGAAGGGATCAGCTTCGGGTCAACCAGCATTGACGGATCTAATAAACATATACAGGATAAAGAACTTGGGTAAAGATACCAAGGTTTTTGGAATCATAGGAAATCCAGTAGGTCACAGCAAAGGACCAATTCTGCACAATCGGGCATTCAGAGAGATAGGACTTGATGCAGTCTATGTACCTTTTCTTGTTGATGATCTTGCAGAGTTTCTAAGGGTTTATTCCTCCCCTGATTTTTCTGGTTTCAGTGTTACAATACCTCACAAGGAGGCTGTTGTTCAATGTTGCGACGAAGTGGAACCAATTGCTCAGTCTATTGGAGCAGTAAATACAATAGTGAGGAGGCCAAGTGATGGAAAACTTATTGGGTATAACAGAGACTATACAGGTGCCATTTCTGCAATTGAGGATGGTGATTCTAATACGCAGCAATTTGTGAGGCGATTGAAGAAATTGGTGTTATTATTATGCATATCGAAATTCAAAATCGCCAAAGGGAGGATCAACCGTTTGCATATGAATTACAGATACATGAACGTGGCAGTGGTTGCAATGTTTAAGGCAGAAAATCTGGACCGAGACCATTAATAGCATTGCAGTGATATGGTAGCGCTCATCATCCGGATTCTCTTGAGGAAGAAGACGTTGAAGAGGCATTCAACATCATGATTTGGCTAAATAAATACTTAACTCAAAACAGAATTTTCCCATTTATTTTTAGATCGTATTTTTAATACGTGAATTATTTTTGCCCCCAAGCTCAACTGTAAAGACATCTGTCACAGCAGAAGAGGGGTCAATGCGCCTACTTCTATCCTCAGTCCCGATTCAAAAGGGCCAGCGCTCCATATGTCAAGCCATCAGAGGATTTTTTCTATTATTTGAAATGGCAGTTCAAACAGCGCGCTGAATTGGGGAGACCGATTCATTTTTTCCTTTACAGATTTCTTTTAATGTATAAAAAAAAAAATCATTTGTAAGGTAGAGAGTGAGAGAGGGGAGTTTTTCTGAGCGCTGGGAACTGCTGGAGAAGCAGAGAGCTTTGTATTGTACAGTTTTCTGCAGAGAATTTAATGGAATTTCACAGCTCTGTTTGTTGAGATTCATGTGGTATGTTGATTTAGAATAAGTTTTTCCCTTTGTCTCATATGTAAACTGTTTTTTTTCATTCACCTCATGATCATATCTATTTGAGCAAATGAAGTGATTAGGTAGGAATTCATAGTATTATATGCTCCTCCTATAAGTTTGTTCAATTCAATGTTTTCTTCTGTTTAAGGAGGATTCGAAGTATTATTTGCCCTCCTTAGCTCCTCACCGGTCTTGCCATCCCATTTGAAACCAGATTTGGTGTTAAATTGCATGCCTACCTTGCCTCAGTTGATAACCTGTGTAGTCATTATATTTCTCTGTTTGAAGCTGTGATTTTGCCCATGCAGCCCAGAAAAGCCCCGTCATTCCATTAAAAAACCCCAAAAATCATTAAATCAAACCCCCTATCAGTTTACTAGCCTAAAATCTTTATTCTTAATTGGTCAGCCTAATCCTATTGAAAGATCTATCAAATCTGACCCGAGAGAGCCTTCTCATACCTCGTAGGGCTAGCTACGAGGTGAAATGGTTTGATGTAGCCTTGAGAGTTTGTCTATCTCAGCCTAGGTGAATTCGAAGCGCTAACATAGTGGCGACCATACTGGGGAGAACAAATTTGTAATTTTCTCATTGTAGTGTGATTTCTTAAGTCTTAGACGGAGCCTGAAGTTACGCCAGAAGCCTTCGAAAACGCTCTTGTTTTACATCAGCATTAGTAGATAAACGCTGCTTCAGTCAATCTCCCTGAGCTTGTGAATACAACCACTTCATTGACACTTTACCCCAGTACATGTATCAAATTCAGATCTGATGCTGATGGTGGACAGCAGTCAGATACATATGCAGGCTGAATCATTCACCTGGCGACTCCAACTTGATCCAGACATTCCAGTGCCTGTTGATATGTTCATGCAATGGTAGGGTATGTGGCAGACCCTGCACTTTGTAAAGCTCTAGATGGCGTTAGAGAAATGTTAGCGGATATTGAAATTAATGAAGAATTTTTTAGTATTTTCTTTCAATGTTTGAAATCTCCGAAGCTTCATCTTGAAGGCAAAACTAGATTTTATGAGTTAGTTGTTGAAAGAGTTGAAAATGAGATTCAATATCTCGATGAGCAAATTCAGTCTTATGATTTCCAAGACCCTAAAAAGTTCTTGGAAATCCTTCTTCCTTCACAACAAGCAGTAACAGCCTTGCCTATAGAGGTATACATTGACAGTGTGCAGCTGGAAGCATGTGTTGCAGAGTTGGGGCAGCCAACAGAGTCCGACTTCCGTGATCCTATTGCGGCATACATGGACACATTTTTCAGGTTGATGGACAGATCAGGCTGTATTTTCCGTGACCGGGCTCAATATGTGCATGAAGGGCTGCCAGCAATTGCATTTGTGACTTCGTGGCAGCATTCTCAAGCGGCTTCATTGTCAGGTTTAATTGAGTGGTTAATATGGCATTTTAGCATTACCTGATCTATTGTTTGTATAGCAGATTAGAGTAGGTTTTGTACATAAATAAGCAGCTATAAGGGCAGCATCTTGTTTTAGTTTGCTTGAAGTTTGTTTTAGTTCAGTTTCAGTGTGAAAATAAGTCTTCAGCTGTGTTGATTTGTTGATGATGACTCCATTGCCCAATGGGTGGAGGCACTGTCTGCTCTCCCAAAGTTCTGCGGTTCTTGGCACCTCCAGGAAGCTGCAGCTGCCATCCCAAATGGAGCTGATGTTAGACTCTGTCTTCTATCAGAGATTGATTCTTCTTCAAAACAGGGTTTTGAAGAAGAAATCATTAATGTTGCTTTTCAGATTATGTAGTTTATCTTCAGCTCTTCAAACTAGCAGCGACTTCAAAGCCCCTATCCCTGCACAAGCACAATTCAGAATATCATTAGCAATAAGAAGGCAGTCTCACAAGCAACAAATCGAAACTATTCTCTTCATGCTCCTAGACAAAAGTTACAAGACAGCAGGATCAAAGTGTAACAACTTTAAAATATCAGGTTCTGCAAGCCTTCTGCAGGTGGTGATCATGGCTATAATGGCGATGCTTCCTTTTTCTCCTTGGGGTCTCTCGGATCGGGCTTACTGTTTTACATTAGTGGGCACTGGATTCTCCTATTCTTATTCCATATATTTAATAGATGGGAGGCCAAGGGCATGGAATCTTCAAGCTATTCAATTATGGCTCCAGTCACTTATTGCTACCAAGGATTTCATCTATCTTCTGTACTGCTTTGTCTTTGTTTCTTCACCGATGGCCATTAAGTTTGCTTTGGTATCAGTGTTATGTCGGTCTCTTGAGCTAGTTACGAAATATTGAAGACGCAACTTCAGCAGTGCCAATCTTTACAGAAAATACGTGGAGGATCCCTGTCTGTGGATAGATACGAACACAGCAACACTGAACATTTTGAGTTCAAACTCTAAGATTATGCTAGGATTTTTAGTGATAATTTTGCTTATGCAAACAAACGATGTGTTTGAATATGGATCTGATCGCCCACAGGATTGGCACTGAGGTTTCATCTCGGTTTCTAGCCATATATTCTGTTCACACGCATTATTTTGTCACGATTAAACGAAAAGAGGGGTTGGCCACCACGAAGCAAAACAACGATTGATCTCTTCAAATTCATATACAAGCTGCACTACATTCTAAATTTTCTACTAGCATGTGATTGAACCGATGGAGTGCTAAGTTTGAAGAGCACAGAGCACCCGTTAATGGCCATTCCTTGCAGGACTGGATTTCTTGCTCCGTTTTCCAACTCCTATTCTTATTGCTGTACTGCATCACCAAAATGGATGAATACGAAAAACGCAAAGCTGTTGCCTTATAAGTATGGGGGTTGGTCCATTTCCAGACACAGGCAATCTCCAATGCGACTTCTGGCACAACATGAATATTATGCAAATTACAGGCTTTCCATGGGAGACAGGAGCTTTTTGCGTACATTTTTTTTTTAAGGAAACTAGAAAGGGAACAGTGAAGAATAAAGAGCTCAAAAGTGATCCATTCCAAAGATTGATTCCTTTTCTGGGAGTCAGCATTGTTCTTTCTGGGTTATTGTTTTCTGATACAGCAAAGGCAACCACTCTGTCGGATGTGCATAATTTGGTGGGAGGCATCCATGGACCGATGCTTGCAGAATTGGATGCCGACTATGTTGATGTGGAGCTCCAAGTGGCAATCGATTTCATAAAAAGCATGCGTGACAAGAAATCAAGAATGTGCAAGATCATTGTTTCGAATCATAATTTTGAAAGTACTCCATCAGTTGAGGAACTTCGTCATCTTGTTGAAAGATTGCAATCTACAGGAGTTGACATTGTAAAATTTACGACAACTGCCACTAATATTACTGACGTTGCTCGGGTTTTTCAAGTGTTTCCTCACTCTCAAGTTCCCATCATTGCATCTGTGATCTCTTCCAGAGGGCTAATTAGCTCGATTCTTTGCCCAAAGTTTGGTGGATATCTTACGGTTGGCTCCTTGGGACCAGGGAAGGGATCAGCTTCGGGTCAACCAGCATTGACGGATCTAATAAACATATACAGGATAAAGAACTTGGGTAAAGATACCAAGGTTTTTGGAATCATAGGAAATCCAGTAGGTCACAGCAAAGGACCAATTCTGCACAATCGGGCATTCAGAGAGATAGGACTTGATGCAGTCTATGTACCTTTTCTTGTTGATGATCTTGCAGAGTTTCTAAGGGTTTATTCCTCCCCTGATTTTTCTAGTTTCAGTGTTACAATACCTCACAAGGAGGCTGTTGTTCAATGTTGCGACGAAGTGGAACCAATTGCTCAGTCTATTGGAGCAGTAAATACAATAGTGAGGAGGCCAAGTGATGGAAAACTTATTGGGTATAACAGAGACTATACAGGTGCCATTTCTGCAATTGAGGATGGTGATTCTAATACGCAGCAATTTGTGAGGTGATTGAAGAAATTGGTGTTATTATTATGCATATCGAAATTCAAAATCGCCAAAGGGAAGATCAACCGTTTGCATATGAATTACAGATACATGAACGTGGCAGTGGTTGCAATGTTTAAGGCAGAAAATCTGGACCGAGACCATTCATATCATTGCAGTGATATGGTAGCGCTCATCATCCGGATTCTCTTGAGGAAGAAGACGCTGAAGAGGCATTCAACATCATGATTTGGCTAAATAAATACTTAACTCAAAACAGAATTTTCCCATTTATTTTTAGATCGTATTTTTAATACGTGAATTGTTTTTGCCCCCAAGCTCAACTGTAAAGACATCTGTCACAGCAGAAGACGGGTCAATACGCCTACTTCTATCCTCAGTCCCGATTCAAAAGGGCCAGCGCTCCATATGTCAAGCCATCAGAGGATGTTTTCTATTATTTGAAATGGCAGTTCAAACAGCGCGCTGAATTGGGGAGACCGATTCATTTTTTCCTTTACAGATTTCTTTTAATGTATAAAAAACAAAATCATTTGTAAGGTAGAGAGTGAGAGAGGGGAGTTTTTCTGAGCGCTAGGAACTGCTGGAGAAGCAGAGAGCTTTGTATTGTACAGTTTTCTGCAGAGAATTTAATGGAATTTCACAGCTCTGTTTGTTGAGATTCATGTGGTATGTTGATTTAGCATAAGTTTTTCCCTTTGTCTCATATGTAAACTGTTTTGTTTCATTCACCTCATGATCATATCTATTTGAGCAAATGAAGTGATTAGGTAGGAATTCATAGTATTATATGCTCCTCCTATAAGTTTGTTCAATTCAATGTTTTCTTCTGTTTAAGGAGGATTCGAAGTATTATTTGCCCTCCTTAGCTCCTCACCGGTCTTGCCATCCCATTTGAAACCAGATTCGGTGTTAAATTGCATGCCTACCTTGCCTCAGTTGATAACCTGTGTAGTCATTATATTTCTCTGTTTGAAGCTGTGATTTTGCCCATGCAGCCCAGAAAAGCCCCCTCATTCCATTAAAAAACCCCAAAAATCATTAAATCAAACCCCCTATCAATTTACTAGCCTAAAATCTTTATTCTTAATTGGTCAGCCTAATACTATTGAAAGATCTATCAAATCTGACCCGAGAGAGCCTTCTCATACCTCGTAGGGCTAGCTACGAGGTGAAATGGTTTGATGTAGCCTTGAGAGTTTGTCTATCTCAGCCTAGGTGAATTCCAAGCGCTAACATAGTGGCGACCATACTGGGGAGAACAAATTTGTAATTTGCTCATTGTAGTGTGATTTCTTAAGTCTTAGACGGAGCCTGAAGTTACGCCAGAAGCCTTCGAAAATGCTCTTGTTTTACATCAGCATTAGTAGATAAACGCTGCTTCAGTCAATCTCTGTGAGCTTGTGAATACAACCACTTCATTGACACTTTACCCCAGTACATGTATCAAATTCAGATCTGATGCTGATGGTGGACAGCAGTCAGATACATATGCAGGCTGAATCATTCACCTGGCGACTCCAACTTGATCCAGACATTCCAGTGCCTGTTGATATGTTCATGCAATGGTAGGGTATGTGGCAGACCCTGCACTTTGTAAAGCTCTAGATGGCGTTAGAGAAATGTTAGCGGATATTGAAATTAATGAAGAATTTTTTAGTATTTTCTTTCAATGTTTGAAATCTCTGAAGCTTCATCTTGAAGGCAAAACTAGATTTTATGAGTTAGTTGTTGAAAGAGTTGAAAATGAGATTCAGTATCTCGATGAGAAAATTCAGTCTTATGATTTCCAAGACCCTAAAAAGTTCTTGGAAATCCTTCTTCCTTCACAACAAGCAGTAACAGACTTGCCTATAGAGGTATACATTGACAGTGTGCAGCTGGAAGCATGTGTTGCAGAGTTGGGGCAGCCAACAGAGTCCGGCTTCCGTGATCCTATTGCGGCATACATGGACACATTTTTCAGGTTGATGGACAGATCAGGCTGTATTTTCCGTGACCGGGCTCAGTATGTGCATGAAGGGCTGCCAGCAATTTCATTTGTGACTTCGTGGCAGCATTCTCAAGCGGCTTCATTGTCAGGTTTAATTGAGTGGTTAATATGGCATTTTAGCATTACCTGATCTATTGTTTGTACAAAAGATTAGAGTAGGTTTTGTACATAAATAAGCAGCTATAAGGGCAGCATCTTGTTTTAGTTTGCTTGAAGTTTGTTTGAGTTCAGTTTCAGTGTGAAAATAAGTCTTCAGCTGTGTTGATTTGTTGATGATGACTCCATTGCCCAATGGGTGGAGGCACTGTCTGCTCTCCCAAAGTTCTGCGGTTCTTGGCACCTCCAGGAAGCTGCAGCTGCCATCCCAAATGGAGCCGATGTTAGACTCTGTCTTCTATCAGAGATTGATTCTTCTTCAAAACAGGGTTTTGAAGAAGAAATCATTAATGTTGCTTTTCAGATTATGTAGTTTATCTTCAGCTCTTCAAACTAGCAGCGACTTCAAAGCCCCTATCCCTGCACAAGCACAATTCAGAATATCATTAGCAATAAGAAGGCAGTCTCACAAGCAACAAATCGAAACTATTCTCTTCATGCTCCTAGACAAAAGTTACAAGACAGCAGGATCAAAGTGTAACAACTTTAAAATATCAGGTTCTGCAAGCCTTCTGCAGGTGGTGATCATGTCTATAATGGCGATGCTTCCTTTTTCTCCTTGGGGTCTCTCGGATCGGGCTTACCATTTTACATTAGTGGGCACTGGATTCTCTTATTCTTATTCCATATATTTAATAGATGGGAGGCCAAGGGCATGGAATCTTCAAGCTATTCAATTATGGCTCCAGTCACTTATTGCTACCAAGGATTTCATCTATCTTCTGTACTGCTTTGTCTTTGTTTCTTCACCGATGGCCATTAAGTTTGCTTTGGTATCAGTGTTATGTCGGTCTCTTGAGCTAGTTACGAAATATTGAAGACGCAACTTCAGCAGTGCCAATCTTTACAGAAAATACGTGGAGGATCCCTGTCTGTGGATAGATACGAACACAGCAACACTGAACATTTTGAGTTCAAACTCTGAGATTATGCTAGGATTTTTAGTGATAATTTTGCTTATGCAAACAAATGATGTGTTTGAATATGGATCTGATCGCCCACAGGATTGGCACTAAGATTTCATCTCGGTTTCTAGCCATATATTCTGTTCACACGCATTATTTTGTCACGATTAAACGAAAAGAGGGGCTGGCCACCACGAAGCAAAACAATGATTGATCTCTTCAAATTCATATACAAGCTGCACTACATTCTAAATTTTCTACTAGCATGTGATTGAACCGATGGAGTGCTAAGTTTGAAGAGCACAGAGCACCCGTTAATGGCCATTCCTTGCAGGACTGGATTTCTTGCTCCGTTTTCCAACTCCTATTCTTATTGCTGTACTGCATCACCAAAATGGATGAATACGAAAAACGCAAAGCTGTTGCCTTATAAGTATGGGGGTTGGTCCATTTCTAGACACAGGCAATCTCCAATGCGACTTCTGGCACAACATGAATATTATGCAAATTACAGGCTTTCCATGGGAGACAGGAGCTTTTTGCGTACATTTTTTTTTTAAGGAAACTAGAAAGGGAACAGTGAAGAATAAAGAGCTCAAAAGTGATCCATTCCAAAGATTGATTCCTTTTCTGGGAGTCAGCATTGTTCTTTCTGGGTTATTGTTTTCTGATACAGCAAAGGCAACCACTCTGTCGGATATGCATAATTTGGTGGGAGGCATCCATGGACCGATGCTTGCAGAATTGGATGCCGACTATGTTGATGTGGAGCTCCAGGTGGCAATCGATTTCATAAAAAGCATGCGTGACAAGAAATCAAGAATGTGCAAGATCATTGTTTCGAATCATAATTTTGAAAGTACTCCATCAGTTGAGGAACTTCGTCATCTTGTTGAAAGATTGCAATCTACAGGAGCTGACATTGTAAAATTTACGACAACTGCCACTAATATTACCGACGTTGCTCGGGTTTTTCAAGTGTTTCCTCACTCTCAAGTTCCCATCATTGCATCTGTGATCTCTTCCAGAGGGCTAATTAGCTCGATTCTTTGCCCAAAGTTTGGTGGATATCTTACGGTTGGCTCCTTGGGACCAGGGAAGGGATCAGCTTCGGGTCAACCAGCATTGACGGATCTAATAAACATATACAGGATAAAGAACTTGGGTAAAGATACCAAGGTTTTTGGAATCATAGGAAATCCAGTAGGTCACAGCAAAGGACCAATTCTGCACAATTGGGCATTCAGAGAGATAGGACTTGATGCAGTCTATGTACCTTTTCTTGTTGATGATCTTGCAGAGTTTCTAAGGGTTTATTCCTCCCCTGATTTTTCTGGTTTCAGTGTTACAATACCTCACAAGGAGGCTGCTGTTCAATGTTGCGACGAAGTGGAACCAATTGCTCAGTCTATTGGAGCAGTAAATACAATAGTGAGGAGGCCAAGTGATGGAAAACTTATTGGGTATAACAGAGACTATACAGGTGCCATTTCTGCAATTGAGGATGGTGATTCTAATACGCAGCAATTTGTGAGGCCATTGAAGAAATTGGTGTTATTATTATGCATATCGAAATTCAAAATCGCCAAAGGGAAGATCAACCGTTTGCATATGAATTACAGATACATGAACGTGGCAGTGGTTGCAATGTTTAAGGCAGAAAATCTGGACCGAGACCATTAATAGCATTGCAGTGATATGGTAGCGCTCATCATCCGGATTCTCTTGAGGAAGAAGACGCTGAAGAGGCATTCAACATCATGATTTGGCTAAATAAATACTTAACTCAAAACAGAATTTTCCCATTTATTTTTAGATCGTATTTTTAATACGTGAATTGTTTTTGCCCCCAAGCTCAACTGTAAAGACATCTGTCACAGCAGAAGACGGGTCAATGCGCCTACTTCTATCCTCAGTCCCGATTCAAAACGGCCAGCGCTCCATATCTCAAGCCATCAGAGGATTTTTTCTATTATTTGAAATGGCAGTTCAAACAACGCGCTGAATTGGGGAGACCGATTCATTTTTTCCTTTACAGATTTCTTTTAATGTATAAAAAACAAAATCATTTGTAAGGTAGAGAGTGAGAGAGGGGAGTTTTTCTGAGCGCTGGGAACTGCTGGAGAAGCAGAGAGCTTTGTATTGTACAGTTTTCTGCAGAGAATTTAATGGAATTTCACAGCTCTGTTTGTTGAGATTCATGTGGTATGTTGATTTAGCATAAGTTTTTCCCTTTGTCTCATATGTAAACTGTTTTGTTTCATTCACCTCATGATCATATCTATTTGAGCAAATGAAGTGATTAGGTAGGAATTCATAGTATTATATGCTCCTCCTATAAGTTTGTTCAATTCAATGTTTTCTTCTGTTTAAGGAGGATTCGAAGTATTATTTGCCCTCCTTAGCTCCTCACCGGTCTTGCCATCCCATTTGAAACCAGATTTGGTGTTAAATTGCATGCCTACCTTGCCTCAGTTGATAACCTGTGTAGTCATTATATTTCTCTGTTTGAAGCTGTGATTTTGCCCATGCAGCCCAGAAAAGCCCCGTCATTCCATCAAAAATCCCCAAAAATCATTAAATCAAACCCCCTATCAATTTACTAGCCTAAAATCTTTATTCTTAATTGGTCAGCCTAATCCTATTGAAAGATCTATCAAATCTGACCCGAGAGAGCCTTCTCATACCTCGTAGGGCTAGCTACGAGGTGAAATGGTTTGATGTAGCCTTGAGAGTTTGTCTATCTCAGCCTAGGTGAATTCCAAGCGCTAACACACTCCATGACTCCTTTGTGGCTACACTCCGAAATACACTTGTAATAGATGTGCACAACAGTTTCCTTGGGTCTCCAAGTCCAAATCATGCCAGGAAAATAGTTATGAGTGCATATTGCATCCAGTAAGTAAGAAGACATATAGATCCTCACATTCTTACCCTTGGGAGGGTTCTTAGCATTAGTTACATGAGTCCTCAGTTGTTGAGCCAATGAGTCCAACCAGTTGGATGGTTTTCCTTCTTTCACAACCGGATGCAGCAAGAATTCCAAGCCTTCGGGAAAGGTCTCGATACTCTTCTTTCCATATATTTGACAACATAGAACTATCAAGTACTAAAATGCCTTCCTGAGAGATTTGGTGTTGTAAGTGTTTCAGGGTGTCTAGAAGAATTTGGACGGCTCTTTCACCCAAATTTTGATGGCATCCTTCATGCTTAAGTAGCTAATGACACATAGAAGTGAGAATCCAAGTAAGATTATGGCTACAGAAAATGATACATAAAGTGAAAATCATGCACCATAAAAGAGCAAAGCCTTCATCCACTAAAACTATTAAGAGTCATGGTCTTTGTATTTGTGTGTGGCAGAATCCATTTGACAATGTCTTCACATGAAAAGGTTGGAAACCTGCATGAAATGTTGTGTAATCCTAACCTTTGGACATTGATGTAAACCTACCTATCTTTAAGATATTCTTAGAAATTGCTTGTTGTGTAAACATATTTCACTTTTTTCCATGTAATGTCCCAGTCTTTTTCAATGAATAGTTGAGTGTGAGAGAAAAATGGAATAATGTCAAGAACACTCTCAACTATCTCACTGGTGCTTCTTTATATCGTTTCCTTTGAGGAAGGTTACTTGGGTGCCATGATGATAATAAATGATCGAGAGAGATAACCTCAAAAACCTACAGTACTTGTAGGAGAAAAATGCACTCATGGAAAACATAAATTAGCTCAAACAAAACATCCCTCAAAATAAGATCAAGGAAGCAACCACAAGTATGAGAGGCATAACTACACAATTCTTAGACTTAAGGGAAGAGGTTGAGCTTAGAAACTATTCATTGTGTAGTCTCAGTAGGCAAGGGAGAGGCTTGAAGCTTGAGACTGCATAATGAGCAGTCTCGTCCTGGGAAAATTGAGGTAGAGATTGTGCATTGTCCAGTCTCAGTGGCCAAGGGTGAATATTTAGCCCTGGAATTGTGCAATGTGTAGTTGGGCAAGCCAAGGATTGCACATTGCATAGTCTTGTAGGCTAACAACAAGGCTTGAGCCTTAGATCTGTGAAATACGTAGTTGAAGATGGAAACAGATAATAAATAAAGGGTAGATCTAACCTAGAATGAGATGGGGAAGTGGCAGATTTGAGTGATAGTGCAAGTCAAAGTGTGGATCTGACTAAGGGTAAGATAGATGAGTGAGAATCAAGTGCAGAAAATCACCATGCAAAAGGAAAAACAAACATGCACACGGATGCACCATAATGACGACCACTGATGGGAAAAAGCAAGAAGTTTATGCGACACTTGTAAAAAGTGATCGAAGAGTGAAACAACCCTTGTAAAATCTAATATAAATTAAAACACTAGCTATTATGAAAAGAAAAAATTAGACCAACACTCACAAAAGTGAAATGACAAAAAGCGATAAAAAAAAGTGACAAAAGACAACAAAAGAAAAATTCACCGAGAAAAGCATTGGAAACTCCACCAAAGGCTCCTTGATCTCCTTAGGAAGGCTAGAGCTCCAAGATCGAATGTGAAAATAGTCTCTAGGGGTGTCTATTATATAGATCTAAGCTAGTTTAGGTTTTATGACGTGCATGCCTAAAATCAAGGAAAAACGATACTTTACGGGAAGTAAAAAATAACAACTTGTGCCACTCTTCCGGAAACTAATTATCCAGTCCCTAGGTTTTAGGGTTTTCTTTTTTTCTTTTTTTTTCTTTTTTGAGAAACTCATGATTCACACTACCAAGAAGGATTGCACAATTCCCAACCACAAGGGACTAGGAAATTCCTTGAATTAGTGAATCGCAGATTTCTTTAGGGTAGGAGAAGCTTTTACACAATTTCTGAGCTCAAGGCTGGCCTGCTTCTTAGGATTGCACAATTTATGAACTCAAGGTTGGCCTACCTCTCAGGATTGCACAATTCAGATCCTTAAGGTTGGCATGCCTTCTAATATTGTGCAATTTCTGGAGCGAAGACCAACAATGTTGCAAGGTCAAGGTAGGAGATGGCTTGTGTTTCAAAAGTATCAAATAGAGATCAAAACAAGACATAAAAACACTAGATGAAATGATAAGTTTTTAACATGGCATGAATACTTGATGACAGTGAATGATGAGCTCTTGTCGACAAAAGGGAGGCTCCAAAATTGAAGCATGGACAAAATTTTGAAGGGTGTGGTAGTTCCAGTCTTCACAGCCTGTCACCAGGGATCAAAATGGGCTCTTCTTATGTATGGTTTTCAAAGATGTTTTGCACATTATATTCAGTGCAAAACATGCCATAAGCATGTTCGTCAAAAGCAGCTCGGAAAAATATTTCCAACGATATATCACACTCCCAAAACCGGCTCCCGAATTAGAAGATATGATCAAATGATGAAATGAATGATTGACTCTTGTTTATGAAAAATTCATGGAATGGATAAAAGGAAAATAAGGCCAAGAGGAAACAGAATTATGAGCCTGCATTAAATAGGGATGTTGCTGGGCCTACCTAGGAAGGTTTGTCTGGGATGATGTCACTTCCCCTTTCTTCTAACATGGATACTTTCAAAAGCCTCTTGCGAGATGGCTCTATGCCTATTGAAACCCTAAAATCATTCTTCTATGAAACCCATGATACTACAACAAGATAAAGTTGCAAATTTAGAGGCTTCTATTATGGCATTAGTATGTTCAGATGTTGAAAATATTGTAGCAGGCAATCATTAATGTTTTAGTTTGAATGATGGCACTAGAACTAATGCTTTCCCAGCATCTGACAAAATTGAAATTCAGGGGAATATGAAATGGTCCTAATTAATCAAGACTTTGTTGTTATCATAATTTCACTTCAGCTCATAGCACCCTTACACATAATGAAAGAAAGAGAAGTATGGCAATCTCACAAGGGAAAAAGTGTTAGAGAACATTAAAGAAAAGCACCTGCAAGAATTCGCCGATCAGAATTATAGTTTTGTTGGGGATATTGTGAAAATTAATTACATTGTTTCATTGGAGGGTCAAAAGATAGGATTCTATGCAGATCAGCGTGACAATTGGCTTCTGATGTGCTCTCTTTCAAAAGGCAGGACAATTCTTGATGTTTGTTGTTACAATGGAGGTTTTGCACTTAATTCTGCTTTTGGAGGTGTTGTTCATGTTACTGGTATTGACTCTTCATTACCTACTTTGGAACTTATGGAGGAAAATGCCAAACTAAAGGATATCAGCTCTTGCAAAATTTCTTTTCTAAATGAAGATTCAACTAAGTTTATGAAAGCAACAATTTCAAAAAAAAAAAAAATCTTGGGATTTGGTTATCTTGGATCCACCAAAATTAGCACCAAGCCGAAAGGTTTTGCATCGTGCAAACTAGTATGTATCGCAATATTAATGCTCTTGCAATAAAATTGACAAAGAAAGGAGGCTTGTTTATGACTTGTTGATGTTCAGGGGCAGTAACACAAAATGGGTCATTTCTAAGTATTTTGCAGAAAGCAACTTCTTCAGTAGGTAGAAAAATTATAGTGCTTTGGCAAGTTGGAGCAGCTGTCAATCACCCTATTGATCAATCATATCGAGAAGGTGCTTATAATACTTTAACTGATCACAGATGCAGTTGATACCAAACAGGAAATTGATCTTAGAATTGGTGCCTCCTTCACTTGATTTCAAACTATGCTATTGAGAGAACAAGATTATTGCAGAAGTTCTATGCCAATGCAACTAACGCCTCAGTCACAACATCCACAATATCTTAAAACTAGATAGTCATATTGAGGTTGTTATGATGCAGGCAGTGGTACTGCTACAACTTGCAACAACATTATGAGAGTATTGGTCATTTTGTTCATATTGTGAAACTTGACCCAGCTACAGAGGACTTTAAGGCTTGCAGAACAAAAACTATCTTGTTTTTGATTGCTTGAGTTAGATAAAGTTCTACTCCGAACATTTGTTGACCACCTTCCGCATTGGAATTATAATGTTTGTGCTGTGTATTTTCTTGATCCCCGTCTGTGTCAGATATAACTAAATACCTCAATGGTTGTATGGCATCTCTTTCTGCAATGATGCAACTTGAATTGCCCCATGTAAGTGTTTTGACTAAGATGGATGGATATTTGTTGCAATAGAATGTATTATGGTCCACTTCTTATCAACACTAAAACTCTGTCACACTCTCTGGAGACCCTTGAATCATTTAAGATGGAGAATTTTAGGGGCAAAAAATCGTCTGCAATGACCACGAAAGGAAATAATATTAGAGCCCGTGTGGGCATCTTCCCAAAGGAATTTTTTTTTTTTAGAATGATCATCTGATATAGAGCATGTAGGGGCGCTGTGTGTAGCCCTTTGGCGCTGCGCGTAGGGCCATCCTTAGGTTCACATTAATAAAGGACACCCAGCATTGGGAGGCATCACCCATCATCTGCGAGAATCATTTCCATGAGCAAGATCCATTACCATGTGCCAAATACATCCTATGAAACCCATTACAATGCCAAATGTCAATTTGAAGAAAGATGGGAAGTGGAAAATTGGTTTTCAATTGCCAGATGCCGAGTGTAGTGAAATTAAATGACCTAGCCTCAGGTTGGGTTCTGAAATTGGACCTCTTTATATCTAATGTTATGATATTTATTCAAATCGGATGGCTTTTAAAGTTTATCCGCCTCAGCTTTATGTACGTGTTTATAAGATGGAAATTCTAGTGAAGATTAAGATAGAGAAGGCATTTGGATGTCTCATACAAGAAAAAATGTTTTTGCAAGTTTCAAAAATTTTGTTTGGTGAGGCAAACTGGATAAGTTGCAGCCTAGTTTTTAAGCAACCTTGTGTATTGGTTGTAATGATTCTTATTTTTCTGTCATGCTTATGATGAGAGCACAACCAAGTAAGAAACCATGATAGATGGGGTGATACAGAGAGGCTAAGGGCACTGCGCGAAGTGCCTATGTGCTGAAAAGGGACTTGCATATTAGGCAGAAGTTCCGGTTAATTGGTGCCCTGCCCTTGGCACTGTTTTGGAAAATGAGGAGGTCATTGATGGTGTTAGTGAACGAGGTGTACATCGTGTTATCCACAAGCCTATGCGCCAATGGATGCTTAAAATTATTGAGTATGCTAGCCACCTTCTCAAAGATATGGATGGACTAGATTGGCTTGAAAGCATCAAGGAAATGAAGCATAATTGGATTGGACAGTCAAAAAGTGCTGAATTGGAATTTTATGTCGTCGATAAAGATGGACAAGAGAGGGAATTGAAGCTGACTCTTTTCACAACAATACTAGACACTATTGTTGGGGCAACATATTTAGTTATTGCACCTGAACATCCATTCTTGGCATCAATAAAATATGATTCTCAAAAAATCTATGTAGAGGATTACTTTGAGAAAGCATACAGAAAAAGTGAATTAGAGAGTATTGATATTCAAAAGGATAAATCTAGAGTCCTTACTGGTTCTTGCGCACAGAATGCTGCAACTGATGAGGCTATTCCTATCCAGGTGGCAGATTATGTCCTTGGCAGAAGAAATTATGGCAGTTCGACAAGTTTTGATTCCCAAAGTATGATAGTGGATATTCTACAGACAAAGCATATAAAGGTGACGGTGTTATGATAAATATGAAAGTAGGCACGGAAATAGGTCCCATGAAAGGAAACAGAGTAGTTTTGATGGCAAGTGTTACAACCATGAAATCAGCAGCAAATCATGTTTTTCAAGGGATGTGGCATTATTCCAAATATTCAATGAACAAATGGTAAAAATTTTTGTCATTTAAATAATTTATTGGGCGCAGGTGGAAGAAGATCCATCAGTATTCCTGAGTATCCCAGATTTCCAGTGATGAAACCTTCAGCAAATCGGCAACAAACCAATTATTCTGGTTTGATGAGATTTAATTAAATTATCTAGTTATAATTTTAATTTATGTTATTTTACCGTAGCACCTATTTGCTTGTTTTGATTTTAATTATTTTGATTCCTATGTATAGGAAATCATAATTAATATATATAGGGTGATTTTTGAAGATGTAGAGGTTCAAATTTTGTAGCAGAGGGAGGCTGCTTTGGACGGTGTAAAGATTCTTCTAATTTTTTTTTTTTTAATGGAGCAATTTCTGTGCTTTAGATTTGGGATTCATCATTGTGTTTAATGTCCATAATGTGTTCCTTGTAAAATCATTTACATATTTTTTATATTTTTTTCTTCTTCTGCTTATTCTTGTTACATCATTATCTAAGAGAAGTGGTAGGAATCCATCAATGCAAGATGCTCCTATCGCAATGATTTTTTTGTTAAATGTAATGGTTATATTTGCAAAATCCATCCTCTGTTAGATGATCTGTTGAGTAACCCGGTGTTTCTTTTTCTTCTAACGATGCCACTGTAGATCCATCCCTTGATTGATGCCTGTAGAGCAGCAGGATTTCTCCTCTTTCCTTCTCTAAATTACATCTTTTATCTCGCTAAACCTTGCATTTACTTTGCCCCATGTTTGCCAGTAAAAACTAGCCTTGGCACCATAGCCCAATGATCCCTTCTCCTGCTGTTTTCGACCCACAACTTTCAATCAAATCCTCGTACTTCATAGCTAGCCTAAGTTTCACTTATCACAACCATGTTTTGTTCGCAAAGAGAGAGCTCTCTCTAATTTGGCAGGGCTAGATGCCAGATCAAAAGCTTGGTCTGTGGTTACCTCAGAATCACCTCTTCTTAGCCTTGAGGTTCATTCTAAGTGCTAACAGGGTGGCTATAGCAGCTACAACAAACCATCATAACACAGTCACAATAATAAATACAATATCCCATGTTGTTTAATTGACTTTAGAAAATATTTTCATAAAGTGCCTATGACTAACCTTTGGTTGAGATCTACTATGATAAATTGGTATAAGAATGTTACTCCTAAGTTTAGGAATATTGAGGCTTGGTCAAAAGAAATTAATTGCAATATAGGAGTTATGCAATGTTTTCCCCTATCCCTTACCCTTTTTTCCACATACATTGCCAAGTTAGATGGTTGGTTGGTTGGAAGAAATGGGTCGTTTTGGCTTAAATCTAGCTAGTATAGTCACCATCCTTCTTTTTACAGTGATAATATTGTTGTCATGTGAAGGAGTCCCTGTTATCTTGATGAAAAACTAAAAATTCTCATTGAGTTCTACTCTAGTATCAGTATGATTATTAAAACTAACAAAATGGAGGCTATGGTAACAATATCCTAGAAAATTACTACTGCTAATCTCAGGAATCACAACAAAAACTTGGAAAAAGTGGATTCATATAAATATCCCATAATCAATCCTCATCAAAGGCTTGGTCGGAACTATAGCATTGAGAAAATGATAAATGAAGGGTGGAAAATTTATTGCAGACTTGAAAACATTATAAATGGCGGACCTAAGACTATAGGATAAGAAAAATCGTCTCTTTGAAACTCTTGTCATTCCTATTATTGTATATGTTTATGGGGTTTGGGGTTAAAAGTATAGAAAATCATGAAGAAATATAAACAAATCCAAAAGTATATTATAACTTATATTCTCAAGATTAAAGGAAATGCACTCTATATTATCCTTTTAACAGTAACAAATATTTTTGACATTGAGAACATTACTATGACTAGGTACTTCATATAAAGTGTAGTGAAACCATATATATTAAATTGTTGGTAAATGACATTAGGAATCAAAACATTTATTTCATGATCATAAAAATTAACTAAATTATAACTTTATTATGATTATTATATTGTTATTAATAATAAAAATAATTAGTAAATGGGTTAAACATATATACATTAAGAAACATGTAACATAAACATGGAGATTCACCTCCACTTTACCATGCATATTCTTAACCTATAAATAGGATTTGTTACAATACCATGAGCCAATACCATGGCTTACTAATCCCACATTCTAAAAAAAAACATAACTCATATGACTTTTTTTTAATTGATTAGATTAATTAAAAGGGGTATAAAAAGCATAACTACTTTAGAGATAAATCTTAACCTTTAATAACGAAAATTGTGGAAGCCCTATTCCAAAATAGACACACATATTGGTGTAAAAATATAAACAATATGGAAAACAATATACTTCCTAAGATTGCTTTGAAATTTAGTGAAGACAATGACAAGTATTAGTTAAATGGTGGGGAAGAAAGAAAGATATTACTTTGTGAAATGATCATAATGTTAAAATATTATTACATTTAAATTTAAATAGAAAGTGTGATGTCATAAATATCTCGAAGATAAAATAAAATAAGAATATGTAATACATGAGGCTTCTTAAGATTGCTTTGAACATTAGTGAAAATAATGCTTAAACTAGGTAGGCATAAAGATGACAAGTATTAAGTAAATGGTTGTGGAAGAAGGAAAGAGATTACTTAGTAAAATAATCATAATATTAAAATATTATTACATCTAAATTTAAAGAGAAAATGTGGTTTGACAAATACTTAGAATATAAAATAAAATATTAATATTACAAAGGGGTATCAACCCTAACCTAGAAGGTCAAAATGATCTCTTTGAATAGAATTAAAAAGAAAATAAATATAAATCAAAACCAACTCCCACAAGTTTTATAGTAAAAAGTACATTTGCCAATTTAACTCACCCAAGTTTTATAGTAAAAAAAATAATTTAACAGTTCCTTTAAAGTGAAAAAGACATTTAACCATTCCTGAAACTTCTTAAACTGAAACAATTTATGATCTTTATAATACTAAAAATTAATTATTAAAAATATTTTTTAATATATTATATACTTTATTATAAAAAATATTTTATAATAGTTAAAAATAATTTAAAATACAAAAATATTTATTAAATCTATAAACATTTCCAATTCAATTTTTTGTTTTTTAAATATGAGTGTTTTGATGAATAAAAATTACGAAAAAGTATAAGATTTCAGAACCATCTAATATCCTTTCTTGTCATCCTAACTAAATGGTTAGGATCTCTCATAATCTAAAGAATTGTTTAGTTTAGATTTTTATATTTTTAATTTTAAAAGAGGGAGCTTCGAAGCAAGGTTATGATCTCTCATAATCTAAAGAATTGTTTAGTTTAGATTTTTATATTTTTAATTTTAAAAGAGGGAGCTTCGAAGCAAGGTTATGATCTCTCATAATCTAAAGAATTTTTTTAGTTTAGATTTATATATGTTTAATTTAATAAAAGGGGAGCTTCGAAGCAAGGTTACGATCTCTCATAATCTAAAGAATTTTTTAGTTTAGATTTATATATTTTCAATTTTGAAAAAAGGAGCTTCGAAGCATCAAGTACCTTCTAACATATGTGCAACATTAATATAATTTCTCAAAGAAAATAAAGAATAAACTATACCACAAATAAAGTAGGTTGCATGATGCCCTGCTAAGATATGTGCAACATTAATATAATTTCTCAAGTAAAATAAAGAATATAATATACCACAAAATAAAGTATGTTGCCTTCGAATGCATTCTCATTCTCATGTCCAAGAGTGAGATACCAATCATTTCTCTTGGTCCTAAACCACCCAATATTATCATCGTTAATCCAATATTATTACTGTTAATCATATAAAGAACCACCCAATATTGTCACTGTTAATCATATAAACCAAGAGTGAGATACCAATGATTGCTCTTGGTTCTAGCAGTGAACCACCTAATATTGTTACTATTAATCATATAAAGCAAGAGCGAGATACCAATGATTGCTTTTTGGTCCTATCAGTGAACCACCCAATATTGTCATTGTTCATCGTATAAATTGTTCGTTGTATAAACCACCAGTAATTTAATGGTACAGTTCTGCTCACTGGGTTGTTCAAGACAATGGGCCCCTTGCATATTGGAGTTGGGGCTGAGCCAGACTTCATGGTTTACAACACACTTGCCAAAGCAAGGAAAAGACATAAAGTTTTTTGTTTGCTGAATGAGATGGAGCATAAGATGTGCACCAGATGTGGTAATTCCTAAATTATAAATAATCGAATACCTAAATTTCTAATAAATATATAAGCCTTTATTGTGTTAAAATGAAAAATTTATAACATAATTCTAAATTTGAAATTATAGTTCTTAATCCATTGTCCATTCAACTTCTATCCAGTCAATAGTTTCTCTACGATCTCAAATTACAATCACATATGAATCTATTTCAGTTCAAATACAACACCCAATTAAAAAATGTGTGCATGTTTCAATTGAAATCTAGCTATGCAACAACTAAATTCTAAAAGTTAAATCGTTAATATTGAAGCCAAAGCAAAACGTTTTATTGTAAATGCAAATTTCCTACATTGCACTCATACCTACCTAATAGATCCCAAAATTAAGTTCTCGGAAGAACCATATCCAAATCCATACGCATATCTCGTTCCAGGGATAGATTCAGTTGATCGAGATATTACCAATAAAGCTATGAGTACTTATGTATGATATGTGTAATCACATCGGTATTCGAAAGCTTCATTTATGGCATTCGAAAGGGCATTTCACGCTCAAAATAGATCATACTTAAAAAATAGTGGATCAGAAGTATTTGGTTTACAATAGTGGGCGAATCCAGTGGCTTCAAATATTGTGTCTGGGCATTTTTAACATTTGCATTTAAATTAGGTAGGGGAGTTCTTTCTCCTTTGTAAAATATGAAATGGTTTTTTTAAGCGAGCTAATAAGTCAACATAACTATAAAGAAAATACATATATAAAAAAAAAAAAAATCAACAAATAAAACACAACCACCCTGTGAGCTCAAAACTGCTGTAAATCTCATATATTAATGAAACCATTAACTACATTCTTATATAGTAAAATGATTATCAATCAACTCTGACACTATAGCTAATATACAGATCACCCTAACAATTTGCTACCATAATTTTGCATAAGAACACAAAATCTTCCTACTAAATTGTCAGCAATTTACATAACAAATTAAGCATTATTCCCAATGCTCCCCCTTAATGATTAATGAGGATTTACTATCTTATCTCATAGTGCCAAAAATTGAGTTTTTGCAACTGCTTTGGTGAAGATATCTGCTCGCTGATGCTCAGTGTTTATATACTTCAATTCAATATCCTTCTTTTGCACCAAATCTCGAACAAAGTGATGTTTCATATCAAAATGCTTTATCCTGTTGTGATGAACTTGATTTTTTGCTAACTTGATGACACTTACATTATCAAAATAAATCGTTGTAGGCTGAATTTTTTTTTTTACAATTTCTTCCAAAAATTTTCTGAGCGAAAGAGCTTGTGTACTTGTTGAGGTAACTGCAACCTACTCCACTTCTGTGGATGAGAAGGCAACAATTCTTTGTTTTTTTTAGCTCCATGTAATCAAACCAGAACCAAAAGAGAAACAATTTCTAGATGTGGACTTACAGTCATCAATACTACCTCCCTAACCTAAATCACTAAATCCAACAACATTGAACTTTTTAGAAGAGTAGTAATGAATACAAAAATTTACAGTGCCTTTCACATACCTTAAAATCCTCTTAGCTGCCATCATATGTATTTTAGATGGATTTGTCATATACCCTTAAACAAGTGACACTGAATATGTAATATCAAGCCTTGTGTGGGTTATAAATATCAAGTTCCCCACAATACTTCTCTAAGTTTTCTCATTAACTAAATTAGTACCATCATCTCTACCTAACAACTCTCCATGAAAACTCATAATACAGGATGGATTACAATCAAGCATATCAAATTTATTTAGCATATCCTGTGCATATTTTGTCTGACAAATGAAAATCTCATCCTTACTTTGATAAACCTCCATTCCTAGAAAATATTTCATGATGCCTAGATCTTTCATCTCAAATTCATTCATTATAGCAGCTTTGAATTTATCATTCATCTTAGAACTACTACCCATATACAATAGATCATCAACATACAAACTTATGATTAGAATATCAATACCTTCTTGTTTGTAATAAAGGGTAGGATCGCTCTTACTTCTCTAGAAGCCATTTTCTCGAAAGTATCCATCAATCCTAGCATACCACGCTCCTGGTGCCTGCTTGAGGCCATACAAAGCCTTCTTCAACTTGTAGACATTATTCTCCTTTCCTTCCACTTCAAAACCTTCTGGTTGCTCCACATATACTTCCTCTTCTAAGTACCCATTTAGGATGGCACTTTTCACGTCCATATGATCTATGCTCCACTTTTTCTAAGATGTTAATCAAATCAACGTTCTAATGGTCTCTTGTCTTGCTACTGGCACAAATGTCTCTTCATAATCAATTCCATACTTCTATGTGAATCCTTTAGCAACTAATCTTGCTTTGTGTCTTTCAACACTCCCATCATTGTTAAATTTAGTCTTATAGACCCATTTGGTACTAATCTTTTTCTTGTCATGTGGAAGCTTTGTGAACTTCCAAGTGTCATTCCTCTGAATAGAATCCATCTCTTCTTGCATGTCTTGCATTCAAACCTCATTAGTACATGCATCTTCAAAACATGATGGTTCAAAATCAGTCTTGGCTAATAATAAAAAAATTGACTATCTCACCTATTGAGCTTTCTTCATGTGCTTGATTTGCACTCCTCTGATAAATATCACTCAATATTCTTACCTTCCTTGTAGAACTTGGAGAAGAAGTTGGACTTGAACTTGATGTTGAAGAAATTGATGAAGGGCTACTTGCTGGAGTTAAACCACTAGTTTCAGAAACATTAGTTGGCTGCTCATGATCAATATCAACAATTATATCATCATTCAAAATAGATTTTGTCTTCTCAACATGACCTTTTTGATGAACATAAACTCCCCCTTCATAAAAAGATACATCTCTTGAGACAATAAGCTTGTTAGTTACAAGATTATACAATTTATAAACCTTTCTTGTCTCACTATACCCCATAAAAATACATAATTCACTCTTTGCATCTCACTTTTATCTATTCTAATCAAGTACATGCACATAAGCCAAACAACCAAAAACTTTGAAATGATTAACATTAGGCCTTTTTCTATACCAAGCTTCATAAGGAGTCATCTTTTCTAGTGCACCGGTGGGGCTAAGGTTGAGGATGTACACTGTTGTTGCAACTGCATCTCCCCAATAAGAATTTCTCAACCCCTTAGTTTGTAACATGCATCTTGTCATTTATACCATAGTACGATTCTTTCTTTCAGCTATGCTATTCTGTTGGGGTGTGTATGCAATAGTATGTTGCCTCCTGATGCCATTGATATCACAATAAATCTGGAAAGCTTTTGAGCATAATTCTCTTCCATAGTTAGTCTGCAAACATTTGATCTTGCACCCTTCCTCATTTTCTACAAGGGCTTTGAACTTCTTGAATGTATCTAGAGCCTCACTTTTGGCCTTCAAAAAATATACACAACAATTTCATGAGTAACCATCAATAAAGGTGATGAAATATGATGACTGACCCAAACTTTTAGTCTGCATAGGACCACATATGTCTAAATGAACAAGTTGAAGTGGGCGATGAACCCTCCATGCAATGCCCTTTGGAAACATTTACCTTGCATGCTTTCCTTTAGCACATCCTTCACAAACCTCCTTATGCTCTTCTACCTTGTGCAAATCAGAAACTAATGCATGTGAGGTTAGAAACTTCAAACTGTGAAAATTTAAATGCCCATACTTGAGATTCCATAACTAACTTAAATCCTAATAAGACATATTTGCAATATTTTTGTTATGTTCATCAAACCTCAAGGGAAACATCCTATTTCTTGTCATAGGCACAACAATGATCACCGTATTTCTTATCATAGATAGTACATGTCTTATTTTCAAAGACTATTTTATAATTTTTCTCACATAGCTGCCCAACGTTCAACAAATTATGCTTCAATTTTGGAGTATAATAAATGTCATGAATACTCTTTATACCTTATTTTGTTTGGACCTCCATAGCTCCTTTAGCAACAACCTCCAATGATTTATCATCACCAAGCTGGATCTTGGATTTGAAAATTACATCGTTTTCTAAAAGCAACTTCTCATTCCATGTCATATGGTTAGAGAGTCCAAAATCTAGGTAGCAAACATCTTTACTAGTATTTTCAACTTTGGCATAAGATAAAAATAAGTGATCTGGAGGATACTCACCACTTTCTTAAGCATAGTTAGCATTTTTACCTTCTTTCAATCTGCATTCTCTTTCAAAGTGGCCATGCTTGTTACAATAGTAACATTGAACATTTCTCTTATCAAATCTACCTCTACCTCTTCCTTTGAAACTACCTCTTCCACTTGAGCCACCTCTTCCACTACCTCTTGAATAATTTTGGCTTTTCCATTTACCTTGACCTTGATTGATTTTGGCACTACGCTGCTTGCATCTTCATTCTTTGTAATTTGTAATTTAGAGGAAAAATATTTCTCTACACCTTCAAAAGTGTCCTTCAATCTTTCTTCATGAAACATCAAAGATCCAACCAATTGATCAAAATGTAGGTTTGTGAAATCCTTACTTTCCTCCATGATTATGGTAACATGATTCCATATATATGTTAAATATCTCAATACTTTTTTAATTAAAACTTCATTACTTACAGTTTCTCCAAGTGTAGCCATTTTACTGACCACATCTTTGATTCTCACACAATAGTCACTCACACTTTCAGCTTCTTGCATCTTCAAATTCTCAAACTCTTGCTTCAATGTCTGAAGCTTGATCACCTTAACTTGATCACTGCCTTGGTAAACTTCTTGTAGAGTCTCCCAAGCATCTTTGGCAATTTTTGCTCTTGATATTCTTGGAAATAAGCTCTTATTAGGAGTTATCTGAATGTGAAACAAAGCTTGAGCATTCTTCTTCCTTGCTTCCTTTCTTGTTGTTCTTTCATTCACTCTAAGGGCATTTCAATCAGTTGGCTCCTCATAACCTAATTCAACAATATCCCACAAATCATTTCCAATAAAAAAGGTTAGCATCTTAATGCACCAATAATCATAATCGTTCCCATCAAATTCTGGAACTGGCATCTGGCTAGAATTCAACATGATTAACTTTGGCGAAATTCCAACAACACAACTTTAACCCAAAAAAATTTTACTTGCTCTAATACCACTTGTAGAATATGAAATGGCTTCTTTAAGCTTATTGATAAGCCAACATAATTATGAAGAAAAATACATATATAAAAAAAATTAACAAATAAAAGGCAACCATTGTGTGAGCTCAAAACTGATGTAAATCTCATTTATTAATTAAACCATTAACTACATTCTTATATAGTAAAATTATTACTAAAATGATTATCAATCAAATCTAAAACAAATCTATTGACGCTATAGCAAATTTCCAGCACTGACCACCCTAACAATTTGTTGCCCTAATTTTGCATAGAGAACACAAAATCTACTGACTAAATTGTCAGCAATTTACATAACAAATTAAGCATCATTCCCAACATTCCTTACTTTTTGGTTCTGCAACACAGATGTTATCCCATTGGTCATGATGAATCCCTTAGCCAAACTCCAGTCTAGTGCATCAAAAACAATGGATGCTCGTATCATGTCATAAAAATATCTTATCAGAGTCATGATTGGGTATGGAAACAAACCAATTATTTGTAGCAGAAAAGAAACAACAAAAATGCAAAGGGAATTTTTCATCACACGTCCCAACTTGTATATGCTCTAGAAGAAAGAAACCACCTACCATAAAAATGTAATTCTCTTAACGTAGATAGGAGATATCTGCACAAAATATCGCACATGTGGCCATCGTAAACCCTAAAGTTTCCACCATTACTTTAGATGAGTCATATTTGCAGCTACTAGAAGGAGTAGATGTTTCATATTTTATGCTAAAACATAAATTTGTGACCCTCAGTCATTGCAGCAAGGATATTGTTGGACATCAAATTTAACTAATAGATATGTATTTAATCATTATTTATCAAATATTAGGCTAAAATATAAATATGTGACCCTTAGTTGTTGAAGAAAGGATATTTTTGGACATCAAATTTAAGTAGTAAATATGTATTTAATCATTATTTATTGAACAAATGTTGAGAGAAAAATTAATTAAAAATAATAAATAATAACTAATATAAAATTAAATATTAAAAAATAAAATTTGTTAGTGGGCAGTGGCCACATGAAGGTTGCACGCAATGCACGTATCCCTCTCAACACTAAAGGTTTGGTCATATCGAGGGACAGTTTATGAGGTCAATGCATAGATGAAACCTCTTTACTTCTTGGCTTGGCTTGGTCGGTGAGGGCATAAAGCATAAGGTTGTTTAAGATCAGGGCTGCCATAAGTTGTAAGAGGCCCGAAAATCATCTTTTAATTCTGAATTTTTGATAGTGTTACCTTTTCCTACTAGGAAAAAGGGGAGAAGCGCTATGGAGGGGAAAAGGAGATCATCATGAAGATGTATAAAGCGCTAAAGGAACGTGATTTTTTGGCCAAGTAAGCCCTTATCTCTTCCAGATCACATGACCACCAAACAAGGACTTATATTGGATCGGTCCCCCAAACCAGAATCGGGTCAAGTTCCCTACCCAACCACTTCACCATGCTATGAACAAGTATTTTGGACAAGCTTATAATAGATGGTATTTCATGGAGAAATCACCACCCTGTACTCTATACTACACAACTATCACTTAGATCTCCTGGCAACAGGCTTCTGTCAACAAATTATGTTACCCGCATCTGTTAACAAATCATGTTACCCGCTTCTGTTAACAAATCATGCGAGGTTCTTGTAGAAGGTATGTATTAACAAATCTAAACTTCATATTAATCTGATATTTGCTTGAGAGTACAAAAATTTGGAAAACGTAGGTGGAAAATAATAAGCCTGTGAAGAAAAGATGGGAATTAACTCCAGTTTTCACATTCACTTCTTCATTCCAATTTCTCACCGAACAAAAATGAATTCTGAACTATAAGCCTCCTCCGTGACCTGTTCTTCTGCTGGTGTAATATCAACCACCACTTTATTTCTTTATCGGCATGAGATTTCATATTACTAATTGCCATGGACAATGTATCTACTTGGTATGCCAACTCCCTAACCATTTGTGATCTTCCAAGGAATCTTACCATAATCAAAATTTTCCACGCTTCATTTATCTTTTCCTCAAAACCCGTCTATGTGGCATCTAAGCAAGCTTCCTCATACTGCATCCACACTTGTTTGAGCTCTTGTTGTACTCTTTGCTCCCCTAGAAAATTGTGATTAGTGAATCAATAATAAGGGCCTTAATGAAGAGTCATCCCTAAAGGGAACTCCTGTCATGTTAGTTGGGAACTACATACTGTGCAGCTAAAGAAAGTTGTTTGAGATCAGTGCAGCTAGAGAAAGTTGTCTAAGATATGCAACTTCCTTCAACCGCAACTGCTAGGAGAATGTTGTTTGATATCTTCATACTACTTCAACCGTGATTAGCATGGTGGGGTAGAGGGCACCGACACTTGCATGGAAAAGGTGACACTGAAACTTGCATGTCAATGTAGACAACACTTGCATGTCGATTAGGTGGCACTTCAACAGACTTGGGTTGTGGATGGTTATTTTTAGCCTTCGAAATAAGTATTTAATGCTAGCCAAGAAATTCTAACATTAATCAAACATTAATCGATTATGAAGAATATGTTTTTTAAAGTAAGCCTTCGATATATTATGCACCTCTCCACCTTGATAAGAGGCCAAATAAGATCTAAAATGTATTTGTTGGCTAAGAAAAAGAGATATCAATATTACACAGGGTGGAGAGAAACTATACTAAAGAAAAAAATTCTCTATCTCTTTTCCCTTGAGTCAAGCCACAAAGGGAGGAGAAAAATAAAATTTATTTTGGTCCAAATCCCAACAGAAGGTGTTTTATGAGTTGAAGCATTACCTCTTCTCTACACCGGTGCTCATATTACCAGACCCATAACAACCATTTGAGATCAAGATAGATGCCTCATACTATGTTATTGGAGCAATTCTTAATCAACAAGGGCATCCAGTGGTATATCATAGTGAGACACTTTCAAACACAATTCAAAATTATACCACCTATGATAAAGAGATGTATTCCATTGTGCAAGTTTTTTGACAATGGAAGCATTAAATTCTGGGGAAGGAAACCGTCATCCAAATAGACGACCGACCCTTGCAGTTCATAAAGACACAAGGGAAGTTGCATAACAATCACCATCAGAAATGGTTGACATACGTGCAATAGTTCCATTTGAAAATTAAGTATAAGAAGGGTAGCACCAATAATTCTGCAAGCTGCCTCAACCGACTGTCGATAATGGAGCTAACCACTGTGCTCGTCTCTTGTGGGCATGAGACTACGAGGTGGCAGCATCTTCACAAGAGCGATATAGAATTCAGAAACACATACCAAACACTCCTAGAAGGCAATAAAGTTCCAAATTTTCACCTCTAGGATTCACTATTATGCCACATAGGACACCTCTGTGTTCCTTCAAGCGAGCATTCCAAGATGATTTGGGAGGCGCACTATAGTCGGGTCACTAGACATATCTGGGTAGAGAAAACAATGGCAGTGCTATAGAAGTATTTTTATTGGCCAAACCTTCGACATGATGTTAGGATGTACTCATATCCTGCACTGCTTGCGCCATTGCCAAACTAACCATTGAGAAGACAGGCCTATATACTCCTCTACCTACTCCTAGTTGACCTTAGGAATCCATCTCCATCCATTACATGTCAGGGCTTCCTTCTACTAAGCATGGAAACAACTATGTTTTCATGGTCGTCGACGAAATGTATAAGATGGCCATTATGGAGGCCTGCAAGAAGAGTATCATAGAAGAAGCCATTGGTATGCTCTTCTTTGAATGGGTGCAGGTACACTTTGGAATCCCATAATCCATTATCTCATATCGAGGAAGCAAGTTCCTAAGTAAATTTTGGACAAGTATTTGGTTGATCATGGATACGAAGCTCATTAATTCCACAACTTTCCACCCCCAAACTGATGGTCAAACAAAGTTTGTCAATAGGATGATCATACACATTCTACGCATGTACAACTCAAAGAATCCACTCACATGGGATGAAATCCTCCCCAATTTCCAGCACAACTACAACACAACTCTCCATAGCTCAACTGGCCATAACCCGTTTCAAGTGGGATTGGGATTCCACCATGTCCCATTTATGTGGCCGTACCATTTGCAACTACTCTACCAGATTCAACTCATGTCCAATCTGAAGCTGACAGGGCTAACAAATTCATTGAGTGCATTTAGCGCATCCGCTAGAAGGTCCATGATAAAGCTAATGCTAAGTACATGTAGCGTCGTGATCAACATTGAGTGCCACACAAGTTCTAGGTGGGCAACAAAGTTTGGTTACATTTATAGAAGGAGCGCTTTGCTAGGCCCCACCACAAGCTTTGTCTGCTCTGATATGGGCCTTACACCATCACTAAGGCTATATGGGACAATGATTTTGAGCTCAGTATTCCACCATTCCTTAGCCTACACCAAGTGTTGAATGTGGACCGCCTTCAACCATACTTTCCATCATCACTGGACATATACGACATTGTAGAGCAACTCGAACCAACATACTCAATCCCACAATTGATCAGATCATGGTCACATAGATCAATAATACTCGCCAATAAAAGATCCAACTGTATCAGGTTGTCAAAGCTAGCCAAATCTTGCACCAAGGCAAGTAGATCACTAAGGACCAAGTTCAGTAAAATTTTCCCCATCTCATGGAGGAACTACATGCAATGGGGACCATTTCTTCATAAGTCAGGAATACTGATATAGGTGGATATTGGTGGCCACCCACCTATTCCACTTGGACCCCCACTACTGTTTCTTTCAATTTTTCAATTTCCTTAACTGTAGCACAATTTACTATTTTTGGCAATTTTTTGGGTCTTGAACTTTTGGAGCCGTTTTGAGGCCTAAAACAATTTTTTTTTTGGAAAACGGGCAAACATATGTTATTAACACATTTTTTAATCCAAAATTTGTATTCCTCGAATAGATATTTCTAATGAGGTATTGCGCATGTCAAACAAAGATTGTATGCCAAAGTTATGACCCCGAGAAGTTGATGTACCAATTTACTCAAATGGGGACCGTAATTTTGGTGCTTCATCTCCTAGGGTTAGGTTTTTGGATGTTTATGGTTTTCCATTTATTATCAATAATAAATAGGCCTTTGAGCATCATTGTAACATAGGTTAGAGGCATGTAGCCGCCACATCTCTTCTTAAAGATAAACCACCATCACCTGAGCTAGTTTATTTCCCTTTCTATATGTAAGAACATTTCAGTTCTTTGATATTAATGAAATGAAGTTTTGTTTCTATTGCATCTCTATGTATATGTGTATTTATGTATTTTGTTACATTTCTACATAAGTCCGGAACAAAGTATGTTTAAATTTAAATGGCATTCCTTACCAATTAGATCCACCTCTCCATTGAAGGAATATAGGACCATGATCAAACATATTCAATGGGGAGACCCATATTTGCATCAATCCCTGTTCTTCTAATAGATTTTCATGAACCACAAATCTATCTAATTGTTTAGCAATCCCATCCAAGCTAGTACACTCATTCCTCTAGGTAGGAATAAGAGGCATCAAAAATATGTCTACTAAATGATTCCAATCAAATAAATCTTTAAAGAATTACCCCATTGGGCCTAATTTTCATTTCAACCCCCATATCTCATCTGTAAAAACCATTAAATTTAAATCATTGGCCAATATATGAGAGCCAATATTTAATAATCCACATATGTCTAACATGTTCTAGAACTTCGATATAGAGTCATATGGTGCATATAAATTTAAAATGTGGAAGACTAGCTTAGATCCTCTAGATAAACCATTGATAAATATACTTTCAAAAGTTTTAAAAGCCCAAAAATTAACCACTCGTGGATCCCACATAGTAGTCAAACCCCTGGATTAATCAAGGGCATCATTAGAGCAGAAACACCATCCCAAACATAGTTTAAAAAAATATTACCAAGACTTTTCCCTACTTGCCAAAGTTCCCTGAATGAGGACACAAATGCCCCTTTATCCTTAATCATTTGTTGCAGGGAAATAAATTTATGGGTATTCCACAAACCCCTTATATTTAAAGACGTAACTTTCATGGAAGGCACGTTAGGATGGGAAAATAACCTCTAAGATCCCACACGTTAGTATCATCAAGGGATTCATAATTATGAGAACACAGACAATAGGTTGATTTTAATGATATACCAATTGGATTAGGTTCCCTGTACAAGGATAATTTCTAACGACCTCTCCACTTTTTCCTAATAATAACATTCTCCAAGGAACCAAAACTAATGGAGGGATATCCCAAGGAATTCAAACTTGAGTGAATGGTTAAAGGCTCTATATCTAGAGAAAGGTTTTTCTTAAAGAATTCATTGTCATTGTTGATGGAATTTTTAGGGGATAGATCCCCCGAATAAGACCCAAATCTAATCACCAGATAAAGTGGTTCAGTTGGTGGGAAAAAGGGTCACCCATATTGTCAGGACCAGAATCAACCCTAGGTTCCAAAGAACATATAGAACCAGAAATAGAGGATCAGGTTTGCATTTTGGGAGTGATTTAAAAATAGAAGAAGTACACAATTTTCTCTCGTGAATACTAATATTTTAAAATGGTGATAAATGTGGTTCTAATTCAGCCCCCTGTTCACAAACATAATAATCTCTATCCCCATTTAGAGGGCCAACATTAGCAAGAACTGACAAGTACATTTCATTTTTGGAATAAAGAGCAATACCTATAACCATTGGATGTACTGCATCAGGAATAAAGGTCGACATTGCATCATTGCCCGAGGACCCATCCCCATGCACCAAATGGAAAACATAAGCAATAAGGACTGACATCACTTACTTACCCAAGGGCCCATGCTTACACACCAAAATTAGTTATAAATTCACTCGTTGCCTATGAGTAGAAACCCCCATAGCTTTGTATATATTTTAAAATCAAGTGTCGTGTCCCATGGCACCCCAAAAATGTGAATGAGATGCCTCACTAATTAATATGCTAGCATAGAGGTGATACACAACATAAGAGATCTAATTACACTTGAATACCACCTAAATAATGCACTTCCACTAAAAACTATGCCATACACTTATCTAGGCCAATTAAACTACATTGCTTTAGATAAATAATTTTTTCAATGGAGTTTCCAATCTCCACTAGAACCTATTGAGTCCAATGTTCCAAGGGAAGCCCCGGTAGCTTACAATATAATTTTCCTCTATGAAACCATTGATATCATATTGAAGCCTATGAACTAGTGTTGGAAAGACACGAAACTCCTCCCATTCACCCACGACATATTGGGATTGTTTTTCTCATCCTCAAAATGCAAGAAATGGAAACAATGCTAATTATTTAGTAATAAAGTGATCTTTGACTCCTAGTGAATATTTCGCTCCTAATGTTCTACAATCCACCCTTTTAATTTTAGACTATTCATAATAGCATATTCCCTCCTCCCAATCAATGCTCATTGTTGCGAACTAGAGACTCGATCCCAAAAGAAGAGATTGAATATGTTCAACAACCTTAACTTCTTTGGCTTTACTATTATGAGAAATATGCCCATTACTAGGAACCACTGGAGTTGTAGAATGATCGGCAGGTTAAGAAAAAATGAGTAGTTCAGACAATTCCAAGCAGAGAAGAAAGGACTGTGTCAGGATGGAACCTTGTAGAAACCTGCATGAATAGATCCTTCATTTCGATTGTAGCCCAGATCAAAGAATTAGCATATGGGGATTTGGGCCCTTGCATGGCATACCCAGTTGACATTCGAAAATCTTGACATGTTAACCCCATCATAAGCCCAACCACTAGCTATGTAGTCACCCAAATTCCAACAAGTATGGTAAATTTGATGAGGCATATGAGGATCAATAGTCTACGTCACTTTAATTGTAGAAATTCTCATCAGATCTAAAATAGAATTCCACCAATAAAAATAATCATAGTCTACCATGGTTAGCCCTGGTCTGTCATAGTCATCTATAGGTAAATAATGTTACATTATGGCTTTGCAATTTGAAGAATGATAGACAGTGTCACAATGTGATGAAGAACAAAGAATGACTTAATGTGATGAACAATAAATGACATCAAAATTGGACAACAAATATGTTACATATAAGTTAATATAATCGACCAAGCTCAACATAGTTAACTAAAATCAACCATATTCAACATGGCCATGATGGTCAACTATATTTAAAATGGGCATCATGGTTAACCATAGTCAACATGGGCATCATAATCAACCATAGTCGACCACAATCAACATGGCCTTCATGGTTAACCATGGTTGGACACAATCATCTATAGCTAAATGTTGAGAAACAAAATTGATGTCTTATTTTCACAAACAAATTTTAAATCACACTATGATGAACAGTGCATGATGGCACAATGTGACAAACAATAAATGATGTCACAATGTGATGAACGACAAATGATGTGATAATGTGACAAACAATACATTATGTACCAATATAATGAACAAAAAATGAAATTACAATGTCATGAACAACAAAGAACATTGTATTGTGATTACATTGAAATGTTATGAACAATTGATGTCTTCACAGTGTGATGAACAACAAATGATATCACAAATTGATGTGCAACAAATGTCATTGCAATGTGATGATCTATAAATAACATCACAATGTGATGAGCTATAAATAACATCACAATGTGATGAAAAATGAATGATGTAATTAAACAAAAATAATGACATCATAATACGATGAGAAAATATTGACATTATGATAGAATAAACAAAACCATTGTTAACTACCATCTACCATGACTAACCCTATGTTAACCATTGTCAAACATGGTCAACCATGGTTATCCATGGTCAAGCATAGTCAATCATAGACAACATGGTCATCATGGTCAAGATGGGCAAGCATGGTCAACGATGGTCAAATATTGCAAAACCATGTAAAAACATGGCCTACAAGGTCAAGGTGGTTAATTATGGTTAAATGTAGTCAACTGATTTGTATATCAAACTTCTTGAGGTTTATGTAAAATTGCAAGTGATTAAATTTGAGTTTTGAGGCTCTTATGTTAAATTCATAAACACATAACATGAATTTAAACTTCATAAACTGCAGAATATTGTAGACAATACCACCATAACAGTAAACACAAAATAACAAGTGATGAAGGAGTTCACCCCTCCTGGGTTATGTCCCCTGGTCCAGCTTCCAATTCTTGGGCCTATATCATTATGCTCATAAAAATAGTGATTACATCAAGTTACAGTGCTCAAATAGCTTCAAAACCTGCTCCAATAGCTTCAGAGCTATCCAAAATCCCTGTCTAGCCTCTTTTTTCTCCCAAAAAGACTAAAAACTGAGAAAGTTATGAGCTCCCCAAGTTTTACTTCTAGTTGACCTACAAATTTTCCAAGTCCGGCTAACTGTCCTACAAATCTACCCCTTTTTTTGCTAACTGGGTGCAAAATCAGAGAAAATCCAGCACAAATTATGGGATGATTAAATTTTCCTCTATCCCCTTGTGCTCCTATGGTGACATGGGTGCCCCATATACCTGGGGGCTAGCGCTCTAGGTCTCGCCCCCTCCGCTTCCACCCTGGGTCTCGGCACCTAGTCACATGGGCTGCCATAGAACCTAGGGATGGCCCCCTGTTGGTGGCCCCTCTCTGGTTGGTGCTTGGTTGCAACGTCAGGTCGTATGGACTTATTTACTGGGGGGTCGGGGCTAAGCCTTGACCCCTTTTCCCAACACCTTCGTCATTAAATTTTAAAGGATGTTTTTGTGGAGGGGCTTAACAAGAACCGCCCTTGGTCCAATGTTAAGCCCAAAATCTTATAGGAGGGAGGTCAAGTGTTCAAACCTTTGGGCTACCAATTCGATGCCCCCAACCAATTTTGGTGGGCACTGAGGTGCCACGTGGTAGCCTCTAGTTGGGTCACGTGGCTACCTCTAGTTGGTCCACCTCACCAACTGTCAACCAATCAACTCCAAACTAGTCAGTGCACCTTGGTCTTCCATGTCTCATTAGATAATTGGGTCCTTTTGAATCTCGATCGCCTTGCACAGTTAGCAGACACAGACAGCTATATGGATTTCTGACTAGAAAGTCCACACAATTTTTTCCAAAATTTGTCTCTTTGGGAAATCGATCAAAACTCGTTTCTGGGAGAATACGATGTTCATTTTCCATGAAATGAGTTGCATCAAATTCATATCGCCAAGATCTATCCATTCGTTCCAATTTCGATCCATTCATACAACTTTCATTTTTGAGCATATTTTTTATCCAACAGATCACTCCTCCCCATTGGAAGCTTTTGGACCCCAAAAGATATTTATTAATGAACAATTAGATGAGGGTACAACCCCCTCACCCTTCCAATCGCAACCCAGTATAATTTGTCTGAATTCAACAATTTGAGCTTTTCATGAAAACTTATCTTTTTCCTTGATTCTGGAGACCATATCTTGTTGTTTTCAATACCATTTTGTTGCAATTTCCCAAAATTTCCAGAACAACAAACTGTCCTTGAAGGAACAAACATATTCCTTCCTAGGTCTTCAATCAAAGGAAACTTAAACAACTTGAAATTCTTCTAACCTTGAACACTGTTGACATGACGATGTTTAGCTTGTCTTGCATTGTACTTGGTTCGACTCTAGACCAGGTGTTTTCACCATTTCCATGCACCATTTTGAAAACCCCAAGAAGAAATGGTGGAACCTATGCCTTCTCTGTCAAATTTCTTTGACACTTTCTGTTTGACCTTTGCACTCTTTAGCGCTAGCATCTTGTTCCCATCATTGTTCAACAATGATGTATTTTGTTGCAATTTTTCCTCATCGTGTTTACCTCTGTTAGGAGGCAACATGTTATAACCCTAAAAAAACTTATTACAACCATTAGAAACATTAATGAAATCAAATTTTGCATTCGATTCATTTCCTTGAAAGGCATCATTCACAACATCTTGATGCTTGAACATTAACAAAGAATTTTTTTTACTTGCATTCACAATCCTCTTCATTTGTCCAGCACGCATAAGAGACAAACTCATCTTCTTTCTATGCGATATAACTATTTACTCATTTCCATTCTTGAACAAGTGGTACTTATTCTCATGGAAATGAAATATTTCTCTCCTACCATAAAGATACGGGCTTCCCAAAACAATACTCGAAATCTCAAGTGGAACTACATCAATTTCAACTTCATCAAGAAATTTTGAATTGATTACAAATCTTAGGATACACTTCCTTGTCACCTACAAATTTTCATTCTTACATATCCATCCTAAAGGATAATGTCTTCAATGTGTAATGGTTTCTAGATTTAACGTCTTGACTAAGTCTTCAGAAATAAAATTTGTTTGAGAACCACTATCAAATAGTGTGTCAATTTTGGTATGCTTTGAAACAACTCTAATATGGAAAATTTCAATTCTTGTTTCATCATCTTGAGTAACATTCGAACAACTTGAAGAACTAGTTCTTGCTATGTTCTTACCTTGCAAACCCATCATTGCAATCTTGGTTTCATCTCCTGAATATGAACCTAAGTCATGTTCTATAATTGCAGATGTTTTCTCCTTCTCATTGATGTTAAGTTTATTCAGTCTCATTTCTGGATGGAGTTTCTAGCAATGATCTTCATCATGGCCATTTTTAAAACAATTTTTGCATGTGAGTTTTTCTTTTTCGATTTTAACAGAAGCATTCTTCTTCCCTTTTCCCTTAAACCTACCCTTTCCTTTTTCTCCAGTTTCAAGCGAACTCTCACTTTTGTCATCTAAAATACTTTTCCCTCTTTCTTCTAGATGTGTGGCTTGAACACAAACCTCATCGAAATTTGTGGGATTGAACATGAGAATAGTGTGCCTTAGATAACTATGTAAACCTCCAATATATTTTAAAAAGGTGTCTTGAGATGACAAATCTACACCTAATATTAGTGCTCTTCTCTTAAACTCTTAAGTATAGTTTTGAACACTTTGTCCTTTTAATTGCCTAAAACTATTCCAATCCATAATAGCCTTATGCATATAAGCTAAAGGATAGAAATGTCTTCTAAGCGTAACAATAAAACCAATCCAAGAGGTTGAGACCTTACCATGCTTTTTCATTTCCTCTTGTGTTTTGGCTTCCTACCAAATCAATGTAGCACTCTCCAATCCTAATGAAGTCAGTTGAATCTTTGTTTCATCATCCTTCATGTTTTGTATCCTGCAATATACTTCAAGTTGACAAACCTAATTATTTAGTCTTTCAGCACTAACCCCACCATTATACATAGGCAAATCAAATTTTATATCAAGTTTCAATAAGGGATTTTTACCATGTCCCTTTGGAGATTGTGGAGGTGTTTGTGAAGGGGTAGTTGTGGAAGAGGATGAACATGATTGTGAAGATGAAGATGAAGGTGGAGAAGGTGTTGGTTTACCTCCATTCCCTTTAGGAGGGTTGTCCTCATCTCCTCCTTTTCCTCCTAAAGAACCCTATCCCTTTGGAGGCTTGGAGCTCTCACCTTGCAATCTTATGTTTCTCTCTTCATAGAGAACTTTCACCATATGGGTCATGTCAAAAAATGATTTTCTGAAAGACTTCTCATCCTATGACATATTATCAGGCCCTCCTTTATGTGACATGCTTACTAAAGCTTTAGGTACAACTTTAAGTGAAACTTGTGGCGAAGATTGTGGAAAATGTGCTCTCCTTCTCCTTGTCCCAGATTGAGAAAATGCACCCGCAATATTTCCTTCTCCTCACTTAAGCTTCAACCTTGTAAGCATCATAAACACTTGCAAACAATTAAATCCTCACAAAAGCAAAGAAAAACTATGCTCTGATACCAAACTTGATATGTATATCAAACTTCTTGAGGTTTATGTAAAATTGAAAGTGATTAAATTTGATTTTTGAGGCTCTTATGTTAAACTCATAAACACATAAATGTGAATTTAAACTTCAGAAATTGTAGAAAATACCACCATAACAGTAAACAAAAAAAAAAAGTGATTAAGGAGTTCACCCCTCCTGGCCTACGTTTCTTGGTCCAGTGTCCAATTCTTGGGCCTGTATCCTTATGCTCATAAAAATAGTGATTATAAAAAGTTACAGTGCTTATATGGCTTCAAAACCTACACCAAGAACTTCAGAGCTATAAAAAATCCCTATCTAGCCTCTTTCTGCTCCTAAAAAGATCAAAAATCAAGAAGTTTATGAGCTCCTAAAGTTTTGTTGCTAGCTGACCTACAAATTCGCCAAGTCCAGCTAATCGTCCTACAAATATGCCCCTTTTTCCGGTAACTGGATCACAAATCGGTGAATATCTGGCACAAATTGTGGAATGATTAAATTTTTCCCTATCCCCTTTCAAGCTAGTGATCACATGGGTGCCCCATATGCCCCGTGGGGCTAGCACTCTGGGTCTGACCCCCTCTGCTTCGGCCCTGGGTCTCGGTACCTATTCGCATGGGGTGCCATATAACCTAGGGTTGGCCCCTCTCTGGTTGGCGCTTGGTCGCAGTGGTGGGTCATACGGCCTTGTTTAATGGGACGGGGCTAAGCCCTGACCTCTTTTCCCTAACACCTCTGCCATCAAAGTTTAAAGGATTTTTTGCAAAGGGGCTTAAGAAGAACCACCCTTGGTCCAAAGGTAAGCCCAAGCACTTGTAGGAGGAAGGTTGAGTGTTCGAACCTCCAAACTGTCAATTCAACCGCCCCATCCAATTTTGGTGGCCATCAAGGTGCCACATGGTAGCCTCTGGTTGGGCCATGTGGCCACCTCTCAATGGTCCACCTCACCAACTGTCAACTAATCAACTCCGAACTAGTCAAAGCCAATTGGGGTTTCCACGTGTCATAATATCATTGGCTCTTTTTGAAGCCTAGTCACCTTGCACAGTTAGTATGCCTAGTCAGCTGTACGGACTGCTGACTGGGAAACCTGCACAATTTTTGCCAAAATTTACTTGTTTGGGAAATCGATCAGAACTTGTTTCCGAGAGCATATGACGTTCGTTTTCCGTGAAATGAGTTGTTCTGGATTCATATCATTGAGATCTATCTAGTCGTTCCATTTTGAGCCATTCCAACAACATTCGTTTTCGAGCATATTTTTTATCCAACAGATCGATCATCAACCATGGTGAAACATGATCAACCATAGTTAACATGGGCATCATGTTCAACCATGGTCCACCATAATCACTTGCAGGTAGACACTAACAACCATGGTCAACCATGTGTACCCATAGCAACCATATGTTGACCCTAGTCAATCATGGTCAAACAATCTCAGGCACAGTCAAATAAGCTCAAATATGGTCAAATATGGTCAAATATTGTCAACAATTTCAACCATAGTCAAACACCCTCAACCATGGTCAACCATAGTCAACCATTATCATTCATGGACAACATGGTCAAGTATGGTTGACCATAACCAAATAGATCAACCATGGTCAACATGGTTAAATAATGGATGACCATGGTCATACAAAGCCAAACATCATCAAACAAAGGTGAGTCATAGTTTGTGTGGTCAAACATTGCCATATATGGTCAACATGGTTAACCATAATGAATCATAGTCAACTATAGTTAAACAATTACAACCATGGCCAACCACAAATTGCCCATTTTCAACTATAGTCAACCAATGTGAACCATGGGAAAAAAGGTCAATCATCATCAACATGCTCAACCATGGTCAATGTGTCCAATCACAGTCAATTGTATTCAACGTGGTTAACATGGTCAATGATAATTAACCATGGTTAACCATTTTCATCCATGCTCAATATGGTGAACCATGTTTAACCAGAGCCAACCATGGGCAATATGGTCAAGTGTGGTCAAGAATAGTCAATTATAGTCTATCATAGACAACTTTAATTTAAGATAGATAAAAATGGTCACCCATAGTCAACTATTTGTTGACCATAATCCAACCTTCTCGACCATAATTTTACCATATTTAACCATAGCAAATGAAGGTTAATTGTAGTCAACCATGGCCTACTAATCCTCCTATGCATGTTGGCTATGAATTAGCACAACCACATTAATAAGGTCATTGATGTATGCTGATCAATATCATTTTCTACCTTTCATATGTCATTTAAAACCATTAATTTTAACAGGTCAAAGATGACATTGATCAATATATATCAACCACTATATTAATATGGTTGATATATACTAATCACTACCATATTTTACTTTTAAAAAACAATAATATTGATCAGCATATATCAACCACTTTTAATTTAATTGAGCAAACAAAACCATTTTCAATGACATTAATAATCACATTAATATGTCAACCACTTTTAATTTGACTGTGCCAACAAAACTATTTTCAATAACATTAATAATCACAATAATAAAGTAAACGATATACCTTTGATGAACGCATTTTAAACTTCTTGATTAACGAATGAAAGATAGAAAATAATATCAATTAATATAACCACTTTTTAGTATAATTGTATTAGTATTAGAATATTTTAAAATAAAATAAGTACTTGTAACTTATACGATATCAAATTTAATTTAAATAAAGTGAACCCTAAAAAAATATTAATTAGAGTAATTTTATTTCTCATATTATTTAATAAATATTATTATCAAAATCTTTTTAAAGTTTTAACCACAATTGCGTGAAAATCATGTAAAACAAAAACAATTGATTCATATAATATTGTTATCAAAACTTTTCGAAGTTATAACCACAAGTTGTGTTAAGCCAGGTTAGCTCAGAAATTAATGAGCGCAAAACAACTGAGTGATTTTATTCATTAGACTATTATTATTTATACATATACAAAACGGATCAGTTCATCTTCTAGATGACTGTCCAACTTCACCTCATCCGTTTCGGATTAGGTGTCAACATTCCCCCCCTTAATCTGAAGGGATGTTGGTGAGTCCAAGCATCGTTCTGAATCTTTCAAGCTTTTCTCTTCCAAGCGCTTTGGTGAAGATGTTTGCAATTTGCTCGTTTGTGGAACAATGACGGAGATGGATTGTTTTGGCCTCAACATGATGTCGGATCAGATGATATTTAGTATTGATGTGCTTAGTACGATCATGGAACTTTGGGTTCTTGTCCAACTTTATTGCAGAGGCGTTATCAATCATGAGTGGAGTAGATTGTATTTGTTTTACTTGCAAATCTTCAAGAATTTTCCTGAGCCACACAATTTCTTTCGTTGCTTCAGCTGCTGCCATGTATTCTGCTTCTGTTGTGGAGTCTGCTGGTACTGATTGTTTGCGTGATCCCCAGGAGACAACTCCCGATCCAAGACTCATAGCATATCCTAAAGTAGATACCCCAGTTTCTTTGTCTCCATCAAAGTCTGAATCAGAGTATCCAATCAAGTTGAAATCGTCCACCTGTGTATACTTGATTCCAAGGTCTTGAGTTCCCTTCAAGTACCTTAGAACTCTTTTTGCAGCAGACCAATGTCCCTCACAAGGCTTTTCCATAAACCTGGAGAGGATTCCAACAGCAAATGAAATGTCTGGTCTGGTAGTAGTGAGGTAGATGAGACTTCCTACAAGCTGTCTATACTTTGTTGCATCCTCAAATTCCTTTCCTTCAATAGATGTGAGCTTCAAGTTTTGTTCCATTGGAGTAGAAAGGGGATTACACTCTGTCATGCCAAATCTGTTTAACAAATCTCCAATGTATTTCTTTTGAGAAAGAAATATGGACTTTGGATGTTGGGTTACTTCAATGCCAAGATAGTAATGAACATAGCCCAAATCAGTCATTTCAAAAAAATTTCCTAATTCTTTCTTTATGGATGCAATATAGCTTTCATTGTTCCCTGTCATTAAAAGATCATCTACATATACCACAAGATATACAACTGTTTTGGCAACTTTCTTGACAAATAAAGTTGCATCATCAAGATCAAAATGTTTGAAGTTGAGTTTCAGAAGATGCTCAGTTAGTTTTTCATACCAGGCTCGTGGTGCTTGTTTTAGGCCATACAAGGACTTCACAAGTTTGCATACTTTGTGTTCATGTCCTTTCACAGCAAATCCTTCAGGCTGGGACATAAAAACACTCTCTTTTAGATCTCCATTCAAGAATGCAGTTTTTACATCCATTTGATGGACTTTCCAACCGTTCTGAGCAGCGAGTGCAAAGAGTGTCCGGATGGTGGCCCATTTTGCTGTGGGAGCAAAAGTTTCCTCATAATCGACCCCTTCCTTCTGTGCAAAACCTTTTGCCACAAGCCTAGCTTTGTGCTTGTCAAGTGAGCCATCAGCTTTGTACTTGTTCTTGTAGACCCACTTGCAGCCAATTGGTTTGGTTCCAAATGGAGGATCAACCAGCTTCCAAGTGTCATTCTTTATGAGGGCATCATACTCCTTCTGCATCGCTTCTTTCCATTCATCATGAGAAGCAGCTTCTTTGAAGGAAGTTGGTTCAAAATCTGTAGACAAGTTCAATTCACAATCATAAGTAACATCCATATCAACAGGTGAATTAGAGTTATCTACATCACCTCCATCTTGTCGGTTTGAATTTCTGATTCCTGTTTTTCCAATTTCATCAGGATGAACACTTTCAAGTGTCTTTGTCAGCCACTTTGGGGGACCTTTCTGAGATGGTCTAGGTTGTTCTGTTGATTGAGTTGGGTCTGAATCAAGATTGAGTCTCCCAATTCTATCAATTACATCACTTAAAGCATCATCCGTTGTTGGAGTGTCATGCAGGGGAGATTGTTCTTCAGAAGAAGATTCCACACGTTGATCTAGTATAGGAATCCCCCTTCAAGATGTGGAATCTGATTATCAAACTCTTGAAATGATTTCGGTTTTGTGAATCTATCCAAGCGATCAAGTTGCCGCTCAACAACACTGTCAGATTTGGATGATTCAAGAAAAATGACATCTCTAGATAAAACAAACTTTTTATTTACTTCATCATAAAGGTGGTATGCTTTAGATGTGTTTGAATACCCCAGGAAGATACACTTACGACTTCTAGCACCAAGTTTGTTTCTATGTACCTTTGGTATTAAAGCATAACATGTGGAACCAAATATCCTGAGATGTTTTACCGAAGGAACATGTCCATACCACAGTTCATAAGGAGTCTTGTTTCTTATAGCACTAGATGGACATCTATTCTTTATATATGTAGCACATAGAACAGCATCAGCCCAAAACATTGTCTTCACATTTTTGAAGAAAAGCATGGATCGTACCATATTCAAAATTGTTCTGTTCATTCTTTCAGCTACACCATTCTGTTGAGGATTATAAGGTACAGTTGTTTGATGTTTAATCCCATGTTGGCAAAGATAGTGTTCAAATTCATTTGATGTATATTCTTTTCCATTATCAGTGCGAATAGACCCAATATGAGATTGTGCATCATTTTCAATCCACTTATGAAAATTCTTGAATGTTTGAAAAGCATCAGATTTGTTCTTCAATAAGTAAACCCAACACATTCTGGTGTAATCATCAATAAATGTCATGATATATTTATTTCCATTTGCAGAAGGAACAGGCGTTGGACCACATAAATCTGAATGAATAAGTTCAAGCTTCCTATCTGCTCTTGAATGTGAATCATGAAAAGACTGTTTGCTATGCTTTCCTAGAATGCAAGCATCACATTGTTTATGTTTTCTAGGAATTGTAGGCAAACCAGCAACACCATTTTTCTTCAACAAGCGGAGACTATCATAGTTTAGATGTCCAAATCTAGCATGCCATAATAAACTTGATGGAAGTGTACCTTCATCATGATGAGAAATATATGAAAAATGTTGTGCATGAGCAGAGGTTCCTTGCAGTTTAAGAAGTCTTTCTTCTTCTATACCCCTCATGACAAGTGAATGGTCAGATGCCTTTCTTACCTCAAGCTTTCCATCAAACATATGAATGGAGTGACCTTGCTGGCGGATGTGGACCAGGGACAGCAAGTTTCTCTAGAGCTGTGGGAGATATAGAACATGATCCAGAAGAAAGTCTGGAAGACTAGGAAGTTTAAGCCTGACTGTGCCAAGCCCTGATGGCTTGGTTTTTGACTGATCTGCAAAGTATACTGCTCCATCAACATTATCAGTGAAATCTTCAAAAAAATCTTTTCTATGAGTCATATGACAGGTTGCTCCCGAATCAAGCAACCAGTCATTTTTCGAAGAAGTAAGTGAAGCATTAAATAGATCTTCATTTACTCCAATGTTACATTGTGCCTCAATATAGTGAGCGGATTCAGGTGCTTTACCTTTGTCTAAGTCATCAGTTTTACCTTTCTGCTGATTTCTTCTCTGCTCAATCTTTTCCCATGGTAGCTTGCATGTAGAAGCATCATGAGATCCTTTTTGTTTGCAGCGAATGCAATGTAAGTCTGCCTTTTCTTCTTGAGGGTGTCTGCCCCCCCTGCCTCTGAAATATCTTCTTCTTTCTCTTGAATGCATACTGTAACAAAATATCTCTGCTGATAAAAAAAAAACTTCTGTTAATAGAAAAAAATTTCTGCTGAGAAAAAAAAATCCTTATGCCACAGCCTTCAAATCCCTCTAATATTTGCTAAAAAAATATCAGCATTTCATCACTGCCCGCTAGGAGATCTCAATGGAGTTGATTCCTGGTTGAAATCAGTGGGTGAGAATGGAACAATTGCATTAAGCAGCTCTGACGAGAACATATTGGCCCTCTCGACGAAGAGTATATCTCGTCATCCCGTCAAATGGAATTATCTAGTTTAAGAGAGTAGTGTTCAAAGTGATGAATATGGCGATGATCTGATTTTATTCGCCAAGGGAATCAATCGAAGACGTGGAAACAATGCTCAGCCTCGAAATCTTCGATGCCTGTTCAATAATACGGTGGAGATTGTCGTGACGGTGTCTGCTCAGGAGATTTTCAGATGCAAGAAATTAGAGAATCACCTCCGTCCTACGCTTGTTGGTTCCATAATCACTCTCATAACAATTCGTAAGAACAAGCGTTTCCAACTTCCTTCAGTAATCTATTACGCAGGTTTCACAAGCTATTGATGGTGGATCCGAACAAAACTTGACTTGAAACTGGTCCTTGCTTAGTTGGGTGGCTTATTACAATCACCGCTATTGACAGAAATAATAAGAAGAAGACATGGCTCGCGTGGGGAAGGAAGGAAACAACCCCATCACTATTCACTAAAGAATATTTGCCTCGGGTTCCTGATAACAAACGACAAATGCTCGCACGGTATGATGAATATGAACATGATCGACGGAGGCATCCATGAGAAAACTTGCAAACTTAATGGCACATCTCGGGGGAGGAGCCGAGGCTCACGTTTCAAGCAGTATGAACAGAGCAAATTCCATACCATCCAGTTTAGTTCTAACTACAGACTCAGACATACGCATGAGCCCACAGGAGAACCAGAGTCTTTTTTTTTTTTTTGGCGTAAAATGATCCTAGGAATTTCGATGATACCAGGTGAGAGCAACGTTTCTGCAAATCGGCGTCAGGGCAGATTATTCAACGCTCAGGTGCATTAAAAAAAACGCACATTCAGCAGAGCAGAATTATGGATAATGCGCTCTCTGACTGCCAGTTATGGATTCTTAATGAATGAGCGGATTGGTAGAACGTTCCAAGCAGACAAACGTTCCAGGCAGAGGTCAGACAAACGTTCCAGGCGTTCCAGGCAGAGGTCAGACAAACGTTCATAAAAAAATATGCGCAGAATAAATGAGGAACGTGAATGGACCATGTCAGGAGAGCAGAGATGTCAGAAGAGCAGAGAGCGTATGCAGCGCTGGTGTACCAGGGAGCAGAGGAGCAGAGGTTTCATGAGGCAGCAGAAACCTGGCAGAGGCAGGAGCTATTTCTGGGACCTGTGGCTCTGATACCATGTCAGGCCAGGTTAGCTCAGAAATTAATGAGCGCAAAACAACTGAGTGATTTTATTCATTAGACTATTATTATTTATACATATACAAAACGGATCAGTTCATCTTCTAGATGACTGTCCAACTTCACCTCATCCGTTTCGGATTAGGTGTCAACAAGTTGCATGAAAAATTTCAATAACAAAAGCAACTAATTACTAAAAAAATATTATCAGAACGTTCCGAAATTATAAGCACAATTATATTGATAACTAGAGATGCTCCAGGATACTTGTGAAAAATAATATAGAGACTAAAAAATTATTCCAAGATACTAATAGCGAAAATGAAAAGAAATTCAACTAAAAAGTGTGATGGAGAATAACAGGGCATTAGTTGACATATATGGAATACATTGGAAGACCACTTGCATCTTCTGTCAACAACAAAAGCAAATTCAGTGCACCTGATGAACCCTAGCAGGGATGGAATTTGACGGGCATTTTGTTCGTCATAAGGTTTTTTGCACGTATTTGATGGTTGGAATTTGTCATTGCCTGTTTTGAGTGACGTCCCTAGAAGAGTAAAAGACAGATTTTTGACGTTTGGAACTTTTTCCAAACGTTCTTACGCGACAAGTTTTTTCATATAACAGGGTATTTTTTGGGCAAGTTTTTTTAATTGAAAATATGCTAAATTCTAATCAGCGTTGGTATAGTTACAACTTACAACTTACGCCCCTTTATTTTTCATATAACAGGGTATTTTTTGGGCAAGTTTTTTTAATTGAAAATATGCTAAATTCTAATCAGCATCGGTGACTCGGTAAGTAATAAACATATTAAATTACGGATCCGCATTATCTGGAATCAGAGTAGAGTAGGAACGGTAACTTTCCAGATAGTATATAGAATCACAATCCACCTTGCTTTCTGCTACTTTTACAGAATGTACACCGCCTTGCTTTTATAGAAAATTTGCAAATCAAAGCCAATGTGAAAGCCTTGTTAATATTGTTGGTGGCTGGCTTCATCCTTAAATTGCACATGCCCAGAAGAGCTTTGCGCTGTCTACTTCACTGACACTCTCTCTCAAGGCATATGCCCATTCAGACTTACCTTGCATGCCCAGTTCAAGATTGACTCCAAGAAAAGTTCAAGATTGACTCCAAGGAAACTGCCAGGAAACTGCAAATTTGCACTTCAGGTTAGTGATTGATTTTTTTTTTCTTCAAACATTGTGGGTCTGATTCCTGCTACGTTTTAATTTTTGATTTAATAAGTAATTTAATTTTTTATTTCACAAGAGATTTGTATGTGTAACTGCTCACAACGCTTTAAAACAAGGGTTTATCACTATGCAGAATATGGTTTCTTGGCCTAGAAATTGACATTCCACTGAAAGTTTCTTTTGGTTTTCAAAAAGCTTCTGGGTTTTTAAACTTATTTTACAGCGAATAAATCTGTTAAAACTTCAACCGACAGTGATAAAAACAAAAATTATTTTTTGTTTTTAAAAAGATTCTTGGTTTTTAAACTTATTTACAACGAATAAATCTGTTAAAACTTTAACTCACGGTGAAAAAAACAAAATTTTAATTTTAATGACCAATTGTAAATATGTAGATTTAATCAAATTGATTGGGAATGAAGTAATCTCTATATTCTGGAAATCTCTCTTTAGCCAAACATAGCATCTAAATATTCATGTGGCATAATGTAAATTGTTGGCTTTAAATGATAATTTAAATATATGAAATGGATAACCATCAAGCGTTTTACCTTGGACTGATTATATACTTTAAATGAGCAAATTTCAAATGTTCAACACTTTTTATTGAAACCTCCACAATTGAGTTTTTTCAAATTTTGGTTTTTTTTCCTTACAATAAATATATGAAAATTTTCAACATAATTATTTATTGAATGGTAATTTTTTAATCAAAATTTTATTAGTGAAGGGTTAATTTATTATGAGAACATCGCTCTTGAAGGGCAAAATTTTTAATATAATGTTTCTTGACGGGAAGCATAAGGACCCAAAACGTAAAAAAAATTGTATTACGGATAAAGAGAAATCCATATTCCAACCCTGAACCCTAGTTAGAAAGCAAGTGCGCGTGCCAAATTAAAGTCTTAAAAGCACTTTCAAACGTAGGGAGGAAGCGTGTGTAGCGGTAGGAAACCAATACTAAATGTTTTGATTAGACGACTGCATTTCAAAAGCCGGCGGGAAACTGAAAAGTCTCAAAGGGCACTGTCAAAGGTAGGGATGAAATACGTTTGCAGAGCGGAGAATCAATCAAAACCATGCGTACCCAACGACCGTTTGTGTTTGTTTAGTTGATGCTGGGAAAATAAGTCAGTTTTTACGATTGGCTATCCAATCATGTCCTGTTACACCGACTAATATCAAGTCAAAAAAAATCTCATGCTGCTACACAAATGAAAAGAAAAACTCTGAAGTTCAAGTTCGAGTTTGAATTCGATACGAAAAGAATTGACTAAGAAAATTGGGTAGTATACACTTTACAGCTACTCGAAAAAAAATGTTTTTTTGTTGTTTTTTTTAAATATTAAAAGGTTGTGCTCTCTTTTAAACTCATTGCTCTTTAATAGACTGTTTTCTCTTTCTAACGTCCAACTTGAAGCATTTATGAATGTCAATTATACGAAATTGTTGTTTCTTAAAGTTTAATGACACAAAGTTGTATCTTTTCAGTTAAATTAATAACTTTGCCTCAAATCAAAGCTACCTATTTTTCTATAGATTTTCAGATTAGTCCATGAGATTCTCTCAAATTAACAAAAATAAAGATAAAAATAAAAATATGTTCATATTTATTGATAAAAAAATAATAAAAAAATATTCATATGCATTGATAAATAACTTTAATATTATTTTTATATTGTGATAAAAAAAAAATAAAAAAAAAATACATTCTATAGGCTCATATAAATTAACTATACATTTGAGGTTCTCATGAAAACTCAATAAACTTTAAAAACTGAAAAATCTAAAAACCCGATAGCAATAGGCAAGGATGCTGCCAAATATACTCTTGAATCGAATACACCAAATTGTGCACGGTGGATGATTACGATGTGACTGGTGATATGCTGCAAACTATTTTGGCTACTCTAATCTAGTTGACTTCGTCATCGTTAATACTAGCAAAATTATCCCCACCCTCTCCTATAGATAGATCAATTATGTTTCCATTTGAAATTGTCAACCTCTTCCACTAAATTGGATTTGCTTGAATGGACCAAGAAGGGGCCTCTCCAACCATTTGGGCAAATAGAGTGCAACATGTTAAAAAATTTCAACTGTATCGAATCCAACTTAACATATTACTCATTGAATCAAACCAAACTGGTGAATTTTAGAATTTTTCAGCTATATGTTATATGTTATAAAAGAATTTTCTATCTGTTATAAGAGAATTTGTTGTATCCTTGAAAGATATATTGTGGCCCTAATGAGATTGATATCTCATCTAAGCTACTTATGTGGCTTAGGGTTTGTAACAAAACCTCAGCAAGATGTTGAAGTATGTGTTTCTGGTTGATTATGAACTTAACTAAGGTTAAGTATCTAGTGTCTAAAGTCTAATGCTTCCATTATTATATGATTATGGTATGATTAACTTCATGCTTCTATGGATTTGGTTCTTGTTGATTATGAACCTAACTAAGGTTAAGTATCTAGTGTCTAAAGTCAAATGCTTCCATTATTATATGATTCTGATATGGTTAACTTCATGTTTCTATGGATTTGGTTGTACTTTCTATTTAAATTGTGCAAGTACATAATCTTCAAGAGAATGAAGATGTTAGTAAGTAAAGTTGATAAGCATGATGAAGAAAGTTAAATGAATGACGATGGTCATGATGACTCTGATAAGAAGGATGGAAGCCATGAAAGATTCTTCGATGTTATATATAAAATTCGATCTCCTTAAGTTAACAGGGAGACTCGATAAAAGAAATCTTCCCAAGTTGAAAGACGACATATTATGGTCATACCTTGAAAGAACAAATTGGAGAATGCCCTTTGAGGTATTGCTGAAAGAGGGAAAGCATGATGTAGTTGTAGAATATGTTACTGCATGTGAAGTAGAAAATGAGGTTGTATGGATGAGGAAGCTTCTAACATATTTGTTTCAGAAGTGATGTCAGTCTAATTGCACATACCCAATGATGAAGCCTAAATCGCATATACCCACGGTATGCATATAAAATTTCCTGTTACATGCATGTCACACTATGTGTGTCCCAAGAATTCCAAGTTCTTTGCTCACGGAACCCTTCCATAAGCCAAGTTTAAATCTCTTTAAATAACTCTGTGTGGAAACGTTTGACTTAGCTATCCAAAGTCTAAACATTTGATAAACCTTTAAGCGAAACCTTACTCAACCCTTCATAATCTTTGGTTAATTCTTAACTTAACCCAAAATACACTAATCTCGCTTATTTCTATTATAATTTCCGTATAATAGAAATATTTCATATTCCACATTTAAACCTTACCTTTCTGTCCTTTCACAAGCCTTTGCACATACATCGATGCTCTCTTTAGCGTATTTAATCCCTATCGTAGATCTCATTCTTCGATCCGATAGTTAGCACATCACCCGCTCGCCGATTAGTTTTGCTCAATCCCCACCGTTGATCTATTTCATCTGATCCAACAGCTATCGCATCATCTGCTTGCCAACAAGCCCGAACAATCTCCACCGTTGATCAATCTCGCTCGATCAAACGATTATCGCGCAATCTCGCATAGACATTTGCACGACCAATATCAAAATGAGGGCACGTGAGAAAAGTGGTTTTCTCTCTCCACTCGGTGCTATGCGTCAGCCACTAAGTGGAATCGCGTGAAATTTTGAAAGACCACTTACCACCTTTAGGGCACGCAAGACTCTACTTACGCTTTGTGAATACCATCCACGTGCTTAATACAAAACTTAAAGAAACTCGACTTAATAAAAGGTTATCACTCAATCTCTGCCACTCAGCTTCTTGACTTCATTTGCGCGAATTAATCTTAGTCGTCTATCTCCCTTGCTCTCATTCGTGGATCTAACTAATCTAATGGTTCTTATGTGCTGATGCATTCTTTTGGCTCTTATTGTGTAATCACCATTCGACTTTCTGCCTGTGTATTTGTCTTCGCCTTATGATCTTCACTTGTTCTCATCTCGATCTCCACTCGCACCTTTATGCTTCCTTCACCTTTGTTGTAACATTAAAGGCTTCATCCAATAATGTTTATGTGTAAAACCATAACACCCCTCTCTTCACTTCTTCTCTGATTTTCCACCCCTGCAACCTATGTTACGCAGAATTACTCAAGTTCACACACAACTTATAATTCAAATACATATCACACAAACTCATAATCGAGTTATATGTACTAATAAACAACCATTTACATAGGAATTTCTTCCTCGGCCTAGTTTTCAATATCAGTGGCCTTTCCTTTCCTTGCCCGTTCTAACTCTAACTAACTGACTAACTGACTGCCTCTCTCTACTTATCTGACTCTATGCTTTTTAGGCTTACATTTATATAAAAGCTTTTGTTAACCAATTCTAGTTCAAATTCTTAATCTACTAAACTAAATCCTAAATATCCTCTAAGTCTAGTTTAACTTCGGTTAATCCCTAAGAATCCTCTCTAGTTCCACGAATCATGACACCACTTCCTAGTCTAAGACGTATAATTGATTTCTTACTCTCTTGTCATCACTCATCATTACTCATGTTCTCCGACATTCGAGAGAATTTACAAATATCCTCACAATATCTAATTAATTTCTATTCTATAATCTCAAAACATTAATAATTACATACATAGAAATCCAACTTCCTTGAAAACACAAGACCCCCTAAGTTAACTAGAACATAATGAAATTGTTGAGTTGTATGCTCTTGCATCAAGAAGCCTCTCGACATTACTATGATAAACTTTGATAATAAAAGTTACATCAAGACGTCTAAAGATCCCGTGTTTCATGCTAGGAAGAAGCATATCAACAATAAGTTCCACTACATTAGGAACTTGGTGCAAGATGGGACCTTGAAGCTACATTATGTCTCGATTGACGATCAGGTAGTTGATATACTAACAAAGTCTCTTCCTAATAAAAAAATTGAATATCTTAGAAACATGCTTTGTTTAGTAGATATTTCTGATCTTTTTGATTATGATAAAATTTTGGAAGAGATTTGTTGAGGCTTTGTGTGTGAGACACCTTGCCTGGGACGACATCATGTCGACACTGTGTTTTGATGTCTAGATCCTAAAGTAGGGAGGGTGGCATTGGTCATAGCGCTATGACTTCAGATACGCACCTGGATCCTTGGGTTGATGGTTAGTAAGTAAGCTTAATGGTACCCAGAGAGGCTGAAAGGTTTAGTCCATGTTAGTCCCACCCAGATAGATTTCCCTAGTCAAGAATCTAGTCTATGACACCATGAGTGCCTAAACTGTTGGAGGACCTTGGATAGATTTCCCTGGTCAAGAATCCAGTCCATTGCATTGTGGTGCCTAAAATCTTCATAGTTCATATGCTTTGAGATCTTCCATGTACTTGTATATGTAAGTATGAATACCTCCCTAGCTAAGAGCGAGTGTTGAGGAATGTAATTAGGTTCGGTCTTCATAAATTATAATTGAAATGTATTTATCAAAAGAAAGAAAAATAATTTATTATTATTATTATGACTTATTAAAGCATGGGTTTCATGCTTGGCTCATCATGTTTTAGGTCAAAGTCCCCATTGCGGACTTATAGAATTTATTCTGAGTCATTAGAGTCATTGTCCATTTAAAGGGACCCTTCTTGGGCTTTTTGAATCATGTAAAAGGAATTAATATAGAGTAAAATAAGTTATTTGTCACCTCCACAACAAGTCAACCTCAAGGAGATCAAGTTAGCCTCAAGGATATCAAGTCGACCTCAAACTTGGTAATTCAACCTCACTAGAAGCCTATATATTGGAGCTATTCGAATTCATTTGGAGCACTCACACTCATTCACTCAAGTTTGATATCTATAGGAAAGAGCTAGACAAGTGCAAAGTAGGAAAAGAAGGAAAAAAGGAGTACGAAGTTGGAGAAGAAACAAGAAAAGGTCAAGACCAAAATTTTGGGTTATCTATCTCTCTCTCATGTGGATTCCTCTAGGAGATAAAATTTTATTTTGTTAACTTGAAGTTGTTGTTGTTGTCACTTTAGCTGATGCTGTCAGTTGTTGGGTTGAAATTTCTGTTGCAAGTTGTTGTTGCTAGGTCAAAGTTATTGCTGAGGGGTTATCATTTGCAAGAAGGAAGAAAGGAATGACTTGATGTGGAGAAAATATGTGTCTAGGTCAAAAGTCTTGAATTATCTCAAGGAAGTTATTAATAAAGAGTTGTTGACTGGGATTTCCCCTAGATAGGGGTTTTGCATTGGTTGTACACCTATATCTAGTGTCTATGATCTTTGTGCTATTGTTTTGATAGTTTCTTGATGAACTAAAGATAAAAGAGGAAAATAAGAAAACCATAAAGTGACAAGTAATTATCTATATAAAAGAAAATCTTTTTGCCTCTCTAATTTTCTAACAACCATAGTCAACATGGAAAAACCATGGACAACCATGGCCAACCAAGCTCAAATATCATCGAAAAAAGGTGAACCATGCTTTGCATGGTCAGCATGGTTAGCCATAGTCAACCATAATCAATTATAGTCAAGTATAGGAAAAAATTACAAACATGGTCAACCATAACTTGACAATTTTTAACATAGACAACCAATGTGAACCATGGGAAAAATAGTCAAACCATGGTCAACCATCATCAACATGCTCAACCATGGTCAAAATGTCCAATCATAGTCAACCCTGGTTAACATGGTAACTTATAGTTAACCATGGTCAACCATTTTCACACATGCTCAACATGGTGAACCATGTTTAACCACATTCAACCATAGACAATATGGTCAACAATGGTCAAGCATAGTCAATTATAATCTATCATAGGCAACTTTAATATAAGATGGATGACAATGGTTGCCCATAGTCAACCATTTATTGACCATAATCCACCATTCTTAACCATAAATTTACCATATTTAACCATAGAAAACAAAGGTGAGTTGTAGTCAACCATGGTGTACTAATCCTCCCCATGCATGTTAGCTATGAACTAGCACAACCACTTTAATAAGGTCATTGATGTATGCCAATCGACGACATTTTCCACCTTTCATATGCCATTTGGCACCATTAATTTTAAAAGGTGGAAAATGACATTGGTCGATGTATATCAACCAATTTATTAATATGGTTAATATATTAATGATAGATTTTTCGGCGAAAATCACATGAGAAACCATTTGTCGACGCGTTTCGAACCAACAAGTGTGGTTCATCGTCAGGACAAGTTGAAAAACAGATCCAGCTTAGCCTGTTTAAATAGCTAGAGCAGAGACACCAACGGTTACCTGGGCAAAAAGTTGACTTAAGGAGCAAGGTCAAATTTAGTTATATTAGGTAAAAAATAAATATATAAATCAAAAATAAAATCAAAAATAATAAATTATAAATGGTACCGTTAGTTAGGTAGAACCAAAGGGAAGTAGTTACGTAAGGGAACATCTCTTATAATATGTAAACAAATTAATGGGTAAATTAGTTAGAATTAATAAATAAATAAAAAATAAATTAGAACTATAGAATAAATAAATTAAATAATCCACTGATAAGGTTGCAAGGATTCTCAGGATGCATAGTGTCCCCATGACCTTTAGGCCCCTTAGCACCATTCGTTCGTCCCTCAGATCAGTCAAGGATCCTATTGACCCCAAAGATATGAAAGGGGTTTATATTATCCCCTGCTCCTGTGGGACCCCTTATATTGGTGAAACCGGTCGCTCCATTAATCAGAGGATTAGTGAGCACGCTGTTGACCTTAAGCATAGAAGAGCTAAGTCTTCCGCTTTAGCTGAACATGTAGAAAAAACTAATCATCATGTTTGCATTGAGGAAGCTAGTGTTATCGCTAAGGTTTCGCATTTCCATCATCGGAAATTTAGGGAAGCTATTGAGATTGAAAAGAGACCCAACAATCTCAATAGAGATGATGGTTGGAAAATCAATAGGTGTTGGGTCCCAGCTCTTTCTTCTTGATCGTTTTTCTTGTCTCTTACTATTATTTATATTTTTATTATTATTATTTATTAATCCATTACTATTATTTATTAAACAATTACTATTAAAAATTGCAAATAAGAAACTATTAAACAATTACTTTATTTATTAAACAGTACTATAATAAACTATTACTAAATACTATTTTATAATAAACGATTACTATATACTATTATTTAGTCATCATTTTTCTTGTCTCTTATTTTATTTTTATTTTTATTTTTATTATTATTTATTTATTTATTTATTTATTTATTTATTTTATTCTTACTCTTACTATTATTATTATTATTTATTTATTTAATAACTTAATTATTAATTATTTTATTTTAATTATTATTTATTTTTATTTATTTATAAACTATTACTAAGTACTATTATTTAGTAATCGTTTTCCTTGTCTCTTATTTTATTTTTATTTATATTTTATTATTATTACTATTTATTTGTTTATTTTAATTATTATTTTAATTTATTTATTTATTTATTTTCTATAACTTATTATTATTATTATTATTATTATTATTAATAACTTATTTCTATTATTATTTTGGTTATTACTTTTATTTATTTATTATTTCCAACATTCTTTCATCTTAATAACCCTTTATTTGTTTATTATAAGGAAAGTCCGTTATTACTTTTAATTTTTAACTAATAATATCAATTTTTAATTATTCTTACATTTTTATTTTTATTAATTAATTTTAATTTTATTTATTTATTTATCCGTTATATAACCTCTAACCAACTATAATTATTTTATTTTATTTTCTAACCCTTATTTCCTCTTTTTATTTATTTATTTATTGGATTATTTAATTTATTTATTCTATAGTTCTAATCTATTTTTATTTATTTATTAATTCTAACTAATTTACCCATTAATTTGTTTACATATTATAAGAGATGTTCCCGTACGTAACTACTTCCCTTTGGTTTTACCTAACTAATGGTACCATTTATAATTTATTATTTTTGATTTTATTTTTCATTTATATATTTATATATTTATTTATTTATTTTTTACCTAATATAACTAAATTTGACCTTGCTCCTTAAGTCAACTTTTTGCCCAGGTAACCGTTGGTGTCTCTGCTCTAGCTATTTAAACAGGCTAAGCTGGATCTATTTTTCAACTTGTCCTGAGGATGAACCACACTGGTTTGTTCGAAACGCGACAAGTGGTTTCTCATGTGATTTTCGCCGAAAAATCTATCATTAACTTGTTATGGATCACAGAAGCCTCAACTCTACAATGGTTAATATATGTTATTCACCATTTTTCACCTTAAAAAATAATTCATTGAAGACCTATATCAACTATTTTTAATTTAATTATACAAACAAAACTATTTTCAATAACATTAATAAAATGGTTAATACATCAGTCAATCAACATCATTGTGAGCCTTTAATAACATTTCTTAACAAACCAAACAATAGAAAATAATATAATTAATATTAATTGATATAACCATTTTATTAACATAATTGTGTTAGTGTTAAAATTTAAAATTAAAAAACCTCATTCCTTAAGTTTATAAGATATATATTAAATTTAATTAAACAAAGTTAACCCTAATTAGAGTAAAATTAACCCTCATATTATTTAATAAAATATTATCATCAAATCTTTTAAAGTTCTTTAACCAGAGTCGCCCGAAAATCGTGTAAAACAAATCAATTCATTCATAAAATATTATTGTAACCACAATCTCGTGAAGACTGTAAAACAGAAAGCAATTGATTAATAAAATATTGTTAACAATTGCATGAAAACTGTCAATAACAAAAACAGTAAAATTACTAACCTTGTAATGTTAGAACCTTGTAATGTTATGGCCATAATTACATTGAAAACTTTATATGCTCCAAGTTACTTGTGAAAAATATTCAAGATTCTAAAAGTTATTCCAAGATACTAATACGAAAATGAAAAGCAATTCAACTAAAAAGTATGATGGAGATGATTAGTTGACAGATGTGGACTACGTTGGAAGACCGCTGGCATCTTCTGTCAACGACAAAAGCAAATTCAGTGCACCTGATGAAGCGCGCGTCCTATGAAACCACTTAAAGCTGGCAGGAAATTAAAGTCTTGAAAGCACTTTCAAACGTAGGGAGGAAATGTGTGCGTGCCGCGGTAGGGAACCAATAATAAATATTTTGATTAGACAACTGAATTTCAAAAGCCGGTGGGAAGTTAAAAAGTCTCAAAGGGCAATTACAAAGGTAGGGATGAAATGCATTTGCAGAGGGGAGAATCAATCAAAACCATGCGTACCCAACGACCCTTTGTGTTTGTTTAGTTGATGCTGGGCAAATAAGTCAGTTTTTACGATTGGCTATCCAATCATGTCCTGTTACACCGACTAATATCATGTCAAAAAAAATCTCATGCTGCAACACACAAATGAAAAGAAAAACTGGGAAGTTCAAGTTCGAGTTCGAATTCGTTACGAAAAGAATTGACCAAGAAAATTTGGTAGCATACACTTTATAACTACCCTAAATTTTTTTTTTTTTTTTTTTAAATATTAAAAAGTTGTGCTCTCTTAAACTCATTGCTCTTGCATAGACTATTTTCTCTCTAATGTGCAACTTGAAACATTTATTAATATCAATTATACAAAATTGTTGTTTCTATATCTAATAATAAATCTAAATGTAATGACAAAAAGCTGTAATATTATATAAATCTAATGACCCAAAGTTGTATCTTTTTTAAATTAATATCTTTGCCTTAAATCAAACTTACTTATTTTTCCATAGATTCTCAGATTAGCTTATGAGATTCTCTCAAATTAACAAAAATAAAGATAAAGATAAAAATAAAAATATGTTCATATGTATTAATAAAAAATAATAAAAAAATATTCATATGCATTGATAAATAACTTCAATATTATATTTACACTGTGATAAAAAATAAATTAAAAAAATGTATTTTATAGGCACATATAAATTAACTATACATTTGAGGTTCTCTTGAAAACTCAATAAACTTTAAAAACTGAAAAATTTAAAAACCCGGTAGCATTAGGCAAGGATGCTGCCAAATATACTCTTCAATCCAATACACCGAATTGTGCACGGTGGACGATTACGATGTGACGGCAATATGTTGCAAACTATTTTGGCTACTGCAATCTAGTTGCCTTCGTCATCATTAATACTAGTAAAATTATCCCCACCCTCTCCTATAGTTAGATCAATTATATTTCCATTTGAAATTGTCAACCTGTTCCACTAAAATTGGATTTGCTTGAATGGACCAAGAAGGGGCCTCTCCAACCATTTGGGCAAATGGAGTGCAACATATTAAAAATTTCAACCGTATCGAATCCAATTTAACATATTACTCATTGAATCGAACCGAATTGACGAATTTTAGAATTTTTCAACTATATCTTATATGTTATAAAAGAATTTGTCATATCCTTGAAAGATATATTGTGGCCCTAACGAGATTGATATCTTGTCTAAGCTACTCATGTGGTTTAGGGTTTGTAACAAAACCTCGGCAAGATGTTGAAGTATGTGTTTCTGGTTGATTATGAACTTAACTAAGGTTAAGTATCTAGTGTCTAAATTCAATTGCTTCCATTATTATATGATTCTGACATGGTTAACTTCATGCTTCTATGGATTTGGTTGTACTTTCTATCTAAGTTGTGTAGGTACATAATCTTCAATATAATGAAGATGTTAGTAAGTAAAGTTGATAAGCATGATGAAGACAGTTATATGAATGACGATGGTCATGATGACTCTGATAAGAAGGATGGAAGCCATGAAAGATTCTTCGATGTTATAGACAAAATTTGATCTCCCTAAGTTAACAGGGAGGCTCAATAAAATAAATCTTCCCAAGTTGAGAGAGGGCATATTATGGTCATACCTTGAAAGAACAAATTGGAGAATGCACTTTGAGATATTGTTGAAAGTTGGAAAGCATGAGTAGTTGTAGAATATGTTACTGCATGTGATGTAGAAAATGAGGTTGTATGGTTGCGGAAGCTTCTAACATATCTGTTTAAGAAGTGATGCCAGCCTAAACTGCATATACCCAATGATGCAACCTAAACCGCATATACCCACGGTATGCATATAAAATTTCATGTTACATGCATGTCACACTATGTGTGTCCTAGGAATTGCAAGTTCCTTACTCATGGAACCCTTCCATAAGTCAAGTTTAGAGCTCTTTAAATAACTCTATGCGGAAACGTTTGACTTCGCTATCCAAAGTCTAAAGATTTGATAAACTTTTAAGTGAAACCTTACTCAACCCTTCATAATATTTGGTTATTTCTTAACATAACCTGAAATGCACTAATACTACTTATTTCTATTATAATTTCCATATAATAGAAATATTTCATATTCCATATTTAAACCTTACCTTTCTGTCGTTCCACAAACCTTTGCACATACATTGATTCTCTCTTTAGCGTGTTTAATCCTTGCTGTCGATCTCATTCTTCGGTTTGACGGTTATCGCGTCATTGATCCAGGTGGATGTTGGTGGCCACCCACCTATCCCATTTGGACCCCCACAACTATCTCTTTCAGTTTCCTTAATTATAGCGCAGTTTAATATTTTTAGCAGTTTTTTGGGTCCTAAACTTCCGGAGCCGTTTTGAGGCCTTAAACGACGTTTTTTGGGAAATCTACCTCCACGATTTTAAGGTACAAGTTAATTTTGAAATCCCCATCTTCGAGGGTCAAATAGATGCAGATGCCGTAGATAAATGGTTAAATCTGCTAGATGGGTATTTTTTTGTTCATGAATTTTCAAGTCGGGAAAAGATTGTTTTCGTTCTTCTCAAAGCAGCCCCCCACGTCAAGGACTGGTGGGAAACATACTGCGAGTAGAAGGATGAAAGTATAGGCTCACTGTTTTCAGCCCCTCCCACTTGGAATGACTTCCAGGATGCCGTTAAGGAGCAGTACTACCCCGTCAAAAGCTATGAGGACAAATACATCAAATGGACTACACTGCGGCAGGGATGAGACCAAGATGTACCAGAGTTCACAAATATTTTTCATACCCTTCGCACATAGTTGAGTATCAAGGATTCTGAGCTGCATTTGGTACTCAAATACCGCGGCTGCCTACACAGATACATCTAGGAAGAGATGGAGTTCTTGAACATATCCTCACTCGGCACAGCATACCGATACGCTGTCAAAATCGAGCAAAAGTTCAAACAGAAGAAGCGAGACTTTGGATCTGGAAATCCGAAGCCCAAAGGACAAAGCCAAGGCAGGGTGACCCAAGACAACCCCTCTAAGCTGCAAGGAAAGAACAACACCACGAAGCCGAAGAAGGACACAGGAAAGTGGTGTGAGTTCCACAAGAGTCCCACTCATAACACAAGTGAGTGTTGGACCAAGCAGTCGCTGGTGGCCGAGTTGAAGGCTTCTGAATCAGATGCATGTTCTGACTTTGAGCCGGAACCCGACAAGGGGGATGGCAAAGGGAAGCAAATCATTGATGCAGATCCTAGTGCCACTGTTGCCACTTCCAAGATCTAGAAGAATGAGCCCGAAGAGCCATAGGAAGGGGAACGTCTTTTCCACTCACAGATGTGGGTGAAGGGTTCGCCGCTACAATTCATTGTCGATAGTGGCAGCCAAAAGAACCTCGTTTTAGCAGAGGTCGTGAAGCGGTTGGGCCTACCCACTATGCCACACCCACAACCGTACAATATTGGGTGGCTTCACAAAGGACGAGATCTCAAAGTTCACCAGCAGTGCCGCCTTCCCTACATCATAAAGCCCTTCATAGATGAGGTATTGTGTGATGTTACACCTCTGGATGTTTGTGATGTACTATTAGGCCACCCATACTTGTGGAGGCGACATGCTGTGCATGAGTCAAGGCCTCGCGCTGTCATTATTTCTTTGGATAATTCATTATACAGGATACGAGAGGTAGCTCCACCTACCACCACCTCTTTGATCACTGCTAAGAAAGGCATCAAGCTCATCTCACAGACTAGGAAATTTATTTTTTGTCTGGTTCGCTCCCAAAGTAAGGGGAAGATCGTTGCTACATCCATGACCCCCGCAAAGCGTTCCTCCACACAGCAGCAGCAACATAGGGATACAGTCATGACAGAACACAGGAACAACTTCTCCTTACCCAAAGGGGTACCACACAAGTTTCAGGTGGGCGAAAAATTTTGGTTACATCTGCAGAGAGAACGCCATACCAGAACCCATTAGAAACTCAGACCGCTTCGACATGGTCCTTACACTAGTAACAAGGTTGTGGGCAACAATGCTTTGAAGCACAACATTCCTCCATTCCTTCGCTTGCACCGATTGTTCAATGTGGACCATCGCTGACCATGCTTCCCACCATTTTTGGACACATTAGAGATTGCAGAACAGCTCACTGGAGACCCAGCTCAGCAGAAGCTTCCTCATCTCAAGGAGGAACTCAACGCAATGGGGACCATTGCTTCCTAAGGGGGGAGGAATGATCCAGGTGGATGTTGGTGGCCACCCACCTATCCCATTTGGACCCCCATAACTGTCTCTTTCAGTTTTTCAGTTTCCTTAATTATAGCACAATTTACTATTTTTAGCAGTTTTTCGAGTCCTAAACTTCCGAAGCCGTTTTGAGGCCCTAAACGACGTTTTTTGGGAAATCTACCTCCACGATTTTTTAGGTAAAAAAAAATATTCTTCGTCAAATTCCTCGAAGAAATCTTTCCAATGGGCTATCATGCACGTTAAACGGAGATCGTATGCCAAAGTTATGACCTCGGGAAGTTGATGTACCAATTTACCCAAACCGGGCCCATAGTTTGGCGTTTCATCTTCTAGGGTTAGGTTTTGGAATGTTAAGGGTTTTCCATTGTTTCTCAATAATAAATAGGCCTTCAAGCCTCATTGTAAAGACAGTTCGAAATAGTTCAGAGGCATGTAGCCGACACATCTCTTCTCAGAGATAAGCTACCATGGCGCTAGCTGGGTTATTTCTATTTGTAAGCATATTTCAGTATTCTCCATTAATGAAATGAAGTATTATTTCCGCTGCATCTCTGTTTTTATGGTTATCGCATCTCTGAATTTATGAGTATCTCTGTAATCTATTACGTTCCTGCTTAAATCCGGATCAGTCACCCACTTGTCGATTAGTTTTGGCCAATCCCCACCATTGATCTGTTTCATCTGATCCAATGGCTATCGCGTTGTCCACTTGCCAACAAGCCCGAACAATCTACACCGTTGATCAATCCTTCTCGATCAAACGAATCTCGCATAGATATTTGCACGACCCATATTGGAATGAGGGCACGTGAGAAAAGTGGTTTTCTCTCTCCACTGGGTGTTACGTGTCGACCGCTAAATGGAATGACATGAAATTTTGAAACATCGTTTACCACCTTTAGGGTGTGCAAGAATCTGCTTTTGCCTTGCGAATACCATCCATGTGCTTAATACAAAACTTAAAGAAACCTGGGTTAATAAAGGGTTATCACTTAATCTCCACCATTCATCTTCTTGAATTCATTTGCATGACTTAATTTTAGTCGTCTATCTCCCTTGCTCTCATTCGTTGATCTGACTGATCTAAAGGTTCCTGTGCGATGATATGTTCTTTTGGCTCTTATTTTGTAATTTCCATTCGACTTTCTCCCTGTGTATTTGTCTTTGCCTTATGATCTTCACTTGTTCTGATCTTAATCTCCGCTCATGCTTTTATGCCTCCTTCACCTTCACTATAACATTAAACGCTTCCTCCAATAATGTCTATGTGTAAAACCATAACACTCCTCTTTGCACTTCTGCTCTGATTTTTCACACCTCCAACTTACATTACGCAAAATTACTCAAGTTCACACATAACTTATAATTCAAATACATATCACACAAACTCATAATCGAGTTATTTGTATTAATAAATAACCATTTACACAGGAATTTATTCCTTGGCTTGATTTTCAATATCAGTGGCCTTTCCTTTCCTTTCCTATAGGCTTATATTCTAATTCTATCTCTAACTAACCGATTGACTCTTTGACTCCTGACTGACTGACTACCTATCTCTACCTATCTGACTCTATGTCTTTTACGCTTACATTTATACAAAAGGTTATGTTAACCAATTCTGTTTCAGATCCTTAATCTACTGAACTAAATCCTGAATATCCTCTAAATCCACTTTTAACTCCAGTTAATCCCTAAGAATCCTCTCTAGTTCAATGAATCATGACACCAATTCCTAGTCTAAGACTTATAATTGGTTTGCAACTCTCTTGTCATCACTCATCATTACTCATGTTCTCCTACATTCGAGAGCATTTACAAATATCCTCACAATATCTAATTAATTTCTATTCTATACTATCAAAACAATAATAATTACATACATAGGAATCCAACTTCCTTGAAAACACAAGACCCCCTAAGTTAACTAGAACATAATGGAATTGTTGAGCTGTATGCCCCTGCATCAAACTCCGAAGGTTAAAATAATCATGATCTCCTGATCATGTGCTTCTGACCTTTGTCTTCCTGGATCCCATACTCTGTTCTGTAATTTGTCTTTGGTTGTTGTTTTTGTTTGTTTCTATTCTCCAGTTTTCCACACTTTATGTTGCTTTGCACCACTAGCTATGCTTTCACAATTTGATGATGTATTTCTCTTACTGCTTCTTGACCTTCTTATTGTTTCCTTCTTCTGATGCACCTTCATCATCAATCTTATTATTGTTTCAATCTCTATGTTCAATTTATCTTTTGACTGATATTACTTTGCCATTTGTTGTTGTACTCTGTCCACTCATCTTCAAACTGATGTTTGTTGTCTTCTATTTGAAATTATTAGATGCTTACTACCGCCCTTTCATCCTTACCCTCTTGTTGCTGTCCAAACAACCTCTATTGAATATCTGTAAATTTACTTTAAAAAAGTAAATTTTCCTTCAATTCCATTTGTACTTGATTCCTCTCAAATACATTACTATGTTGTTCATCAATTCCCACATATTCTCTTTCCTCTTCCTTGACAACCCTCAGTAGTTGTCTTTAACTTCCTTGACTGATTCTGACAATCAGTTTAACTTCTTCAAGCATGGTATCTTCATGCTTTTCATCTTCCTCATTAGTATGTATGACCTAGCAACTTCCTATCTTCTTCGGTTCTAAAACTGACTCTTCAACTTGAAACATGCCTATCTCATCTTCATCAAATCCTGTAATCATAAAACAATTATCAGAATTAAAAATATAAGGCCTTAGTACCTTTTCCTTCTTTGGAAACATCTCAGTATGTTGCTCTGAGTTTTCCTCCCCTATTAGCACATTAGTATGCTAATTCAACCTCTCTAAATAATTCTCTAAAGAACTCTCGAAACTGTCAGCAAGTCTCTCTTCCACACCATCTACTTCAATGACATATTTTTGCTCCTATCCACTGTAGTGAACTCCTTCGTCTGCAATCACACTGTCATACTCTGATTTTTCCAGCAAATACTCCAGTAATTCAATTTCTCTTTGACACTTCATAAGTGTTTCATCATAACTTATAATTCCTGCATTTATACACAATTTATCAGTTTGAAAATTACAATGTTCAATAGTCTCAACTGTTGCTTCACATATCAGTTCTTCAAACTGAATCTTATCACCTTCTTTCACAAGAAATTGTTCCTAGTTTGTAACAGCTTCAAATATCAGTGTATTACTAAATTCTTTCTGTTGTAATATTTCATTGCTTTTCCCATTTAAGAGATGTTCTCCATCCTTCTTTACTTCAGAGTATTCATCTTCTAAAAGATACTCTTCCATAATTTTGATAGCTTCAAAAGACTGCTCATCCTTTGCAAAACCTTCCTTTGTTAGTAACCAATCATCAAATGTCCTTTCTCCCTTTGCTAAATATTTTGCATAGTCTTCTTCTTTCTTAACATCTTTCAATAGATGTCCTTCTTCTTCAATACACTTTTCCTTGTTGTCTCTCTGTAATCCCTTTTCAAGAGATATCCTTGCCCCATCATCTGCATTAATATTCTCCTACATTTGTCCTTCATCAATAACATTAATCAAATTAATTATATTACCTCTCTGAGACAATATTCCTTCATTCTTAATCAAAGTAAGATCCTAATCTTCCATCTCTATGATAGCTTCAAATGATTGTCTTCTCTCATTAAGCAACTCATCCATAGACTCTTTCTGCTGTAACTAGTCAAATTCTTTCTCTTCTGAGAAATTTCCTTTGTCACCATTTACTTCAAGACCTTTAGCTACATCTTTACAAAGTTTCTTTTCTCCTGCGATACCTTCAATCATACACAAACTATAAATTTTAAAAACATAAGACCTTGTGGTCTCACTTGATGCTTCAGTCATCATATTTCCTTGCTGTCTTGGATTCTTACAATAATTCATAAGATCTTCCACAGATCTCCAGTCTTCATCTTCACCCAGAACTTCACCCTGTTCTGCTTCACAAATAGAAACTTCCACTCTCAACTCAGCTTCTTTGAGTTCTCCCACCAACAACTTCTCTTGCTTTTGTTGTAGCCTTCTCTATAAATTATACCACTTCACTATCTTTTTCTTCAAGATCCAACCTTGTCTTTGGATTTTCTCTAGTATCATCCTTAATACATTGAGTTGTTCTTTTAACTTTGCAATCTCCTTGTAATGCTCCTCTTGACTCATTTTCTTTCTATTTGCTTTGGCATCCTCTTTCTTCACTTTTCTTCTGTTGTGGTCTTCCTCAGAACCTTTGTTACCTCTGTTATGACTATTAGTAGTCATCTTCTTCTCTATCTTCATGAGTTCCTCAGTCACTTACTATGAGCTGCATTAAAGCCTCTGCAACAACAAGTCCTCCCTATTGCCACTTACCTCACCAAGCTTTCCTTTGTACATGGTCTTTTGGAAAGCACTTGGTTCTTTGTTCTATAGAACCTCTTTGAGAACTTCTCTCTACTCCTTCTAGGCTTCAGCTTATCTGCACCTTTTAAGAACACAACTGTCCTCTTGTATTTCAATCACAATGAAATACTAGGTTCTGACCACCTCTTCTTTCACTCAGAAATTCTCACCAACTTTCTTCATTCCTTAGCAATTCTACCCACATCCTTTGCAGAATTTCCTTTATGATCTTTCCATGAGTTGCAACAAAACCTCTACAGTAACAAGTCTCCTTCTTGCTACACATGCCTCACTAAGATTCTTTCCTCTGAGCTTAGTTTTTTGGCATCTCTCTGGTTCTCTCCTCTAGAACCCATTGAGCACTCCTTTCTCTATGTTGCTGCAAATCTTCTCACCTTCAAGACCCATGCATGATTTGGTTCTACCATTCACCTGCACTTTGAATGGATTTTTCTCTGTTTCCTTTGCATCTGCAAATTCTGCTACTCTTTATCTCTATGTGCCTACAGTTTGTCAGATTTAAAAATCTAATCTCCTCTTGCCTGCATACACACCTTCAAAACATAACTTTGTTCTAAGTTTTGTCAAATAATTCTTACACATAGAATTTCCTTATTCTGCTCTGATACCAAATGATGCCAGCCTAAACTGCATATACCCAATGATGCAACCTAAACCGCATATACCCATAGTATGCATATAAACTTAAATGTTACATGCATGTCACACTATGTGTATCCCAGGAATTACAAGTTCCTTACTCACGGAACCCTTCCATAAGTCAAGTTTAAAGCTCTTTAAATAAATATATGCGGAGACATTTGACTTAGCTATCCAAAGTCTAAAACTTTGATAAACCTTTAAGCGGAACCTTACTCAACCCTTCATAATCTTTGGTTAATTCTTAACTTAACCTGAAATAGACTAATCCCACTTATTTCTATTATAATTTCCATATAATAAAAATATTTCATATTCCACACTTAAACCTTACTCTTCCGCCATTCCAAAAACCTTTGCACATACATTGATGTTGTCTATAGTGCTTTTAATCCCTGCCTCTGATCTCATTCTTCGATCTAATGGTTATTGCATCACTCACTTGCCAATTCGTCTTGGCCGATCCCCACCGTTGATCTGTCTCATCTTATCCAACGACTATCGTGTCATCCGCTCGCCAACAAGCTTGAACAATCTCCACTATTGATCAATCCCTCTCGATCCAACTGTTATCACGCAATCTCGCACAAACATTTGCATGACCGATATCAAAATGAGGGCACACGAGAAAAGTGGTTTTCTCTCTCCAATGGGTGCTATGCATTGGACGATAAGTGGAATCACGTGAAATTCTGAAAGACGGCTTACCACCTTTAGGGTGTGCAAGACTCTGCTTATGCCTTGAAAATACCATCCACATGCTTGATACAAAACTTAAAGAAATTCGGCTTAATAAAGGGTTATCACCTAATCCCCACCATTCATCTTCTTGACTTCATTTGTGTGAATTAATCTTAGTCGTCTATCTCCCTTGCTCTCATTTGTGGATCTGACTAATCTAATAGTTCTTGTGTGCTGATACGTTCTTTTGGCTCTTATTGTGTAATCAGCATTCGACTTTCTACCTGTGTATTTGTCTTCACCTTACGATCTTCACTTGTTCTAATCTCGATCTCCGCTAGCACCTTTATGCTTCCTTCACCTTCACTGTAACATTAAAGGCTTCCTCCAATATTGTTTGTGTGTAAAACCATAACACTCCTCTCTTCACTTCTTCTCTGATTCTGCACACCTCCAATGTACGTTACGCAGAATTAGTCAAGTTCACACACAACCTGTAATTCAAATACATATCACACAAACTCAGAATCAAGTTATATGTATTAACAAACAACCATTTACATAGGAATATCTTCCTCGACCTAATTTTCAATATCAGTGGCCTTTCCTTTCCTTGCTCGTAGGCTTACAGTCTAATTCTAACTCTAACTAACCGACTAACTCTTTGACTCCCGACTGACTGACTGCCTCTCTCTACTTATCTAACTCTATGCTTTTTAGGCTTACATTTATACAAAAGGTTTTGTTAACCAATTTTGGTTCAGATTCTTAATCTACTAAACTAAATCCTGAATATCCTCTAAGTCCAGTTTTAGCTCTAGTTAATCCCTAAGAATCCTCTCTAGTTCCATGAATCATGACACCACTTCCTAGTCTAAGACTTATAATTGATTTCCTACTCTCTTGTCATCACTCATCATTACTTATGTTCTCCTACATTCGAGAGAATTTACAAATATCATCACAATATCTAATTAATTTCTATTCTATAATCTCAAAACATTAATAATTACATATATAGGAATCCAAGTTCCTTGAAGACACAAGACCCCCTAAGTTAACTAGAACATAATGAAATTGTTGAGCTATATTCTCCTGCATCAAGAAGCCTCTCGGTACTACTATGATAAACATTGATAATCAAAGTTGCATCAAGATGTCTAAAGATCTTGTGTTTCATGGTAGGACGAAGCATATCAACAATAAGTTCCACTACATTAGGAACCTGGTGTAGGATGGGATCTTGAAGCTACATTATGTCTCTATCGACGATCCGGTAGTTGATATACTAACAAAGTATCTTCCTAATAACAAAGTTGAATATCTTAGAAACATGCTTGGTTTAGTAGATATTTCTGATCTTGTTGACTATGATAAAATTTTGGGAGATTTGTTGAGGCTTTCTGTGTGAGTCACCTTGCCTAGGATGACATCATGTCGACACTGTGTTTTGATGTCTAGATCCTAAAGTAGGGAGGGTGGCATTGGTCATAAAGCTATGACTTTAGATACGCACTTGGATCCTTGGGTTGATGGTTAACAAGTAAGCTTAATGGTACCTAGAGAGGCTGAAAGGTTTAGTCCATGTTAGTCCCACCCAGATAGATTTCCCTAGTCAAGAATCTAGTATATGACACCATGAGTGCCTAAACTGTTGGAGGACCTTGGATAGATTTCCCTGGTCAAGAATCCAATCCATGGCATTGCGGTGCCTAAAATCTTCATAGTTCATATGCTTTGAGATATTCCATGTACTTGTATATGTAAGTATGAATACCTCCCTAGCTAAGAGCGAGTCTTGAGGAACGTAACTAGGCTCAGTCTTCATAAATTATAATTGAAATGTATTTATCAAAAGAAAGAAAAATAAAATTTTATTATTATTATGACTTATTAAAGCATGGGTTTGATGCTTGGGTCATCATGTTTTAGGTCAAAGTCCCCATTGCAGACTTATCGAATTTATTCTGAGCCATTAGAGTCATTGTCCATTTAAAGAGACCCTTCTTGGGCTTTTTGAATCATGTAAAAGGAATTAATATAAAGTAAAATAAGTTATTTGTCACCTCCACAGCAAGTCAACCTCAAGGAGATCAAGTTAGCCTCAAGGATATCAAGTCGGCCTCAAACGCGTTAATTCAACCTCACTAGAAGCCTATATATTGGAGTAGTTCGAATTCATTTGGAGCACTCACACTCACTCACTCAAGTTTGATATCTAGAAGAAAGAGCTAGACAAGTGCGAAGTAGGAAAAGAAGGAAAAAGGAGTATGAAGTTGGAGAAGAAGGAAGAAAAGGTCAAGACCAAAATTTTGGGTTATCTCTCTCTCTCTCTCTCTCATGTGGATTCCTCTAGGAGATAAAAGTCTCTTTTGTCAAGTTGAAGTTGTTGTTGTTGTAACTTTCGCTGCTGTTGCCAGTTGTTGGGTTGAAATTTCTGTTGCAAGTTCTTGTTGCTAGGTCAAAGTTGTTGCTGAAGGGTTATCATTTTCAAGAAGGAAGAAAGGAATGACTTGATATGGAGGAAGTATGTGTCTAGGTCAAAAGTCTTGGATTATCTCAAGGAAGTTATTAAGGAAGAGTTGTTGACTGGGATTTCCCCTAGATAAGGGTTTTGCCTTGGTTGTCCACCTATATTTGGTGTCTATGATCTTTGTACTATTGTTTTGATAGTTTCTTGATGAACTAAAGATAAAAGAGGAACATAAGAAAACCATAAAGTGACAAGTAATTATCTATAAAAGAAAATTTTTCTTCCTCTCTAATTTTCTAGCAACCATAGTCAACATGGACAAACCATGGACAACCATGGCCAACCAAGCTGAAATATCATCAAAAGAAGGTGAACCAGGCTTTGCATGGTCAGCATGGTTAGCCATAGTCAACCATAATCAATTATAGTCAACTATAGAAAAAAAATTACAAACATTGTCAACCATAACTTGCCAATTTTTAACATAGAAAACCAATGTGAACCATGGGAAAAATGGTCAAACCATGTTCAACCATCATCAACATGCTCAACCATGGTCAACATGTCCAATCATAGTCAACCCTGGTTAACATGGTAAATTATAGTTAACCATGGTCAACCATTTTCACACATGCTCAACATGGTGAACCATGTTTAACCACATTCAACCATTGACAATATGGTCAACCATGGTCAAGCATAGTCAATTATAATCTATCATAGGCAACTTTAATATACAATGGTTGCCCATAGTCAACCATTTATTGACCATAATCCACCATTCTTAACCATAAATTTACCATATTTAACCATAGAAAATAAAGGTGAGTTGTAGCCAACCATGGTGTACTAATCCTCCCCATGCATGTTAGCTATGAACTAGCACAACCACTTTAATAAGGTCATTGATGTATGCCAATCGACGACATTTTCCACCTTTCACATGCCATTTGGCACCATTAATTTTAAAAGGTGGAAAATGACATTGGTCGATGTATGTCAACTACTTTATTGATGTGGTTAATATTTGCCATTTTCACTTTGAAAAAATAATTCTATTCATTGGCGTATATCAACTATTTTTAATTTAATTATACAAACAAAACTATTTTCAGTAACATTAATAAAATGACTCATACATCAATCAACATCATTTTGAGCCTTTAATAGAAAACAGAAAATAATATAATTGATATAACCTCGTTATTAACATAACTGTAGAAAATAACATTAATTGATATAACCACTTTATTAACATAATTGTGTTAGTGTTAAAATTTAAAAATAAAAGAAGTCATTCCTTAAGTTTATAAGATATATATAAAATTTAATTAAACAAAGTTAACCATAATAAAATATTAATTAGAGTAAAATTAACCCTCATATTATTGAAAAATTTTCGAAGGAATAACCACAATTGCATGAAAACCGTCAATAACAAAAACAGTAAAATTACTAAAATAGTCTTACCAGAACCTTGTAATGTTATGACCATAATTACATTGAAAACTATATATGCTCCAAGATACTTGTGAAAAATATTCAAGATTCTAAAAGTTATTCCAACATACTAATACGAAAATGAAATGAGATTCAACTAAAAAGAATGATAGAGATGATTAGTTGACAGATGTGGACTACATTGGAAGACCGATGGCATCTTCTGTCGACGAAAAAAGCAAATTCAATGCACCTGATGAACCCTAGTTAGAAAGCAAGCGCGCGTGCTGACTTATGAAACCACTAATGAATATTTTGTTTGATGACTGAACCAGGAAAGCTGGCTGGAAATTAAAGTCTTAAAAGCACTTTCAAACGTAGGGAGGAAATGTCTGCGTGCCGCGGTAGGAAATCAATAATAAATATTTTGATTAGACAATTGAATGTTAAGTTGACAATAGGTATATTTTTATCATTTACTTGCATTTCTAGATTTAAGCATGAAATGATCCTTTGTCGCACCCATCATGCAAGAATGTTACCAACATGTTGTTGGGGAGGAGGGGGGGGGATAGCGGAGGATCATATCTATCGTACAATGCACCATCACCACCATCAAAAATTAGTAAATATTGACTAGATCATGTATTATTAAGAGTCAGTCATCAATACTCCTGTAAACCTTATGCGACCACCTTGAAATTATTCCCATTACTTTTCATTTATGGCATAAAACTATCGAAAGGGAAAAATTTCCAATTCTAAAATATCACCATTCTCCTCTCTAACAAACATTTGCATGAACAAGGGCGAGCCTTATAACAATCTTTTGGGTAGACATGGGAGGAGAAACAATCCACCATGAATCTGACTCTATTGATGATTTGTTACACCATCTGGATGCCCTATAAGTATTTTATGATGCAATTTGGATGGTCTAGTTTGAGAATCTACAAGCATCAATGAGAAAATTTCCCTAGAATTTGTAGAGACATTGAATGAAGGGGCCCCAGTAGTTAGAGGAATGAGGATTGTTGTTACAGAGGAAGTAATTACTAAGTTTACAAGTCTACCACATACGAAAATGTGTTGGTTCTATCGAAAGATAGTAGTCCTAAAAATTAAAGCCACATTTTTGTAGGAAGGTGGGGAGGAGATAAGGTATAAAAGGAAGAGGGGTTGACAAGACCTCCCTTCCTCATCCCTCAAATGATGTGGCTTATTTCATCCATAATTTTTTTACTTGTGAAGGGTTCTTTGGGATTGTGTTATGTTATCATTTTCAACTGCTAGAACACTTTTGTAGTGGGGAGATAGTCAATATGCCTTACTTCTTGTTAAAATCATTACATCATATGGAAAGTGTTGTATGCATGGAAAATCGTCATGAAACCTATGTAACTAATCAGGGGTTGATTAAATTGATTATAGTTGAATCACTGCAATAGCAAGGGAGTACATGGGCCAGAATGGTAGCAAACTCATGAGTACTAACCCATAGGAATGAAAGGAATGAAACTGAGGAGCATGAGGAGAGTGAAAAAATAGAGCTGAAAGAAAAGGCAGTTACACCACCTAGGCCTCCTCATCGAAATCTCTGAAGTAGGAGTTCTACATAAACTACCGCTAATACACTTGCTAAGGGAAAAATGGAACATACAACCAATGGATATTTCAATTGAGTCGTTTAAAATTGTTAGGTACGGGTTCCCTGTTAAGAAAGAAGAACAATTACAGAGAAGAATAAGAGAAAGGTTAGGAAAAAGGATATTGGGAGGTAAAAACCCTAAGAAAAGAGTAAGAGTGAATGTTAATCCATCATTTTCCTTAATGTCTAAAGTTCACGCTGCTACAACGGGATCAAAGGAGCTAGGGGAATAACCTAGCAAGGAGAATAAATAAGAACACAAGTAGGAGAAGGAAGGAATTCCTCACTAGTTAATATTGAAGTTAACTCCCTAACCTAAAAAATTAATGATTTGAAAAAGGAAAATGAAAATTTGGAGGAAAAATTATACTCAAAGGGAAAACAAAATTTGAGAAACAAATAGGGTTAGAAATGATAACATAGGTAGTAGGAATGGTGTCAGTTTTTGACACAACTAAAAGGTTATGCATGGGTAGTAAAAAAATTCTTAAGGAAGTAGGTTGTGAAGATCTAACAATTGTTTCAGTTGGAATACAAGTAGAGGAGTAGGATGTGGAGTCCCATACCGCCAATCCATAGGAACCCATTGACAACTCTGCTACTACACAAGAAGCATCAAATGTGTTATAGGTCATTTTGTCACATTCACTCAAATGGCTTGGGAACCAGATCAATGAACATCCTTGACACCTTGTAATCATCCCTTTGCCAATCCTTAAGCATTATCTCTCCATAAAACCTAAGAATTTTGGGTTAACCAGCTTAAAAAATTACCTTTAGCCCCAACACACCTTGCGTTATAGCCACCTGCACTGGTTTCATGTTGCATAACTGGGCTCTTGCATTAACCAACACATGTTGCCTTTGCTATAGGTGCGATGGTTCTAGAATTTCAGGAAAAATTAAAAAATAATTACGAATCATCTCATTCCAGAAGCTTCTAAGGTGGTTTTAACCATTTAATATTGTTTTAGATCTCGAATTCCTATCGTATCTTATCCTGAAGGTCTTATCTCTTATCCCTTGATCTTATCCTCCCTCATATGTGTATCTAAGTCCTAGATTGGTAACTCATAAACTACCCCATTTACCCTATAAATTCGCTTCCTCCCATAGAGTATGGGTTAGAATTTGGAGACTCTTAGCTATGCCCTGATGTTGCTGCTTTTTATCTAAGTATCCATTACCATCCTTGAGTTGTGATTGATGGCTTGCTTCGTGGCTAAGGAAGGAAAAGTTTGGTGGGAGATTTTTACATTGTCAATATTTGTAAAAGGGTTGGAATCTTCTCCTACATTTCATTAATATAAAATTATCTGCTTAACTTATGTTTATTTGATGCATACATATTTCAATGCCCTCTTGACTCATTGATTAGAGATATTAGTCTATGCTATGTATAACTTTTAGTTCTTTTGCTTGTTATAGATGTTTTGCAAGTTCGATTTGTAGCAATTGGAATTGGAGTTAATGTTCACAAGTAGGGAGAAGAGGAGAATTTGTGTTGGACTCAAGGTAAGTCCTTCCTTCATATTCTAATCACTCTAAGGAAAGAACAAGTGGTTTGTTTTTGTTGTTTCTAGATCAAGCCACTAGATCTAGGGAATTCACTTCTATCTCCTAGAGCGAATTTTCCATCAAACAACTTAGCGACTCCACTAGGGAACAAGATGTTCCTATAGTGCTTTCATTTGCCTATTCATTTTAGACCTTTCAATCCGACTTAAATTGACTTTTTTACAGAGTAATTAGTCTTGGGAAAACATAATTTTTAGCTTGGTAAGGTTTTTGTTTCGCTTTCTGAACAAAATTAGCTCTAGCGCACTTTTTGATTTGAGACGTAGCAACCCAATGCACATGTCATTCTCTATAAGTGTGACGCATAACGTTGGTTCATGTGTCTAGACTACGATGGTTCCTGTAGGATGCAAAAGTTGTGTTTTTTATGTGTTGCTATGAGTTTTGATTTGATCCAATCAATTTTCCAAGTCTTTGAACTAGTCATTGTCTATATAAAGTCATCAATGTGCTTACATTTGAGTTTGTTTGTTTTTTTATGAGATTTTAATTGATTTTTCTTTCTCCTTATCAATTAGGGTTTGTGAACACTTGGTTTCATTATTGATTGAATAAAAGGAATTTTCATATTACAGTTGCAATCTGTGTGGTTATTTTGGTTAATGATCTAGTTTCATTTTTCATTTTCATTACATTAAAATATCAAAAAGAAGTGAAAATAAAAAACTCCATTTTTGCATTGCATAGAGGGTTTCTCAAATTGCATTGGAATAGTACATTGAAAAATCTTCTTAGGAAGCTCTTGCTTGTTGCATCATTGTTTGTTTCTCCCTTTTTGTAGATAGATATTCATTGAAATGAAAGAGTTATTTTCATCATGGTAGTTGAATCATAGGAAGTTTAGGTGAATTCGTACCATGAGACTTGAAATTGAAACTTAATTGAAGATCAACTTTAAAATTTATTCAACTAACGTAAGGAGCATTTGGAACATTAACAACACATAGAGGTCTAGTTTAGAAGACGTGTTCAAGTGTCATTAAATGTACGAGCTATTGCATTACATTTTAAAGGTAGTCGGTATTCCACGTACGTAAGTATATTGGATCGCTCTCCACGTACCTTTGGGAATATTAGAGGGAGCTCCCCATATGAAAAGTATATGAGAATACTTCCTATTGTACAAGACACATTAGACAACACTACCATGGACTGCCCTTCCACATACCTCGAGGTATATTTTAGAAGTCCCCTTTAAGTTGTTATCCTACCATAGATAACTAAGTGGCCACCTTTCTTATTGTGATAAACCAAACATAACATTGGAGGAGATTTCCTGCACATACTAGAAATGGTATATTGCAGTTCACAGTAACTTGGTAAACTATTTTGCCTAGTTACCCCTTTTTGTTTTATTTGTGTTGTTAATTTCTAAAATAGAAATGGTATATTGCAGTTCACAGTAACTTGGTAAACTATTTTGCCTAGTTACCCCTTTTTGTTTTATTTGTGTTGTTAATTTCTAAAATTGATTAATCCATCGTGAAAGAACACCCTCAGCAATCCCGTCATTCATGTAGAATGCAAATATTTCCTCCTTTACCTACCAAGGCAACATCTAGTCATCGTGAAAATAAGAAAATGTAAACTACCAAAACTAGTACTTTGGAAGCTACTCCCTCCTGAAACCACATCTGAAATTAATTAGTTGGAATCATCACTTCCCATAAGTGTTGAACCCGATATTACATCTTTAACCCAGTCAAAACTAAAGCCCTTGAAGCATTAAAACATGAGTTCATTGAACCTATATTTCCATATTTAGATACCTTACAACTTGAGTAACCTCAAATAACTAATTAAACGACTACTTGAAGGACTTATTCTTCTCTTCCTTTGGCTTTTTCTCAACCACAACTTCCTTTGGCTTTTTCTCAACCACAACTTATAAGTTTCAGTCCGGGCAGAGAACAAATTTTGCCAATCTTTTGAGTATTAAGGAAATTTCAGAAGAAGGGTCTCGACCTTCACCTCCTCACCTCCTGTTCATTTAAGAGGGACACCTCTTTATCGAGCTCATCCTTTTCTTACTCCTCATACTGAAGTACAGTCTCCTTCGCATAGGAATCCTCGTTTTAACTCACCTTTGAATTTCCCTTGGCAAATTCTTTTGAGAATTTTAACCATAAGTGATTCAACAACGACATCTCAACCCGTGTCTTCTATCGTGAATGAGTCAAACGAAATTGCAACAACTTCTATGTTTTTAACTTCACCAGAAACTGAACTCATTTATATGGTAGTCCATCAGTGCCACGTCGCTACTAGCCATTGCTGGAACCTTTTATGGTGCCTCGACTAGTCCATGGACTTCCTCGCTACTAGCCATTGCTGGAACTTTTTTTGGTGCGTCGACTAGTCCATGGACTTCTCATTTATTTTTCGTTAGGTTAAAAACAAATGCCAATACCTTTTCACTGGAACACCATTAACACCTCAGCACTGTAGGAATCTGTAAGGAGTGAAGTTTCTGATTCCCGCATCATCACTGTACGATTCTGTGGCAATTAGAGTTTCTGCCTCATCACCCGAAGAATCAATGACGAATGAATTTTCTGCATCATTAATGCAGAGTCTATAACGACCCAATGAATGTTAAGAGAAGCCTCATGGCATTGCAAATTAAAATATTTTGTGCTCTCTCAGCCGTTCATCATTTTTTCCATTCCCATTTCACGTTATACTATTTTGCAAGAGTACAAATAAAAAGAGTCTTTAGCCTTCTCAGTTCACATTATTCTCACAAAAGAAAATAATTCAAACGAAAATAATTCAGTAGAGCATACCTCCATGCCGAGCAAATACACGCAACGTTCTTGGTCCCCAACAAGAAGGTCAGCTATTTTCTAAAGGTCTAATAATTACAAAATGATTTTGTAGGGCCGCTGTTATCTTCATGAGACCATGAAAGGAAGAGGGGTAGGAAACTCTGCCCAAAAAGAAGGTAATACCTCTCACTGCCTTCGAGTTATTTCCAAAGAAATTATGAATTTGTTTCCAATACAAAATGATTTTGAAAAACTGTTGTTATGTCTATTTGCCATGGGCTTCTCCTCTACCAGTCCATGGATGATGCGGGAATCAGAAATTTCACTCCTAACAGGATCCTACAGTGGTGACAACCTATTAAGGATTTGTCATGTGTTCTTGAGGAAAAATCTCACGAAAAATAAATAAGAAGTCCATGGACTCCTCCTTTACCATTTCTTTTGGATTTGAAATGTTGTGAAAGCTCATTTTGGAGTCTATATCCAGAGCATAAATATTAAGTAGTTCTTCAAATGTCGATATATATTTATGTTGATACACTTCCTCTCCGGAATAATTTCTTTTTAAAGATTTTTGTGATCAAAACTAGGAGAGGTGGACAAAACTTCGAGAGGTGAGGTGGTATAATTTCGTTGCATATTTAAATTAACTTGTTTATTTATTAGCGTTGATATTGTTTATCTTTTCATATTTGAATATTCGGCAACCCAGGTACTCGAGCTGCCAGGTAACGCGACCAGGGACAATAAGAAGACCAGAATAGTTCCTCGTTGCATACAGTTGGCTTTCAGAAATGATGAGGAGCTAAGCAAGCTGCTGGGCACTGTTGACATAGCTCATGGCAGTGTCATGTCCAATATCCATAACATACTGCTTCCTAAAAGGGTCGTTGCGCCTGGAGGATCCTCCAAGTTTGGGAAGGGCGAGGAGCAGAGCTAAGGGCCGGAAAAAATCTCCAAACCCTTTGTATCAATGGTTTAGTTGTGCAGGGAAATTTTACCAACAAATTTTATAGCACCAACAAATTTTATCAAGACAGTTGTCATGGATCATTTGCCTTATTTGTTCCTTTTGCTTTTGGAATCACAGATAAAATATCTCGTACCACCCAAAAAAAATTATAAATGCTATTATTTCTCCAAAATTTAAATTTCGAATATTTAGTATAGTAATAACCTTCCAGACAGACAATTGTTATGGATCATTTTCTTTATTTGTTTCTGTGTTTTTCTTTGTTATGGATCATTTTCCTTATTTGTTTCTATGTGTTTGGGAATATCGGTTACCAAAATAGAAATAGAAATAAAATAAAATTATAAATTTTATTATTTTTTTAAAATTTAAATTTTAAATATGTAGTATAATAATAATTTTTAATGGCTGCACTGTTAAGGTACTTCTTTTAATAGGTAAGTCATTGATTCAAATCACTTCTTGTAATAGGTCACTATTTCAAATCTCCTGTAAGTACTTACCTACCAAGAAAAATCTTCAAAATATTAATTTGTTGTACTCTTACATCGATCTTGATCAAGAAGTATTTCCATCCACGGGGGTAAATATTTGCTCGCTAGACGAGAGGATAGCAGTGCTAGTCCGGTAGGATTTCGCTTTATTTCTATAAAGTAGTTAACGGTTGCATAGGGTCTTCTCCTTGGTGCAAGAAGAACAATTTGATCCGTATCATCTCTCTATAATCTTGACTCGATCTTGTTCTCCTTGTTCTTCCAAACAATATTGAGTTCTTTCTCTGGAACAATCTGATAAGTAATAGTAACAGGTTGAAGGAGATTGGGGATAGCTTTTCTTTCTGCACGGTTATAGGTCGATCTTATTACTCTTCCCGTTGTTGATCTTATTCAAAGCTAAGTTTGTTGGCGATCTATCCGGCTGCCTTATCAGCGTTGTTTACTGCCCTCCCTTTTCTTGCTCGCCCGGACTCTTTAGAGAGCTGAAAGGGCTACCGAAAAGAAATGTTCTGGAATAAGAATGCCGGAATATCCTACAACAAAAATATAGTAATAACTTTCAAAAATATTAAGATAAAACTCTGATTATCTTAGAATATTAAAAAAATTGGTTTTATTTTTGAAGTGAACGCTTTGTCTATTAAGTTTATTTTTATTTTTATTTTTATTTTTCATAAAATTTATTTAATGATCTATTTTATAATTTCTTTTTAACTCTTGGTGAATATATATATATATATATATATATATATATATATATAATTAACTTTTTATTTTAATATATATAATTAGTTTTTTTTTCTTTTTTGATATTTATAACTAATTAATATTTTTGTAATTGAGTTATTTTACATAATTTTTAATTTATTTCATTCACATTCATTAATATATTTACAATGATTTATATATTAATTCTAACATTGTCCCTTACATTTTAATTCTAATATAATATCAATAACAAAAAAATTCGTATTTAATTAATTAATATAATAAAATGAATTAAAATTTTATTTTTATTCTTTGACCCTGTATCAATGTCAAGCTAGCCGTTTTCCAGTCAATTCTAGCTGTTGGTTGTTAGCCGTCAAAGCTGGATTCTCTATTTATTGTGTTTAATGAGATCTGCTCATTCAACTTGTCCTGAGGATGAACCACACTCGGTGGTTCAAAACGACAAAAGTTTTTCTATGTGATTTTCGCCGAAGATTCTTCTACAAATTTGACTTTTTCAAATGTAGTATTACCTTCTCATATATTAACGGATAAAATAAGATATATATAATTATCATTACTTCACAATATTAAAATATAACTCTGATTATGTTAGAATATTAAAAGATTTTATTTTTTAAATATAGTGTTACTTTTTACATTTTAACGGATAGACTACGTATCATTATCGTTTGAATAAATCGGACTTCCAAAACAATTGGTTGGTAAAGACTATTAGATTTGAGAAGAGAAGTTAGAGTTATCATTTTTTTTTTCAATAAAAAGATATAAATTATTTTATATAATTTAAATTGAGTATTTTTTTATTAATTAAATTTAAATTAATTGTAAATAGTAAATAAATAATTTTATAATTTATAAGTGATAAAAATTTATAGTTAATAGTTTAGTTACTAAATTCCATTTATAAATATGTATAATTTTTGTATACTCATAATTTTTTGTTATAATTTTTTATATAATTATATAATTTTTGTATAATGAAATCACAAAGACGGAAGACTTTATAATAAGAAAAATATTCCTCACCCATGAAATAAAATAAAAAATAAAATAGACACAAGTCTACATTCATAACTTTAGAGAAATGTACATTTGATATTATCCAAGTTTTATGGAGCAAGACTTGACCTAAAAGGTTTTGTTTCAATTCAGGAAAATTATATAATTTCCTAATTGATTGTAAACTTTAATTTCTTAGATTTTTTAAATAAAGGGTTGTTTTAAAAATTTAAAAATATTCCTCACCCATGAAATAAAATAAAAAATAAAATAGACACAAGTCGACATTCATAACTTTAGAGAAATGTACATTTGATATTATCCAAGTTTTATGGAGCAAGACTTGACCTAAAAGGTTTTGTTTCAATTCAAGAAAATTATATAATTTCCTAATTAAGGGTTGTTTTAAAAATTTATGAGCGTAACGGAATTTTAATTTTTAGATTACATAAGCGAAAGATAGATAATAATAATTTATTCTATTAATTTTTAATTATAATTGTTTTTAAGTAATTAATTAATTTATTAAGGAAAAATGTTTTTTAATTAATTAAAAAAATTAATAATACGTGAACACGAAGATAAAATTCAAAATTAATTAAAGTTATAATATTAATTTAATTACTTATAATAGGAAAACATGAAATTGCAACATAAATATTTTAACTACTTTTATCGTCGAGTAAAGATAAAAGGTAAAAGTATTATCCTGAATTTTTTATCTAAAGAGAATTTGTTGTACAATTAATGTGGGATATCTTTAAAGATTTAGAAGTTTTCAAAAAATGAGAGATTTTCAAGATGCTCAATTATTAAAAAATGTTACTATACTGTTAATCTTAGGGTTTATGATATTAATTCAAGGGTTTATAATGCTCAAGCATGGTCAGGTATGGTCCAATGTTACATTGTAACAAGAATTGTGTTAATATGGTAATCAACCATGGGAAATCATGTTTATTTAGGGGTTTATATACCTAGGGTTTATAATTTTTATCCCTTTGGTTTATTATTCCCTTGGGTTTATTATTCCCTTGGGTTTATTAATCCAAAGGTTCATATTCCTAGGGTTTAATATTATTCACTTAAGTTTATAGTGTATTATATTTTTAGTATTAATCCCTAGGGTTTATTATTCCCTTTGGTTTATAATATCAATCATGTCTGACCATATTTTATAAATTCAATCATGGTAAACTATCGTCAACCATATTTTATTAAATCAATCATGGTCAATCATGGTCCAATGTTACATTGTGACAAAGATTGTCTCAATATGAAAATCAATCATTGTCTCAACCATAGTCCAATGTCGTAGTATGAAAATGATTGTCTCAATATGATAATCATGGTCAACCATGGTCAATAATGGTCAACCTTGGTCTACCATGTTCTCTTAGGATTTATATGCCTTGGGTTTATAATATTAGTCCCTTGGGTTTAATATTAGTCCCTTGGGGTTTTAGTATTAATCCCTTCGGTTTATAATATCAATCATGGTAAACCATGGCCAATTATAGCCAATCATGGTCAACCATGGTCGATCATAGCCAACCATGGTAGAATGTCACATTGTGACAACGGTTGTCTTAATATGAAAATCAAACATGGTCAACCATGGTCCAATGCCACATGGCAACATAGATTCTCTTGATATGAAAATCAATCATGGTCAAGCATGGCCAACCATGGTCCAACATTGCATGTTGACAAGGATTGTCTCAATATGGAAATCAACCATCATTGAACATTGTCAACCATGTTTAATTTAGGGTTTATAGTATTTATATTAGGGTTTATATACCTCAGGATTATAATTTTTATCCCTTAGGTTATTATTCCCTTGGTATTATAATATTAATCACTTGGGTTTATTATTCTAAGGGTTCATATTCCTAGGGTTTAATATTATTCCCTTAAGTTTATAATCCCTTGGGTTTTTTAGTATTATTCCTTAGGTTTTATTATTCCCTTGGGTTTATAATATTGATCATGGTCAACCATATTTTATAAAATCAATCGTGTTCAACCATGGTTAATCATGGTGAGCCATGGTCCAACATCGCATTGTGACAAAGATTGTCTCAATATGAAAATCAATCATTGTCTTAACCATGGTCCAACATCAAATTATGACAAAGATTGTCTCAATATGGTAATCATGGTCAACAATGAGCAACCATGGTCAAACATGATCAACCTTCGTCAAACATGGTTAACCTTGGTCAAACATGGCCAACCTTGATCAACCATGTTCAACCATGTTTTATAAAATTAAACATGGTCAGTCATGGTCAACCATGGTCCAATGTCACATTGTGACAAATAATGCCTTGATATGAAAATGAACCACAGCTAAGCATGGTCAACCATGGTCCAACGTCGCATTGTGACAGGGATTGTCTCAGTATGAAAATCGACCATGGTCAAACATGTTTATTTTAGTGTTTATAATATTTATCTTAGTGTTTATATACCTTGGGTTTATAATATTAGCCCCTTGGGTTTATAATATCAGTCCCTTGGGGTTTATTATTCCTTTGGGTTTATAATATCAATCATGGTCAACCATGGTCAACCATAGCCAACCATTGTCTACAATGGTCAACCATAGCTAACATTGTAACAATGATTGTCTAAATATGAAAATTAAACATAGTCGACCATGGCGAAACGTTGCATTGTGACAAATATTGTTTTAATATGAAAATCAACCATGGTCCAACAATGCATTGTGACAAATATTGTCTCAATATGAAAATCAACCATGGTCAACCAACATCAACCATGTTTTTTCTAAGGTTTATAATATATATCTTAGGGTTTATATAGCTTGGGTTTATAATTTTTATCCCTTGGTTTTATAATATTAATCCCTTGGGTTTATTAATCTAAGGGTTCATATTCCTAGGGTTTAATATTATTCCCTTAGGTTTATAATCCCTTGGATTTTTAGTATTAATCCATAGGGTTTATTACTCCTTTGGGTTTATAATCTCATCCATGGTCAACCATGTTTTATAAATTCAATCATGGTCAACCATGGTCCAATGTCTCACTGTGACAAATATTGTCTCAATATGGGAATCAACCATTGTAAACCATGCTCCAATGTCGCATTGTGAAAAATATTCAGTTGATTTAAAAATCAATCATGATCTAGCATTGTCAACCATGGTCCAATGTTACATTGTGAAAATGGTTGTCTCAATATGAAAATCAAGCATGGTCAATCATGCTTCTTTTAGTGTTTATGATATTTATCTTAGAGTTTATATGCCTTGGGTTTATAATAATAGTCCCTCGGGTTTAGTATTGTTCAACCATGGTCAACCATGTTTTATAAAATTAATCATGGTCAACTATGGTTAATAATGGTCAATCATGGTCCAACATCACATTGTGACAAAGATTGTCACAATATGAAAATCAATGGTTGTATTAACCATGGTCCAATGTCGCATTATAGCAAAGATTGTCTCAATATGATAATCGTTGTCAACCATGCCCAATCTTGGTCAACTTTGGTCAATGAGGGTCAACCAGGTTTTATAAAATCAAACATTAGTCACATGTTATAAAATCAAGCATAGTCATTCAAATAGTGAATGAATTAACTATTATGAATATTTATTAATTAATTATTATATTAAATTTAATTAACAATATTTATATTACTAAAACGATAATAATAATAAAAAATAGTTATTTATTATTATTATTTATTAATTAATTATGAATTAATTAATAATAAATAAAATATAAATGAATGAATGAATTATTTTTAATATGTATTGATTATTAATGTTATTAAATATTAAATCTTAATAGTAGTAATAATAATAATAATAATAATCATAATTATAAGCCTGTGTGTATCAACCACATTTCATATTAATCCCTTGGGTTTATTATTCGTTTTAGTTTATAATATCAATGCCTTGGGTTTATAATATCAATCATGGGAAACCATGGTAGTTCATAGCCAACCATGGTCGAATGTCACATTGTGACAATTATTGTCTCAATATGAAAATCAACCATGGTCAAACATAGTGCAACGTCACATTGCGAAAGATGATCAAAATCAATCATGGTCAACCATGGTCCAACATCACATTGTGAGAAAGATTGTCTCAATATGGAAATCAACCATGCTCAACCGTGTTTATTTTAGGGTTTATAATATTTATCTTAGTGTTTATAATTTACATCACATTGACAAAGATTGTCTCAATATGATAATCATCGTTAACCATAGTCAACCATGGTTAGTCATGGTCAACCTTGATCAACCATGGTCAACCATGTTTTAGAAAAAAAATGGCCATCCATGGTCAATCATGGTTAACCATGGTCGAATGCCACATTGTCACAAAGATTGTGTTGATATGAAAATCAATGATGCTTAAGCATGGTCAACCATGGTCGAACGTCACATTTTGACAAGGATTGTCTCAATATGAAAATAAACCATGGTCAACGATGTTTTTTTTTAGTGGTTATAATATTTATCTTAGGCTTTATATACCTTGGGTTTATAATATTTGTCCCTTAAGTTTAATATTATTCCCTTAGATACATAATCCCTTGGGGTTTTAATATTAATCCCTTGGCTTTTTTATTCCCTTGGGTTTGATAGTTCGTTGGGTTTATAATATCAATCATGGTCAATCATGGCCGAACATTGAATTGTCACAAAGATTGTGTTGATATGAAAATCAATGATGGTTAAACATGGTCAACCTTGGTTGAACATTGCATTGTGACAAGGATTGTCCCAATATGAAAATAAACCATGGTCAACCATTTTCAAGAATGTTTATTTTAGTGTCTATAATATTTATCTTAGGCTTTATATACCTTGGGTTTATAATATTTGTCCCTTGGATTTTGAGTATTTATCCCTAGGGTTTATTTTCCCTTGGGTTTATAACATCAATCGTTGTTAACCATGGTCAGCCATGGTTATTTTATTTTAGGGTTTGTAATATTTATCTTAGGGTTTATATACCTTAGGCTTTCAATATTAATCCCTAGGGTTTATTATTCTCTTTGGTTTATAATATATATCATGATGAACCATGGTCCAACCTTAAATTCTGACAAATATTGTCTCAATATGAGAATCAACCATGGTAAACCATAGTCCAATGTGGCATTATGACAAATATTTTGTTGATTTGAAAATCAGTCATGGTCAAGCATGGTCCAATGTCACATTGTGATAAGCATTCCCTCAATATGAAAATCATCCACAGTCAACCATGGTTATGTAACGTACCTCCTGCGCTTACCTAGGAAATTAGCCCCTAGGCTCCATTAATTTAAAATTTTCTTCATTTACAATTAAGTTCTAGTGGCCATCACAAGTGTAGTTAACCAATTATTACAGACATGGTGATTATCCGGGAAACTACACATAAAGTTGGACAACATCAAGGTAACGAACCCACATCATAAGCACGATATTACAATACTCTTTAAGTCGGCCCTTAGGCTTAAGCCACAACTTGGAGAAAGGAATGAATCATGACATACCATTATCAAAACTCTTGACAACCCCACACAAGCATTAGTGGAGCATTGATTTGAAACTACCATGACTAAAATGGTTATGGATCATGATCATAGTCCATCAAATGCAATCAAAGTTCTACTAACCACCTTATTTCAACATGCATATATAATTAGATTAGCCTTATTGGATATAGTTCTTATGACATGCATGGTATATATCTTAAACCATTGAATATACAGTTAGAAGCATTATTCCCTAATTGTTTTGCATGCACCAATATCTCATGTCAATAATTATTTCAAACACTCATATATATGTCAACCTCATGAATATGACTTCATAGAAGCATTAAGGAATCATTGCATACATACTCTGCTATGTTTATTGTCTCGATCCTACACACATCTCATGCACAAAAGTTCACCACCGAGTTACCACTTGTGTTAAAAGAGTGACAAAATATCCAGTATTGCATCAACCCACATATTACATTCCTCAAAATATCTCATAGAAGAAATTAACGTAGATAATCTACTCATGTATAACAATCACATGCAATTCATGTAATCATTCTCAAAACTCATGCAAATTTTTCCATAAGCTAAATTAATTTGAAATGGAGAGGGAATGAAACATCATACATAGCATTTCACACAAATGAATCCCACTAAAACATCACTTGGAGAGCAGAGCACCACCACCCAACCATGAATAACCTTTGATTCCCCTCAAGCCGAGGTTCTTACCATGGATCAACTCCCCCAATTGATCTATGCAATGGATATTTAATACCCTATTTCAGGATATGGTTTCCATTAGCGACATCTTGCTTTTATGGATTTTTTATCCATTTTCCTAGGCCTTTTTCAGAAAATCTCACCTTTATCTTCTGCGAGGATTTTCCTCATAAAAGATTTCCTTTATCTCTCGCAAATATTTTATGATTTTCCTCATGGATATTTATCTCCAACCCATCTGATGGATATTTATCTCTAATCCATATTATGGATATTTATCTCCAATGCATCAAAGCTTATCTAGAATCACATATAGAAGCTTCATCATGAAAGATATATCTCTATCCCATTCCTCAATGGGATTTGGAAAGAATCTCATCTCTTGGTGTCTCACTTTTCCAGGTGATTTGTTTATTAATTTATTTAATAATATTTTTGCATTCCATATTACATATCACACCTAGCTTTCCTTAGCTTAGGTTTACAATAGTTTAACACACAAGGGAGGGGTGTTACATCCCCCCTTCAATTTTACACCTTCCTCGGTGTATTACTGCACCATATCCTCGTACGAAGGTAGCTTGGTTTTGAATCCACAGCTCTCATGGCCTTGCCATCCGATGCAAATCTACAGACATATGTCATTTACAAGGAGTGCTCCAGCACATATCCTTCCATATCTACCTACATTCCTCAAAGCCTTTTTGTTCTTGCCAAACACTTGCTTCCTGCAGCTTCTCTACATACAACAAGTCAATTTGAATATTAATATATATATTAAATCATAACCATATATACTCATCATTTCCAAACTGCAATTAAACCATGGTTACTTATCCTTGAACCCCTTCTTAGTTTCCTACTTCTGTGCAACCTCTAGGTTGGTTTCCTTGTCAGACACCCACCGAGTGTCTTCATGCATACCTGCACAAAAGGGGTATTACACACATACATATACATATCATGTTTTAATCATGTAATACATATAGTCATACTAGTACCATATGTATTGCTTGTACATAATACAATCTATACCACTACCCATCATACCATGCTCATATCATCGCCTGCATGACATACACTTTACCCACATGTTTCCCACCATGCTAGTATCATGCAAAACATTCCTTTATCTATTTCTGGTATGTAGAACAACTGTTCTTAGTTTATAAGGAATTTTCATGAACATGGTTCATTTATGCAAAAAATGAAAGTTTTTATATCATATTGTTCAAGTGCCATTACTTAGAAATCATTTTCCTATGTCATGTGGTTGCAAAAATATTAACATAATAGTATCATAATAGTCATCCTGCCAACTATCACTCAATCATACCCATAACTCTTAGTTTTGGGAATTAATCTGTCACTTGCACCACGTTTTAACAAAAATGAATACATCATAAAGTAGACTATGATACTCAGTCCATCATAGATACTTGAAGTCTCATGCCCATCAAAACAAATTTGGTTATTCTTAAATAATCATTCCATACTTAAATAATCATGTCATAGAATTTCCTTCTTCCAACACCTTGTTGGTTCATGTAGGTCTAAACATTATGGTTAAACAGTATGCACCTGCATACAACTCCCATGCAGGAGTTAAAATGAAAACTTATACACTTCTCCACTTCACATCCATAAGACCAAGTAATTGGTTATCCTCTCTTATCTTACTTGATGCATGTGTTATGTTAACATTAGACTTTTAGATCACTATGAGATGTAATTCAACAATATATTTTTTCTTTACCCATTTTCTACTTACCATCTTGGGGGCATTTTCCAAAGAAGCATTAAGACTTGCTTCTATATTTCCATTATGTTAGGTTGATCATGTCATCTATCAACCACTTATTTATTATTGAACTAATTGGTTTTTATAACAATAAAGATTTTTCCAAGGAGTGTCTCTTCCCCATACTATAACTATCCAACAACTGGTATGTTTATCATTGGTGTAATAATTAGTTTTTTGTTTTTCTCCTATATTCATTTAATGATGTTAAGACATCATAGTTTAGCCTTGGATTTCCTATCCAAATCCAATTACACCCCAGTTTCCAAGGTAACTTCTTCTTTAATTTTTATCATAGTTTAATTGTGAGAATTTGTGATTCTTCACATATTAAAACACATCTATGCAACTCATTCCATCCAACAATGGGTTCTACTTGCAAGTCATGCTTGCAAATGTACAATTAAAGTAATCATATTATTCTAATATATCCATTACTTGTTAACCAAATTAATATTGTCTTAATCTAATGACCATGTGTTTCCATGACTATCAAGTATTTAATTAACATGCTATACATATTGCAAGCATCATCTTTCAATCATGTCATTTTGTCCACATAATAATGTTTATCCATATTTTAAGTTTTATAACTTTTACCATCTATAATAACTTTTTAATAATTATAAACATGTTATTTTCTCACTTTAGCACTGCTTTATGCAACATATCAGAGTAATTCCTAGTAGTCATATACCAGATATGCTCCCCCCCAGAACATCATCTTATCGTCAATATAAAATCACATCCAATCTACGGATTGGTATGTATGATGGCAGCATTAGGTTAAACAATACCTATGTTTATCATAACTTCATCACATATCATCGTCATTCTCAATATCAAGGCAATAATATTATTCAACTAAATTCTAATAGCCATATACAACATACTATAGCTTCAATTATTCATCCTATATGTATATATTATAACCATATTTAAACAAAATATAATAGCATCATTTTAAGCCATTTGTTCATTATGGCATATAGCATGCAATAACAACTTAATTATAATATTTTTCACATGAGAGTAAGGATTAATATCCTTTAGTTTATTTATCTAGCTTGACTTTAATTCTATGGTTTTAAACCTCAGAAACGTACTCATAAGTTGATCATGCATACTTTGCTTGCTTATAATGTGTTGTACATATAAGCACATAGAGGCTAAGCTAAGAAACTCGAGAATACTAATTCTCTTATGAGAGCATATTTCTATTTATGTTTTGGGCATGGAACACAATATCTTAGATCACGGATACCCGTGCTTATTATAATTTACGATGGTCTTGTTTTCCTGCTTAACTAAATTTGCATACTTAAGCAATATTCGTGTCCTTGTGAATATTGTTAAAATGTTTTGAGTATCAGCCCTTTCTAATTGACATATGATTTCATTATTACCAACATTTTGTTGTTGTGAAAAAACGGTGTGTCTGAGAGGTCAACAGAAATTTCGATTTCATAGATTTTTCTCAACAAGTAACAACATGTCATCGTGCCAAAGGAGGCTTATATTAAATCATATATGAGAATCTTTTAGAGCAGTGTGTTCTTGTATTTATAAAGATCTCAATATTCCTAAATGTTGCACACAACAAATAATATTCTTTGGTTATTAACTACATGGTATTTCTATAGTTCTTTCCACTAGTTACAATAACATAAATCATCATTTTTTTTTATAAAACCATTTCCTTCTCATTGTGGCCTGAGTGGAATAATAATGTTTAGAATTCATAAATTAATTCACACCCAACATCACACAAGCCAACAAATCAAGATACATGGTATGGAAAAGCGCATGAAAAGAGCTTTATGTACTATACCTCCAATGGCCTCCTGCCATTTGGTCTTAACTTGTTTGTTTAACAATTATGCATATAATTCCAAACCGCACCATTTTTAACTTATAATATGTAGTATTAATTTTAACATTTCTGTTTTTAAAGGTAAAGAATCACTTCTTTGTTTTCAAAAAAGTAAAGCTAGACTGAACATTTACGTAGTTACTTTTTTGCTTCAGGAAACGTCCCTTTTCACCATTCAATCAAGCAGTTCATGTAATTCAATCCAATGCAACAAGAGCCAAGGCACAGGATAGACGAGCAGAGTGTGTGCATAATGCGTCAATGTTTACAAGAACACCTGTGGTGATCCCCACACTTTAGCTGTAGTTTTTTTTCAAATTTTCCTCTACCATGATATCCCAGATTATTCAAAAGTCATGGATGATTTCACTCACTGAAACATCCAAATTCACAAGTTAAACCCCTTTTTCATTTGAAAGATGCAATCTCATGGGCATTTATCTAAATTCAAAACAACAATGTTCACGCATAATACCAACAAAAGAAAAGAGGGAATATATATTCATTTGGTTTAAATTCTAATAAAACATTAGAATAAAGGAATAACCACCCATACACTCTACGTATTTGTCACATCCATTATCTTGGGACATCGATATCAACACATCGATTCCCTTATCACAAATATTCCTTTACTGCAACTAATTGGTACAACTATAAGGTTCTAATGGTGGATTAATTCTATGAATTATGAGAAATGTCCCATCCTTATCTCGCATCAAACACAATTATTCAATGCAGAATGCAATCAACAGAAAGGAGTATATATATATATATATATGATTCTCCTTCTAATAAAATTATCAGAAATAAAAGGAATGAATACTCATACCATCTTTGACTCCCCAGAATTGATGGCATGCTCCTCCTTCTTTTACACTAATGAAGAAGGATAAACAACCTCCTGCTTATAGCCTCTTAAATCCTACAACAATCTTAACTACTATAGTAATCAAGCTTGACACTCACAGCTAGAGAACAAGACACTTAGTCTAAGGACTGAGCTGGATTACTTATGTGCAGCCTAAATGCATAGGAGTGTAAAACACTCAAGAATGTGAGGATAAGAATTATCCTTCCTTCCTGATATTATCCTTTCATGACATAGGGATAATAAAAGATGTTTGGATAACTAAATCCGAATAATAGTGATGATGATAATTACCATCATCTCCACCTATCGCTTTTAACCCTGTGGTCAGATACTTCTAGTCAACAAAGGAAACAATGACTATGGTTTATCTATGTCATTTCATGGAACAATATCGTTGGCTTTGTGGCCAACTCATACCTCCAAACTATGACAAGGCACCTAAAAGGAAGCATTACAAAAAAGAGGAAATAACAACAACTGGGATTTTTTTTTGTTGTTTAAACACTATCCATGAACCACGGTCTACAGTCAACCTCATTGGTGTACATTGAGAAACCTTCTAATCATATTAAAAAAAAGCTACTTTCGCCAGTGGTGAATTAGAAATAAAGGAGCATAATTCATGCATCAAGTGCCCCATCACTTGCTTGATCCCTCAAAACTTGTGATAAGCCTTCAAAAAAAAAGTGGTTCAAAGAAACAATAGTCTAGATCTTTTCTAGTAGTAACTGCTCCGACGAGGTTTTGGGGTGAGATTTTTTTTTTTTTTATAGAAATGTACTGCTTTTAAAGCCCATTAACTCAAACCTCAATAACATGACTATCAATCTCTTACCCACACATCACACGCAACTGTCTGCATGTTTTGGGGTTAATTCTATCCACAAGCAATTGTTTGCAGTGTAGTGATGTTTATGATTTTTCTCCTTAACTCAGCAATGTAAGCCGATTCAATTTCCATTTTCTGTACAAAATATTTCATTTTGAAAAAGGGCAATATACCTATGAACCTAAACTGAATCCACACAACATACAAGGGTAGAATATCTATATCCAACTCAGATTAGGGTAACAATTAATTCCAACCCTCATTGTTTTCGTGAGTCAGGATAGTGGTTTGCAACCCATTTCCCACTCTGACCTTTACACAAAAACAAATGTATTCGAATACTTAAGGGTTGAATCATTATGAGTTTACATAGGTCAAACACGCAATAGGGCCATACACAAAGCATCATGCCCAATGAAAGGTTTCACTAGTCGATTAGGTAAAGTATTCAACAATCCAATTTCTACCTAAGTAATCTTCATCCGTAAAAAGAGAACCTTCGGTCTAAACCTAAGGAATTTATTCAACATCAAAATGTTTGTGTACAACATTCATGTTTAAATAGTCCTCCACAGTCTAAATGCAACATGTTAAAGTCATCGTGGAATCTTCGTCCGGTATTTATGTTTTGATCTAGTAATGGAGTTAGCAACTGAATGTTCAATCCAGTTTGTGGAAAAGTGGAGCGCCTTTACTGCTCTAATAAAGTTTCCATTCAAGTTGAATTATTTCATTAACTAAGCACCAACCACAAAACACGATACGTTTAGAACATGGGTTGACCAAAGTCGATAGATTTACTATGACTATTTTACAAGACGTCCATGATTGTTAATGGATTTTCCATTTTTTTTAACTATACGGACTTGACTCTGACCTGCAGTTTTATGTATAATAAAGTGTACATTCTCTTCTATTCTTGATGCTTCAACTCCTCTACACTCACGGATTTTGTTTGTATGAATTGCACTAATGCTGATTGTTCCAAAGTGAAATGTTACTTGGATGATATGTTGACTCGTTATATATAACTAATGAATATGCCAAAGACAACTCATTAAGAAAATCACTAGAGATTTGAGATTAATCAGCAATAACAGTGTCAATAATATCCCATGACTCTCAGACTAAATCACATAGCTGGGAAGATCAACACAACAAGCCTTTCGAACTACATCGACAATGGCATTAGCATGAACTCAAGCGACCTTACTCCATAAAACCATGAATGCACATGAGAAATTAAATCGTATCTTAGTTTTGGTCAATCTCAATCACAAACATTGTCTATTCCCCATGCCTTTGTGACAAACAATCAATCCACCACGCACTACCCATGGAAGATTAATTGCTGTAAATTGCTCAGAACACAGCATATATAATCATCACCAGCATTCAGATTTAATTCACAATTTTCTTTCCATCATACAATCTGTCACGAAATCATATCCTGATACACAATCTAGATGGGTAAAGCCAACATCTTCCCATTATGCATAAAATTTTAGTTGCTTGATCCAATTAAATTTCCATGCTTATGTTAAGCTATTAATTCCAATTTCATCTTTATGGATCTTGGGGTTGTTTTCCTTGTAAGGATTTTATAATAAAAAACCCATCAAAGAAGTGCTACGGAGGTGGATTTGTCCATAGGCCTCAATGTTTAAACTCTGGCTCTGATATCATTTGTAACGTACCACTTGAGCCTAGTCGGGAAATTAGCCCCTAGGCTCCATCAATTTAAAATTTTCTTCATTTACAATTAAGCTCTAGTGGCCATCACAAGTGTAGTTAACCAATTATTACATACGCACTAATTATCCGGGAAACTACACATAAAGCTGCACAACATCAAGGTAATGAACCCACATTCTAAGCACCATATTACAATACTCTTTAAATCAACCCTTAGGCTTAAGCCACAACTTGGAGAAAGGAATGAATCATGACATACCGCTATCAAAACACTTAACAACCCCACACAAGCATTAGTGGAGCATTAATATGAAACTACCATGACTAGCATGGTTATGAATCGTGATCATAGTCCAATAGATGCAGTCAAAGTGCTACTAACCACCTTATTTCAACATGCATATCTAATTAGATTAGCCTTATTGGATACAATTCTTATGACATGCATGGTATATATCTTAAACCATTGAATATACAGTTAGAAGAATTATTCCCTAATTGTTTTACATGCACCAATATCTCATGTCAATAACTATTTCAAACACTAATATATATATATATATATATATATATATATATATATATATATATATATGTCAACCTCATGAAGATGACTTCATAGAAGCATTAAGGAATCATTGCATACATACTCTGTTGTGTTTGTTGTCTCAATCATACACATATCTCATGCACGTAATTTCACCACCAAGTTAACATTTATGTTAAAAGAGTGACAACATATCCAGTATTGCATCAACCCACATATTACATATCCATATCAAAATATCTCATAGAAGCAATTAACACAGATAATCTACTCATGTATAACAATCACATGCAATTCTTGTAATCATTCTTGTCACGAGGAAAATCATGCGATTTTTTCCATAAGCTAAATGAATTTGAAATGGAGAGGGAAGACAACATCATACAGAACATTTGACGCAAATGAATCCCACTAAAACATCACTTTGAGAGCAGAGCACCACCACCCAACCATGAATCACCTTTGACTCCCCCCGAGCCAAGGTTCTTGCCATGGATAGATTCCCCCAACTGTTCTATGCAATGGGTATTTAATACCCTCTTTCATGATATGGTTTCCATTAGTGATGTCCCGCTTTTATGGATTTTGTATCCATTTGCCTTGGCCTTTTTCGGAAAATCTCACCTTTATCTCCCGGGAGACTTTTCCTCATAAAATCTTGCCTTTATCTCCTGCAATGATTTTATGTTTTTCTTGATGGATATTTATCTCCAATCCATCCAAGCTTATCTAGAATCACATCTAGAAGCTTTATCATGAAATATTTATCCATATCCCATTCCTCAATGGGATTGGGCAAGAATCTCATCTCTTTGTGTCCCTCTTTTCCAATTCATCTATTTATTAATTTATTTAATTATATTTTTGCTTTCCATATTAAATATCACACCTTGCTTTCCTTATCTTAGGTTTACAATAGTTCAACACACAAGGGAGGGGTATTACATGTTATTTTAGTGTTTATGATCAATAATTGTCTTAACCATGGTCAAGCATGGTCAAGCATGGTCCAATGTCACATTGTGAAAAGGATTATCTCAATATGAAATTCAACCATGGTCATCATGTTTATTTTAGCGTTTATAATATTTAACTTAGGGTTTAGATATCTTGGGTTTATAATATTAGTCACTTGGGACTAATATTAATGAACCATGCTCAACCGTGGGTAATCATGTTTTACAAAATCAATCGTGGTCAACCATGGTCCAACGTCGCATTGTGACAAATATTATATCTCTATGAAAATCAATCATTTTCTCAACCATGCTCCAACATCACATTATGACAAAGATTTTCTCAATCATGTCCAACCATGGTTGAATGTCACATTGTCACAAAAATTGTGTTCCTATGAAATAAACCATGGTTAAGCATGGTCGACCGTGGTCTAACATCACATTGTAGCAAGGATTATCTAAATATGAAAATCAACCATGGTCAGCCATTTTCAACCATGTTTATCTTAGTATTTATAATATTTATCTTAAGGTTTATATACTTTGGGTTTATAATATTTGTCCCTTGGGTTCATAATCCCTTGGGGTTTTAGTATTAATCCCTTTGGTTTCTTGCTCCCTTGGGTTTATAATATCAATCCCTTGGGTTTATTATTCCCTGGGGTCTATAATATCAATCATGGTTACCCATCGTTAATCATAGCCAATCATGGTCAACCATAGTCCAACGCCGCATTGCAATAGATTGTCTTGATATGAAAATCAATCATGGTCAACCATGGTCCAATGTCGCATTGCAAGAAGGATTATCTCAATATGGAAATAAACCATGGTCAACCGTGTTTATTTTAGGGTTTATAATATTTCACTTATAGTTTATATACCTTGGGTTTATAATTTACGTCGCATTATAACAAATATTGTCTCAATATGATAATCATCGTTAACCATGGTAAATGACGGTGAACCTTGGTGAACCATGTTTCATAAAATCAAACATCGTGATCCATGGTCACTCATGGTCAATTATGGTCATAGGTCACATTGTCACAAAGATTGTGTTGATTTGAAAATCAACCATGATTAAGCATGGTCAAGCATGGTCCAACGTCACATTGTGACAAGGATTGTCTCAATATGAAAATCAGCCATGGTCAACCATTGTCAACAATGTTCATTTTAGTGTTTATAATATTTATCTTAAGGTTTTTATACTTTGGATTTCTAATATTTGTCCCTTGAGTTTAATATTATTCCCCTGGGTTCATAATCCCTTTGGGTTTTAGTATTAATCCCTTTGGTTTATTATTCCCTTGGGTTTGTAGTAACAATGCCTTGGGTTTATTATTCCCTTAGGTTTATAATATCAATCACGGTCAATCATAGCCAACCATGGTCAAGCATAGTCAAATGTTGCATTTTGACAATGATTGTCTCAATATGAAAATCAACCATGGTCAACCATAGTGCAACGTCTCATTGTGACATATTGTCTCGATATGAAAATCAATCATGGTCAACCATGGTCTAGCGTTGCATTGTGACACAGATTATCTCAATATGGAAATCAACCATGCTCAACCATGCTCAACCATGTTTATTTTAGGTTTTATAATATTTATCTTAGGGTTTATATACCTTGGGTTCATAATTTACATCGCATTGACAAAGTTTGTCTCAATATGATAATGATCATCAACCACGGTTAACCATGGTCAATCATGGCCAATCTTGAGCAACCATGGTCAACCATGTTTTATAAAATCAAACATGGCCATCCATGGTCAATCGTGGTCAACGATGGTCGAACATCACATTGTCACAAAGATTGTGTTGATATTAAAATAAACGATGGTTAAGCATGGTCAATCGTGGTTGAATGTCACATTTTGACAAGGATTGTCTTAATATGAAAATCAACCATGGTCAACCAATTTTAACGATGTTTATTTTAGTGTTTATAATATTTATCTTAGGGTTTATATACCTTGGTTTTATAACATTTTTCCATTAGGTTTAATATTATTCCCTTGGGTTCATAATCACTTGGGGTTTTAATATTAATCCCTTGGGTTTATAAGGTCAATCCATTGGGTTTATTATTCCGTTGGGTTTATAATATTAGTCATGGTCACCCCTGGTCAGTCATAGCCAACCATGGTCAACCATGATTGAATGTCACATTGTGACTAAGATTATATCAATATAAAAATCAACCATGTTCAACCATGGTCCAACATCACATTGTAAAAAAATGGTCTTGATATGAAAATCAATCTCGGCATAGCATGGTCAACCATGGTCCAACATCACATTTTGACAAGGATTGTCTCAACCATGGTTAATGATGTTTATTTTAGTGTTTATAATATTTATGTTAGAGTTTATATACCTTGGGTTTATAATTTACATTGCATTATAACAAAGATTGTTTCAATATGATAGTCATCGTCAACCATGGTAAATCATGGTCATCCATGGTCATTCATGGTCAACAATAGGTGAATGCCACATTGTCATAAATATTGTGTTGATATGAAGATCAACTATTGTTAAGCATGGGTAGTCACTGTCCAACGTGGCATTGTGACAAGGATTGTCTCAATATGTTTATTTTAGTGTTTATAATATTTATCTTAAGGTTTATATACTTTGGGTTTATAATATTTGTCCCTTGGGTTTAATATTATTCCCTTGGGTTCATAATCCCATTGGGTTTTAGTATTAATCCCTTTGGTTTATTATTCCCTTGGGTTTATAATATCAATGCCTTGGGTTTATTACTCCCTTGGGTTTATAAGATCAATCATGGTCAGCCATGGTCAATCATAGGAAACCATGGTCAACCATGGATGAATGTCGCATTGTGATATTGATTGTCTCAATATAAAAATCAACCATGGTCAACCATAGTGCAACATCGCATTGCAACAAATTTTCTCGATATGAAAATCAATCATGGTCAACCATGGTCCAACGTCATATTGTGACAAAGAGTATCTCAATATGGAAATCAACCATGCTCATCCATGGTCAACCATATTTATTTTAGGGTTTATAATATTTATCTTAAGGTTTATATACCTTGGGTTAAAATTTATGTCGCATTGACAAAGATTGTCTCAATATGATAATCATGGTCAACCATGGTTAACCATGGTCAATCATGGTAAACCTTGATCAACCATGGTAAACCATGTTTTATAAAATTAAAGATGGCCATCCATGGTCAATCATGGTCAACTATGGTCAAACGTCACATTGTCACAAAGATTGTGTTGATATGAAAATCAATGATGGTTAAGCATTATCAACCATGGTCGAACATCGCATTTGGTTAAGGAGTGTCTCAATATGAAAATCAAACATGGTCAACCATTGTTAACGATGTTTATTCTAGTGTTTTTAATATTTATCTTAGGGTTTATATACCTTGGGTTTATAATATTTGTCCCTTAGGTTTAATATTGCTTCCTTGGGTTCATAATCCGTTAGGTTTTTTGATATTAATCCCTTGGGTTTATAAGATCAATCCCTTAGGTGTATTATTTCGTTGGATTTATGATATCAGTCATGGTCAACCATGGTCAATCATAGGCAACCATGGTCAACAATGGTTGAATGCCACATTGTGACTAAGATTGTCTCAATATGAAAATCAACCATGGTCAACCATGGTCCAACATCGCATTGTAACAAAAATTGTCTTGATATGAAAATCAATCATGGTGTAGCATGGTCAACCATGGTCTAACATTGCATTGTGACAAGGATTGTCTGAGCAATGGTCAAGCATGTTTATTTTCCGGTTTATAATATTTATCTTAGGGTTTATATATCCTAGGTTTACAAATTTTACCCCTAGCTTTTATTATTCCCTTTGGTTTATAATATCATTCACTTGGGTATATATTATTCATATGGTTTATAATATTAATCTTTGGGTTTAATATAAATCCATTAGGTTTATAAAAATGGTCAACCTCGTTCTAATGTCACATTGTGATAAATATTTTCTCAATATGAAAATTAATCATGCTCCAACATTCCATTGTTACAAAGATTGTCTACATATTAAAATCAATCATGGTCAACCATGGTCAAACTTCTCATTGTGAAAAACATTGTCTCAATATGAAAATCAATCATGGTTAACCATGATTAATTTAGGGTTTATAATATTTATCTTAGGGTTTTTATACATTGAGTTTATAATATTGATCTTTGGATTTAATATCATTTCCTTGGGCTTTTAGTATAAATCCCTTGGGATAATATAAATATTTGGGTTTATTAATCTAAGGGTTCATATTCATTGGGTATAACGTTATTTATAAGATTTTTAATATTAGTCATTTGGTTATAAATCCTTGTGTTTAATTAATTAATAATTATTATTATAAATTATTAAAGAAACATTATTTATATTAATTATTTTTAATATAAAACATTATTAGTTAATATAAAATAATAATAATAATTAGCTAATTAATAAAATTATTAGTTAATATAAAATAATAATAATAATTAGCTAATTAATAAAATAGTACTAATAAATAATGATAATTAGTTAATTATATTTATATTAAGAATATTTATATTTATATTAAATTCTTGTTTAATTATTTTTTTATTAAATTTATTAATTGACAATTTTTTATTAGATTTATTAATTATTAATAGTAGTAATATTAATTTATATGCTTTCCATATATATCAACCAAATTTACTAATATAAATGTGGTTGTGTTAGTTATAATCACAATGTTATGAAGACTGTCTAAAACAAAAAGCAATTGATTTTAACCACAATCACCTGAAAATTGTGCAAAACAAGGCCAATTGATTAATAAAATATTATTATAACCACAATGTCATGAAGATAATCTAAAACAAAAAGCAATAATTACTAAAATATTTTTATGAGAACCTTCCAAAGTTATGACCATAATTACATTGAAAACTATGTATGCTCCAAGATTCTTGTAAAAAATAGTCAAGATACTAAAATTTGCAGTAGTCTAACTAGATTGGTTTTTGTCTTGAAAATCATGCAAATTTTGGCAATATTTTAATAAAATTTGGGAGGGGTCTTTGTAAATCCAAGTTATAGTTCTCAAACTTCAAGATTTTGGGTGCCCTTTTGATAGTGCTGAATCCATCTACGCAATCCAAAACATGATTCAAACACTAATACTACTACAAAATTTCTAGATTTTTATTTTTAAATTCCAAGAATTTTGGACTATCTTGGCAAATCATTAAACGACACCCTAAAAATTATTCAAAATACTAATAGCGAAAATGAAAAGAGATTCAACTTAAAAGTATAATGGAGATGAAAAGGGGAGATTAGTCGACAGATATGAAGACCGCTGGCATCTTCTATCGACGACAAAAGAAAATTCAGTGCACCTGATGAAACCTAGTTAAAAAGCGAATGTGGATGCTGAATTACGAAATAACTAAGGGACATTTTGTTTAAAAAATTATTAGAATTATTTTTGCCTTATGTGTTATTGACAAATAATCGAATTGATTGATTTAAGTATACAAATTTAGTAATTTGTTTAATTCAATAATCGTTATTGAGTTGATTGATTAATTATAAATTTTTAAATTTTCGATTAATTATATAAATTTTAGTTATCTTTTTAATTTAGTAATAAATTTAAATTTTTTTCTAATTTAAGATTGATTAATTATACAAATTTTAGTTTTCTATTTAGTTTAACAATAAGTTTAAAATGTATGTTTTCCAGTTTAACTGGTTTTAAAACAGATTTGGAATTTTTTAACTAAATTTAAACTACATGACAACTCAATCAAGTTTAAAGCATTTAAAGTAGAATTGTGATTTTATCTTCTCTGTTTAAAAACATTAAAGTTGAAAGCATTTAATGTAGAATTGTGATTTTATTTTCTCTGTTTAAAAACATTATAAGTTTTTTCAGTATTAATTAGTTATATATGTAATGATATTTACAATTTTATATAGGTAAAGATTTCCACAACTTTTACTTTAATTTATAGATAATTTTTTTAAGAAATTGATATATATTAATATTATTATACTTAAAAAAACTTGTAATTTAATAAAATAAAGTTAAGTTGTTATATTAATTAATATATTATTTTTATATGATAAAAGAGTTTTTACGATATGTTATATTAATTAATATGCTATTTTTATATAATGAAGGAATTTTTTTTATTTTGTTTTATTATTTATAAGTTAATATTCACATATTTTTGACAAATACTATTTATTCATGAATCTGTCTTATTTATGTAGTTAAAATATTATATTTAAAAAATTTAATAATAAAAAATATTTAAGGTAAATTTTCCAAAAAAATTATATAGCAAAAAATATTTATTTGTTTTAAAGTGATTTTTTAAGGTGTAGTATAAAGGAAATGTTTAATTTTTTTTTTTGGGTTAATATCTACATAATTTTTAATTTAAATAAAATATTTCAATATTTATAAATTAAATTGAATAATTTTTTATTATGAAATTTTGCATTTTAAAAAGATTTAAATAAATATTTATATTTTATATATATAATAAATTCCAAATTAAATATATATATATATATATATATATATATATATATAAATAAATAAATAAATATAAAAGTTAGTATTCACGTATTTTTGAGAAATACTATTTATTCATGAATCTGTCTACTTTATTTATGTAGTTAAAATACTTTATTTAAAAAATTTAATATAGAAATATTTAAGGTAAATTTTCTAAAAGAAAATTATATAAGAAAGAATATTTATTTGTTTTAAAGTGAATTTTTAAGGTGTAGTATAAAGGAAATGTTTAATTTTTTTTTGGGGTTAATATTTACATATTTTTGAATTTAAATAAAATATTTATATTTATAAATATATAATAAATTTCATATTATAAAATGATATATATATATATATATATATAGGCACATAGCGCTTTGGTTTGACGGTGAATGGGTGCACTATTAAGACACTCCTTGTGATAGGTCACTGGTTCAAATCCCCTGTGGGTGCTTACCTACCAATATATATATATATATATATATATATATATATATATATATATATATATAATTTTCATCTTATTATTATAAATGTCTTAACTTTCCCAAATTTTTATTTTTCTATTAATTTTTCTATATTTTTAAAATAACTATTATTAATTAAAATTATATATTTGAGATAGTGTCATTGTCAAATGGCATTATTTTGGGTGATTAGATGGAATGGTTAATTGATTGTTGGGTAAGATTTTCTTTTCAACTTTTTGTTTAAAAAATTATAGAAAAAAACAGTATCTAATGTTTTAAAATATTTTCTGATTAAGTTTTAAAATAAACATAAATAACAAATTATTAACATATCACACACTTGTAACAAAAACTTAACTATATTTAAACTAAGTAAGAGTAGCTACTAAGTAACTCTTATTATCTTCCACAATTCAATAATTAAACTAAGAAGCAGGTAATGTTAGCTCTGTGGCCTTGTCGTCATCTTGGAACTAGGAAAAGTACAAGGGTTTTACATAGGTTGATTCTAATTTGTGTAATGTGTCGAATATTTGTTTATATATAATAAATAAAAACTAAATATATTCCTTTTTAGGATGTGCTTATGGAGCTTCATGTTCAAAATCCATGATAACTATGATATAATGATTCTGTGGGAACAAACACCTTAAATTAAATTTGATTTAACCAATTTTTTTGTACAACAAAAAATATCTAATTTTTTGGTCAAGTTCGTATAGAAATCTAGGCTTTGGGGATTCTTAGGATAACTCCCACACAAAATTTCTTTAACTAATTATGATAATGTCCCACCTTAAATCATGTTCAACCTAAGAAGTTATTGGGTATTTTTTTGTTTAAGAATGACCATCCTTGACATAAATACTTCTTAATTACAATTAAGTTACATGGTCACTTGTTATAGTGGTACCCGCTCGAGTGGTACAAAGACAATTGTAAGTACTTCTGGAAAGATGAGAAAGAAAGAAAGAAAGAAATTTTTTTAATGTCCACAAGGCTAATGATAACTTATGGGACATATTTCTTCTCAATATGGATCTTGTATTCGCCCATTTTCCTATAATTCCTCACAATAAAGGCTCACAACTTCTAGACAAACCCCTTGCTCAATAGATTACCCCAAGAGCTCGCTGTGAGAATATCTGCATAACTTTCCTTATTGTCCTTGAATGCCTCACATTCTAAAATGAAATGTTTTTTTGCTTCCACTTTTTCCAAAGAGAAAAAAATACATACTCTTTCATCCCACATTCTTTTGGCCTTTTCCATCTCCGTATTTCACAACAAAGTTGATGAGAATTATTCCTTAGCTGAGCAATAAGGATTTTAGCTCTCCAACAAATATTGATCCTTATCCACACTTTTTGTTGATGATTATGAGTGGGACCAAACTCTTCAATATAGTATTTTTTCTTTCTCCCTAGCTCATTATCCCAAGTATACTTGCTTATCCATAAATTGTGATTTTATATTGTTTTAAATATATTTTTATTTGTAAATAAATATAATTTAAAAACATGTTCTCTTATTTAATGAGATTGTAATTTTATGTTTTTTAAAATGTTTTTATTTATTACTATTATTATTTATAAATAAATTCAACTCAGTTATAACATTAAAATTATGTAAATTTAGTAATACAATTATTAAAAAAAAATTAATACCAAAAAGTAGAAGTTTATAAATTGTGATTTTATATTGTTTTAAATATATTTTTAATTATAAATAAATATAATTTAAAAACATGTTCTCTTATTTAGTGAAATTGTAATTTTACGTTTTTTAAAATGTTTTTATTTATTTATTTATTACTATTATTATTTATAAATAAATTCAACTCACTTATAACATTAACATTATGCAATTTTAATAATAAAATTATTAAAAAAAAACAAAAACTAAAAGTAATACAATTATTAAAAAAAAAAACTGTAACATACCTCGGTAACCACACATGTAAAAGCAAGGATACAACTCCACATTCCTTGTTAACCATTAAATATAATGTTCATTAGTACAAAAGGTGAATTGCAATAGAGAACAGTAAGTTTCATAACCATTGACAACCACTACTGTAGTGTAATAACATAAACTGTCTCATGAACCTTGCATCCATTTCATGATTTCCTTAACCATATTAATTAATAATTTACATGGACATTATGATTATCACATCAAATAAGGAATCATCATCATCAAGGATTCAACATCATCAAACTAACATAATAGGCAATCACATCATTGAACACGGATATACCCTGGAAACCCCATAGGGTGAAAACCAGCAAACGTTTAATATTATTATTAAATTCTCGTCAGGGTTTTCACCCCTCACTCAATGGCTTATAAGGGATTCCATCCCTTAACCATTGTTATAAAATTATTACAATGAATTATCACATAACTAGCTAAAAGCTAATACATTTTCCATGAAACCCTTTACATACATACCGCCACATGCAACATTCCTTGTGGCATGATTGTTCTAGCAATGTACGATCCCGCAACTCGTACTCATCTGCATGGACCATTAATCCTTTTCCTGCCACAACGTTAAATATAATCTATGCCTTGTGCAAGTAATCCAACTTTACCTGCCCATGTTATCATTATCAACATTGACATCATGATTACATTTATAAATAATCATATTAACTAGCATTTCCCTTCGCATAAGCACATATTCTTAGAGGACAAAACACTAAGGCATTCCTTTGAAGGGACTAACTAAAACATCAGTTATAATCTTCTTACATGAAAATTTACATAAAATTTATCAAAAGATCTAGTCCTTTAGCTATTACTTTTGATGCATGAAAATATATAGAGCAATCTCACACAACCTATAGTCTTTTCCCACATGCGAATATATATCATTTCTAATGAAAGCTAACACAAATCTTGTGTGCATACACATCTCATTCAACAAGAAGCTAAGATAATATTTATGTTAGAATAAAAGTAATCACATATCATTTTCCTAAAGAAAATGACTCAATAGTTCTTCAATCCATACAAAGAGTTCATCTCTGTAACACATTGACTATACTTTGTGCACCCAATGGCTTATCATAATAGCCATTCTATTCCCTTCTCTGGTATTCTATCATCATTTCATGTAAACAGTTACATACTTCTTTATTAAAGGAGGTCATTATAACCCCATTTCTCTATCTTCCTATATGTAAGTTTCTCATGCTTCCCTTCCAAGAAATTATTATAGATACCCATCTTTATGCTTAAAAATCAAGAAACAATATCCAACTTATCTAGCAAGACAATCTTTTCAAGAGATTAATATTTCCAAGGAGGTTAACATGAATTATTATTTTCAAGAGAGTCAACATAATACTTTCTTTATGTACACACCAAATCATATTTCCAATGTCACCATAGCTACCATTATGTGCATGCAACATGTGTTTTTCTTAACACAATTAATTTTACTTCAATGCACATAATCTTTTCATGAAACAAGTATGGATTCTTGTTCTTGCATGAACACTATTCATATGTGTCTTTTAAGAAAAGAATCTCTATCTTTGCTTTCAAGAAATCTCGCATAAATTCATTATTTTCATGCATGCAGAATGCACTTTTTTTCTAAAAAGAACAATATTTATGTGTATATGAAACATACGGTTTTCTTCAAGGAAGTTAGAACGACTACTATTTGCCTAGAAGCACATCATTAGCAATTTCTATCATGCATGCACTGCATAATTATTTCACAAGAAACTTTGAAATTAACTAGTATCACAAAGAATTTAAGCATATATCCACTTTCAAGAAAATGACAAGTGCCTTGGCATTTAACACACAAGATTCACATGTAATCATTCTAAGAGAAAAACTACATATTTTCTTTAGAAGAGAAAAAGTACATACTCTCTTAGCTTTTTGGTTCACACATTTTTCACATTTTTCTTTGCATACTACTATGCATATATTATCTATATTTGGTCAGAAATCTTTCAAAAAGATGCCCAAATAAAACATACTTATATTTTCCTTTCAAGAAAGCAAGCAAGATACTTATCTTATTCATGGCAGCCTCCTTGCCTCCATCACCGTTGCTCTGGAAGCCAAACCCGCCAGAGACACTGAAATCAATTTGGAGAAGTGAAGAGAAGAACCCAACAAGGGTTTGAGTAGCAGCAACATTTGAACATAAAGCGAATTCTGTTGACTCTATTCTACCGAGCAGAGGATCACTGGATCTGTAGTGGCTTTGCAAGTTCATGCTCATTGCGGAAAAGCATTCTGATCCAACTTTACATCTACATCCACGTTCAAGTGCTCAGGAAAGCTTGATCTCTGGAAAAATTGATTTCCAAGTTCTCCATTATGTTGCAGCGTTTAATCAG